>CM065466.1:34731858-35331858 GCA_032872475.1 Leptopilina myrica (nomen nudum)
TTGAAAATAGGATAATAAAAATTTAACAATAATTAAAAAAAATAAATAATAATAATAATAATAATAATAAGATTAATTATTATTAATAGTAATGTCTTTTATTTAAAAATTTTTTTTTTTAATAATATTTATTTGCTTGTTTTAAAACTGATTTTCCTTAAATCAATTTGCAATTTTTCATTTTTTACAATTTATTTTGAAAAAAAGTGTCAAAAAGTGTCTTTAAAACTTGATAAAAGCAGCAAAAAGTAGATTTAAAACTAAAAAAAAGTGTCAAAAAAGTAGCTTTTAAACTAGAAAAAGTAGCAAAATGCATAGGTTTCAAATTAAAAAAATATATATATTTGACATTAAATAAAAGAAACACATTTGACATTAAAATTACTAAACATTTTTCTATACTAAAGATAAATTTCCCTTGACATAAAAATTAATTTAACATAAAGTTATTTTTTGAGAAAACATTTATTTAAAGAAAAATTTTAATTATTATAAAATTTATGTCAAATATAAGTGTCAAATATGTGAATTAATATTTAACATAAATTTCTTTTTTTGACAAAAAAATTCATTTAACGTGTAAATTTTAATTTTTATATAAAAATTCTTTGCCACGTAAACTTCATTTGACAAAAATTTCAATAATTAGGCATAAAAGTCATTTAACGTAATTCTCATTTGACACACAATCCATTTGACATAAATATAATTTTACATAAAAAATTTATTTTTTAACATTCTTTTTAAATATAAAATTCATTTTTTGATATTCATTTTACATAAAATTTATTTTTTAACATTCATTTTAAATAAAATTCATTTTTTGACATTCATTTCACATAAAATTAATTTTTTGACATTCATTTTACATAAAATTCCATTTGACATTCATTTTTTTACATTCATTTCACAAAAAATTCATTTTTTGAAATTCATTTTACATAAAATTCATTTTTTGACATTCATTTTACATAAAATTTATTTTTTAACATTCATTTTAAATAAAATTCATTTTTTGACATTCATTTTACGTAAAATTTATTTTTTTACATTCATTTCACATAAAATTCATTTTTTGACATTCATTTTACATAAAATTCCATTTGACATTCATTTTTTTACATTCATTTCACAAAAAATTCATTTTTTTAAATTAATTTTACATAAAATTCATTTTTTTAACATTCATTTTACATAAAATTTATTTTTTAACATTCATTTTAAATAAAATTCATTTTATGACATTCATTTTACGTAAAATTTATTTTTTTACATTCATTTCACATAAAAATCATTTTTTGACATTCATTTTACATAAAATTTCATTTGACATTCATTTTTTGACATTCATTTTACATAAAATTTATTTTTTAACATTTATTTTAAATAAAATTCATTTTTTGACATTCATTTTACATAAAATTTATTTTTTAACATTCATTTTAAATAAAATTCATTTTTTGACATTCATTTTACGTAAAATTTATTTTTTTACATTCATTTCACATAAAATTCATTTTTTGACATTCATTTTACATAAAATTCCATTTGACATTCATTTTTTTACATTCATTTCACAAAAAATTCATTTTTTGAAATTCATTTTACATAAAATTCATTTTTTTAACATTCATTTTACATAAAATTTATTTTTCAACATTCATTTTAAATAAAATTCATTTTTTGACATTCATTTTACGTAAAAATTATTTTTTTACATTCATTTTACATAAAATTCCATTTGACATTCATTTTTACATAAATTTCATTTGACCTAACATTCAAATTCACTTGATATAAATTTCATTTGGTATAATATATTCCATTTAATATAAATTTTATTTGGCATTATATACCATTTAACGTTATTCTTATTATTCAAATGAAATTTATGTCAAATGAAAATTATGTTAAATGAACGTTATGTTAAATGGGAATTTATATGAAAATGACATTTATGTCAAAAATAAAAATTATGTTAAATGAATTTTATGTCAAATAAAAATTATGTTTAATGTTTTTTTTATGTTAAATGAACGTTATTTTAAATGAAAATTTATGTCAAATGGCATTTATGTGAAATAAAAATTATATTAAATGTCTTTTATGGTAAAATGAACCTTAACCTAAAATGAATTCAATGCCAAATGAGTAACAATGTCAAGTAAGATTTCAAGCAAAGGATTTTTTTTTAATTAAAATTTTTTTTCTTGAATTCAATTATTTTGAAAATTTTTGAAGTATATATAAAATTCGTAAGAAAAATGCTGTAATTAATTTTTGCATTTATTTTTGTATCAATATATTTTTTTCAAGTATAATAATAATAATAATAATAATAATAATAATAATAATAATTTACGTGAAATGAAAGCTCATAAATGGAGTAAGTACCACGTGACTTTCACCAGCGGTATTTTCATAAAGGGCGGGCGCGCATTGGTTGCAGTTTAACGAGAAGAAAACAGTTTCTTCTTTAAAGAATGTGCTTTTATTTATATTTATATATATTTGTTAGTCTCTGTGTTTGTGTGTGGAATGTGTATTGCAAATTATTGTGGGAGCCAATTCTGAGTAGCTTTTGTTTTCCACTTTTTTTTTTTTTTTTTTTTTTTTTTTTTTTTTTTTTTTTTTGTGCACATATGCAAAATGAAAGAGATGGGAAAATAATCGGCCGAGCGAGTCCAATTGAATATTCGATAGGATCGCTATTTGGAAAATATGGCTTTAAACTGATAGTAGAGAGTAGTTTATAGAGAGGTTTATTTTACTCTCTCTTTCTCGTTATTTCTCTCCTTTTCTCTCTCTCTCTCCCATTATTTCTCTCCTTTTTTCTCTCTCTCTCTCTCGCTCTCTACTTTTTTCTCTACCTTTCTAGATGTAAGTGAGCTCGAAAAGTTTTGTGACGAGTTTCAAGTGTGGAACATACATGCCCTCTGGGTGCTTTTCAAAGAGAGAGAGAGAGAGAGAGAGAGAGAGAGCGAATTTTTTTTTCTAAAATCATTATATTATGTTTGTAATAATTCATTTTCAAATATATATAATAGTAATTGCTTCGAACACAAAATCCATTGTTTAGTGGATTTTTATGATAAATTTGACTTTCTTATCTCTCCTCTTCTCTCACTGCAGGTATATAATACTTATTATTGAACAACGCTTCCTTGTTTATTTTTTTCCGTACACTTCAAATTTATTACATATACCTGTATTATAAATATTTATTTTTTATTTCTCTATTTTTTATAAAGAATAATTTTTTTTTAACTCAAAGTTCAGGTATTTTCATTTTTACCCATTTTTAACGATTTTCTTCATTGTATTTATTGATACGAGATTTTTTTTACCTTTCTTTTTGTATATTATCTCTCTTTCGTTTTTATTTTTTTCAATTGTTATTATCATTATTATTATTATTATTTTTATTATTATTATTATTATTATTTGTCATTACTATCATTATTATTATTATTATTTTTTTTTTTTGTTATTATTTTTTGCAATTATTTTTTGTTATTATTATTATTATTATTATATTATCATTATTATTATCATTATTATTATCATTAATATTTTAATAAAGCTAAACTTAAAAAAACTGAAAATAAAAAATTAAATTAAAAAACTAAAACTGTTATTAAATGAAAATTAAACCGAAATTGTTTTTGTTTTCTAATTATTTTATGAATATTTTTTTTACTTAAAATAAAAAATATTATTAAAAAACTAAAATTGTTATTAAATGAAAATTAAACCGAAGTTGTTTTTGTTTTCTAATTATTTTATGAATATTTTTTTTACTTAAAAATTAACTTATTATCGTTATATTGTTTATTTAAAATTTATTTTTTAACAATTAAGAAAAAAATGCCAGAGAGAGATTATTAAACGATGCGTTTTAAATTATTTATAAAATTTATTTTTTAACAATTAAGAAAAAAAGGCCAGAGAGAGGTTTTTTCAAACGATACGTTTAAAATTTTTTTTTAAATTTATTTTTTAACAATTAAAAAAAAAATGCCAGAGAGAGAGAGAGAGCAAAATGTGTGTCGCATTGTGTCATCACTTTGATTTTTTCCTACCTTTTGATTCCCGTGAGAGCAAATATGAGTGTTGTTTATATACATCACAACAATGACAAAAAGTATGGAAATTTTTTTTTTTTTTTTTTTTTTTTTTTTTTTTAAATTAGTTTGCAACACATGTGTTTAATGTTGGAACGAAATGTTTGAACTATAAGTTGGAGGATTTAATATGCAGGAGATCAAAAAGTGATGCGTGTGTAGGTTTTGCCTTTTACGCACGTGTCCTGCTGCAATGCCATGCCGCGCCGTTTTCATTGCGTAGGACGGAAGGTCACTTTCTCGCCCAGCCTTTTTTTCCACACTCTATATACATATATACCGAATATTATATATATATATACATACTCGACCAATCACAAAAATTAGATATTCAAAAAATTAAAAAAAAAAAAAAAAAAAAAAAACAGCCAAAAATCGTCAACCACTTTGAACAAGTATCGTATATATACATATGACAAAGCAAAAAGTGTCAATTAACGAAATATTTCAAATAAAGTGTCAATTCATCGAAATTTAATCCAAATATATCGAATCAATTATCGCCAATTCGAAATTTATCGAATTAAAATCAAATAATCCAAATAGATCGAAATGTATATCGAGTAAAGCGACAATTAATCGAAATACATCGAAATATATTGAGTAAAGTATCAATAAATCAGAATTAATCGAGGTATATCGAGTTAAGTGTCGATTAATCGAAATATATCGAAACATATGTCAAATAAAGTGACAACTAATTGAAATATATTGAGTTATACTTCAATTAATCAAAATATATCGAATTAAGTGTCAAATAATAATCGGTATTTGTCGAAATATGCCGAAAAAAGTGACAAAAAATGGAAATAAATATATCGAATTAAGAAACAATTAATCGTAATGTAACGAATTAAGACTTAATTAATCGAATTGCATCGAAATATATCGAATTAAGACTTAATTAATCGAATTACATTAAAATATTACGAATTAAAAGTCACTTAATTAAATTTATGAATTATATCGTATTTAAATCTTAAATCAAATAATCGAAATATATCGAAATATGATGAATAAAGCGGCAATAAATCAAAATATATCGAATAAAGTGACAGTTAATCGAAATATATCGAGTTAAGTAGTAAAATTCGATATGAAAGTCGATGATTATTAGACAAAGTTTGATTTAATTATCGTTGCATCGAGTAATCGAAATAAGATCAATATAATATTCGATTATTCGATAAAGTTCGATTTAATTATCGTAGCATCGAATAATCGAATATAATCGATAAAATATTCAATTATTCGATAAAGTTTGATTTAATTATCATTGTATCGAGTAATCGAATAAAATCGATAAAATATTCGATTATTCGATAAAGTTCGATAAGTCGATTGAATTTCGATTAAATATCGATAAATTGATATATTTCGATTATATATCGATAAATCGATATATTTTGATTAAATATTGATAAATTGATGTAAAATCGATATATTTCGATTAAATATCGATAAATTGATGTAAAAATCGATATATTTCGATTAAATATCGATAAATCGATGTAAATCGATATATTTTGATTAAATATTGATAAATTGATGTAAAATCGATATATTTCGATTAAATATCGATAAATTGATGTAAAAATCGATATATTTCGATTAAATATCGATAAATCGATGTAAATCGATATATTTTGATTAAATATCGATATATCAATGTAAAATCGATATATTTCGATTAAAACGCAAATAAATCGAATTTTTATCGAAATATATCGAATTTCTTTTAAATTGAATTAAATTTTGCTATCTTCTTTTACAAATAAGAGTGAAAAATAAATTTTTTTTTTTTGCTTGTCTCATATATAAATTTCTGTATAAAGAGAGTTATAAAGTTGAGATTGAATATGAGTTCGGATATCTGATCTCGTGACGATTATCCCCGACAATGAAGCATTTTCCGTAGCAGCAGCAGCGGCAGCAGTAGAAGAAGAAGCAACGGCAGCAAAAGCGGCTCTCTTTACTCGCTGTATACCAAGAATAATTCCAAGTTAAACACGAAGGCAACTTTGAACGTCTATATGTATATAGTATTCTCTCTCTCTCTTTGCAGTCGGTTCCGTTCCTTCTCACCTTCCGCATCGTATGTAATACTTTAAACTCAGTCGACAAAAGTCTCGCGTGTGTAGTAAGTTCTCAATATTTTTCATGGGAGAGAAAATATTTTTATTTTTTTTTTATTTCGAAGCAAAAAAAAATGTTTTTTTTTTAATTTGTTCAGATTTTTTATTTTCTATTTTTAATTTTTTGAAATTTTTAATTTTCTTTTCTATTTTTAACCTTTTTTTTAATTTAAAAATTTTCTTTTTCTTTTCTATTTTTAATTTTTTTTTAAATAAATATAATTTTGCTTCGAAATAAAAATTTTTAATAAAAACGAGAAAAATATTGAAATTCGACACCGTTGTCCCTCTTTTTTTTTAAGTGAATATAATGAAAGGAATATTATCAGTGAATTTGTGACGAGTTTTGTGTGAATAGAAGAAAAATTGTTTTTCTCTTTTAGAGTTTGTTTATTGATATTGAAAAAAAAAATTTTTTGTGTTTAGGTAATTTTTTTTTAATAATTAATAATTAATAATTAATAATAATAATAATAATTGAGTTTGAAAAGTGATGCAAAGTGCAAAATGACGACAGTGTTTGTAATGAAAATTTTAGTGGGGAGACAATGTTTATAAATGTGTGACGTTTTTAATGCGTCTATGTAGTTAAATGCCTTTGGTGATTATATGTTTTTATTATTTTTCTTCATTTTTTTTTTTTTTTTTTTTTTTTTTTTTTTTAAATTGAATTTTCCGAAGGATTTTTTCAAATGACTGGAGAAGTCATGTTGGCATTAACGACAACGCATCAGCCAATCAGATTTGAGACAGACGATATCAGGGACATGGTCAGAAATGCTCGTGTCACGACTATTTATGTGAGTTTTTTTAAATAAATAAATAAATAAATAGGAAATAAGTAAAAGAACAAATTTAAAAAAACAATAAATAAATGATTTATTTAAATAATAATCTAAGTAGAAATAGTAAAATAATAATTACTTTAAATAAATAAATAAATGAATAATAATAATAATAATAATAATAATAATAATAATAATAATAATAATAATGAATAATAATAATAATAATAATAAACAAATAAAAAAATAAAATAAAGAGAAAAAAGAAACATTAAAAAATAAAATGAAACAAAAAAAGTAAAGAAAAAACAAAAAATATACAAATAATAAATAAGTAATAACTAAAGTAAAAAATAATAACAAATAAACTAGAATTATTTTTAAAAAAGATTAAAATAAAGAAATAGTTTAATAATGAAATAATTAACAAATGACGTTAAACAAAAAATTATTTTTGTGATTATTTTGTACTAAACAATTTAAATAAACAAATTAACAAATAAAGTAAGAAAATAAATAAAGAAATAATTTAGTAACAAAGTAAATATTAAAAAAAAATATATATAATATAATAATAAATAAAATAAATTAACAAATAAAGTAAAAAATATTTTAATAACAGAGTAAACATTAAAAAGAAAGAATAAAATAAATAAAATAATAAACAAATTAACAAATAAAGTAAGAAAATAAATAAGAAAATAATTTACTAACAAAGTAAATATTTCAAGAAAAAAAAAAATAAATAAAATAATAAACAAATTAACAAACAAAGCTTAATAAATAAATAAATAAATAAAACAAAATAAGAATTAGCAATTTTTTAAGAAATATTTTAAAAAAAAATAAATAAAAAACAGTAACAAATAAATTCGAATTTGTTAATTTAAATAATTCAATAAATAAAAAAAATTTTTAATTACAAATAAAAAAAATAGTTTAATAACAAAATGATTAACTAACAAATTAAAAAAAGAATAACAAATAACTTTTGAGTAAAACATTCAAAAATAATAAATGAAAAAAAAGTGAAATAAAAAATAGTAATCAATAAATTATTACTATATTGTTTTTTTGGAAAAATTCTGATAAACAAATAATAATAAAAAGAAAAAAGTAAAAAATTTTTTTTTACAAAAGTAAAAATTCAATAAATAATTTTTTACTTAAAAGTTCAAATAATAAATAAAATAATAAAATAAAAAGTTAAAAAAATAATAAAAATAATAAATTATAAAATTTGTGATAAATGAAGAATAATGAAAAAAAAATGTAATAAAAATTTAAATATTAAGGAGGAAAAATTTTAAAAGGAAAATACAAATTTTTTTTTATTAACAAATTAGAATTTTAAATTGTAAATAATAAATTTATTTTCTAAGAGAATTAAACTGTTATTAAGGAAATGAATTAGAAATAATTTTCTTACCTTTTTTTTTGTTTTTATTTCTTTTTTACGACTAAAAATGCATTTTTAACGTTATTTTAAAGGAATAGATTTAAAAATAGAAATTCTTCAAGCGATAATTGTGATTTTTAATAATCTAAATGAAATGATATTTTTTTTTTTCTTGGGAAAATTCAGGTCGGTAGGTGGAGATCGTTTTTCAAAACCCACACGCATTGAAATTCCACACTCGATTCTTATGTATTTAAAAATTATATCGAATAATTGTTGAATCAATTGGAAATTTATTGATAGATATAGGGTTTTTTTTGGAAAGTGGAGAAGACAAATAAAAACAACAACAATAATAATAAATAAATGAATAAATAAATAAATAAATAAAATATATAAATAAAATATATAAATAAAAAATATAAATAAATTTTAGAAATAAATAAAAGTAAAAAATAACATAATAATTAATAATCATTTATCTTTATTTAATTATTATATTGTTATTTTATTTATTTATTATTATTTTTTTAATATTCAATTTTTTTAATTTTACAAATTATTGTTAAATGTTTTCACCTTCAATTTAATAATAAAAACAAAACATAATTAATATTTAATAACGAATTGCCTAAATAGATTAATAAATTAATTAATTAATTAATATTTATTTATTCATTAGTGCTTTGATTTGATTAATTCTTTTTAAATTATTCTCATTTGTTTTTTAAATATTAAATAAATAAGTAATTAAATAAATTTATTAATTATTTTAAATAAATTGAATAATAATTAAATAAATAAATAAATTATTTTAAATAAATTGAATAATAATTAAATAAATAAATAAATTATTTTAAATAAATTGAATAATAAGTAAATAAATAAACTAATTATTTTAAATAAACTGAATAATAATTAATATATTGAATTTATTTTATTTCTAATTAAAATTAAATCCAATAAATTCTAATATTTTTTTTTTGTAATATTTAAATAGACTAAAAAAATTCGTTTATTTAAAACTTTGAAATTTCAACAAAAATAAAAAAAAAGGAAAAAATTAAATGTTTGAATTTAATTTTTCCTTTTATTTATTGTATATTATTATTATTATTATTATTATTTATTATTATTATTATTATTATTATTGTTGAGTTTTTTTTTCAATGTAATTTTTTTGTTTTTAAGAAAAATTTTAAATTTTGTCAAGCTAAAAATTTGTTTGAATTGAGGGAAAAAAAGGGGGAGAGGGGGGAATTCATAATTGTATAGTAAATTGAATAATAATAGGTGAAAAATTGTATATATTTAAAAAAAAAACTGAAAAAGAAAAAAAATTGAAATAAGTATTAATTAAATGCAAATAGAGGATAGGCGTTCATATATCGATTTTCTTGTTACGAAAATAGTATTTTAGTCATTTAGAGTCATTTTACCTTCGATTAAGTATTTTTAGGTCACTTCGTGTAAGTTAATCAACAGGTTGCTTCCGCTTCTTCTGTATTAGTGATAAAAAAAAATTACCGTATTTATGCTCTTTTTATTTATTATTATTATTATTAATGACAATGTGTTTCCAAAATAATTTATTAATAATGTACTGATTATTTATTACAATTATTTATTTACTTAATTATTTACTTATTTATTTAATAATAAAATAATGTAATATAATAAAAAAATACTATAATAATATAATATAATAATTTAATAATTAATAACAATGGGATTTCAAAATAAAAATTTATTAATAATAAATTTATTTTTTTTAGTTATTTATTTATTTACTAACAAGGGACATTTTAAAATAAAAAATCCTCTAATAATAAATAAATTATTATTTGTTTATTTACTTATTTATTTATTTATTAATAGTGGGCTTTTTCAATTAAAAAACATAATAATAATAATAATAATAATAATAATAATAAAGTGTTAAAAAAAATTCTGGTTCATTGGCCAAATTGTTATTAAAAATACAATTTATTTGGACAAATTATTAAACAAAATACATTTATTTGGCCAAATTGTTATTAAAAATACATTTATTTGGCTAAATTGTTATTATAATTGTTATAATAATATTTATTATAATAAATATTGTTATGTAAACGATACATTTTTAAAAAATCGAAATTTTTGTCCATGGAAGAATATTTTTTAACATTTAAACTTTATTCCTATTATAGAAATTGAAGAAAAATAATTTTTTTCCCTAAAACTACAAAATTTTTTTGTGATTATATTCGGAAATAACTGTAAGTTTCTTCAAATCGTTAATTAGTCTCCAGGGAAAATATGGGTTATTAACAGAGGTTTTTTTATTGATGGCTCATATATATATAGGAAAAAAAGTGAAAGATTTTTTTTTATTTCCCTTTTTTTCGTCATCTTTTAAATATTATTAGCTGCAGTGAAAGTTAAATGGTTATAAAAATTAAGGAGAATCTTTATTCGACATTTTATTATATAAAAAAAAATGTATTATGTACTTTTCAAAAAAAGAAAAAAGTTTTTTATAGCTTTTATTTTTACAAAATATAAAAATTTATGAAAAATGTAGAGATATTTTTTTTTTGTTGAATTTTTATAGCTTTTATTTTTATAAAATATACAAATTTACAAAAATGCAGATTTATATTTTTTTTTAATTGTTTATAATTTTTATTTTTGTAAAATATTATTTTTTCCACAGAATTTTCAATAATGATAATAATAATAATAATAGTTAAAAAAAACAATAAAAAAACAATTATAATAATAAAAAAATAATAATAATAATAAAAGAAGATAATAATAATAATAATTAATAACATAAAAATAAATATTTTTAAATATGAAATATTGAATAAATATTTATTTAATAATAATAATAATGATAATAATCACAAAAAGTTAATAAAAAAAAATAGTGGAGGCGGCTTTGCCAGCCATAAAAGCCGTTGCACAACTAATTAGTAGGTTAATCACACAAGTTAGAGCGTTCACGTGAAGCACAAACATACTTATAGGCGCGAATTATTTTACCCCTCAATTCATTTATTTTTTTTGTCCTCGCATAAATATAAATAAATTTGAAAGAATATTGAAAAAAAAAACTTTTCGTTTTTCATTTCTTCCCACTCTCAAAATTTGTATATAATTTTTATTAAAAAATTAATATTTATAATTATTATTATTATTACGACTATTCTATCGATAAAATACATTTTTTTTTGACAGAATCGATATTTTTCGAGATTCTTTTTTATCGAAATATATTGAAATAATTTTCAATTAGTCGAATTTTTTGTTGTTAAAATTTTTCATGAAAAATTCATATCGAAAAAATTCGATTTGTCGATTTCTCGAAATGAATCGATATTTTTAAATCGAAATATATCGAAATTAATCGATATTTTTGAATCGAAACATCAAAATGAATCATAATTTTTAAATCGAAACATATCGAAATGAATTGCTATTTTTAAATCGATACATATCGAAATATATCGATATTCTTAAATCGAAATGAATTGCTATTTTTAAATCGATACATATCGAAATATATCGATATTCTTAAATCGAAATGAATCGCTATTTTAAAATCGAAACATATCGAAAAAATCGATTATTTCATCGAAACAATATCAAAGTAATTCTTAATTACTCACAATTTTTGTTTTGTTTTAATAAAAATTTGGCCAAGTGTAAAATATTTTGAGTACAAATTTTGGCCAAATAAAATGTATTTTTATTAACAATTTGGCCAAATAACAAATATTTTTAAATTAAAATTTTTACCAAATAAAACTGCTTTATGCAAAAATCTAATCGAATAACAAGTTTTTGAAAAAACAAATTTGGCCAAAAAACAAATATTTTTTAATAACAATTTGGCCATTCAAGAATTTGGTCAAATTTAAAATACTTGTTGTTTGGTCAAATTATTAAATAAAATACATTCACTTGGACAAATTATTGAATAAAATGTATTTATTTGGCCAAATTATTGAATAAAATACAAATTTTTTTTGGCCAAGTTATTAAATAAAATACATTTATTTGGCCAAATTATTGAATAAAAAGAATTGTTAGTTGGCTAAATTGTTATAAATAATGCTCGTTCTTTGGCCAAATTGTTATTTAAAATACATTTTTTTGGCCAAATTGTTATTAAGAATACTTGATATTTCGGTAAATTGTTATTAAGAATTTTTGTCATTGGTCAAATTTAATAAAATACATTTATTTGGCCAAATTGTTAATAATGACAAATATTTGATTTTAATTTTAAAAAAATTGGCCAAATTGTTATTAACAATATCTGTTATTTGGCCAAATTGTTATTTAAAAAAAAATACTTGTTTTTGGACAATTTATTGAATAAAAAGACTTGTTATTTTGTCAAATTGTTATATAGAATAAATTTATTTGGCCAAATTGTTATTAATGGAAAATATTTGCTATTAAATCAAAATGGTTATTAAAAAAACTTGTTATTTGAAGATTGTTAAATAAAATACATTTAGTTGGCCAAATTGTTATTAAAAATGTCGGATATTTGGCCAAATTGTTATTAACAATGCCTGTTATTTGACCAAATTGTTATTTTCTTTTAAAATACTTGTTTTTGGCCAAATTATTGAATAAAAAGACTTGTTCTTTGGCCAAATTGTTATATAAAATACATTTATTTGGCCAAAATAATTGAGTATAAAAAATGCTCGTTCTTTGGCCAAATTGTTATTAAGAATACTGGTTATTTCGTCAAATTGTTATTTAAAAAAATTGTTGTTTTTTAGCCAAATTAATCAATAAAATACAAATTATTTGGCCAATGTTGTTATTAAATTGAAAACATTTATTTAGCCCAAACTATTAAGTTGGTAAGGAATCTTTTTTCGCGTCAAGGTGGCATATATATTAAGTTATAAAAATTTCCATTTTCAACTAGTTATAAAAGTTAAACAGTAGAGTCTGCGTAGAATTTCATTCATGATCTTGCAACCTCATTATGCGAATCGGATACACCAGTAATACTGGTGTAAATTGTATACATAAATTTATTTATATACACTAACAAGAGGAGAGAAAAAGCTGTAACATATCCGGAATGTGTTTCAAAGTAATTTTTTTTCTCTCTCCCTCTCTCTCTCTCTCTTTGCAGTAGCATTATGCAAATCTTTTCTCAATCTATTTTTTTCTTCAACTATTTTTCTTCTATTTGTCTTTTATTTTTTCTTTTATTTTTTTCTTTTATTACAGTATTGTTATTATTTGAAAATTATTACTTGTGCAATATATACTTGAAGTATTGTTACTGAAATATGTACAAACGTATATAATAAGATTTTTAAGATACGAAACGAGATTTGATTATAATATATTGAGATTATTGTCTTTGACATTTTTAAGTAGGTGTCAATGAGTCTAGGTCATGGAAAAAGGGGGAAAAAAAAGAAAATGAAATGAAATAGAAATAGAGAAATATTCATTGAATTTTATTTTCGTAATTTTTATTGTAATTTATGAAAATTTAGATTTTTTCTATTTTTTTGTATTTTTAATTCTTTTTTTTTGTATTTTTAATCCTTTTTTTCGTTTTTTTAATTCTTTTTTCTGTATTTTTACTTATTTTTATTGTTTTTTTCTTTTTACACTAGTTTGAAAAAGAATCGTTAGAGAAAAAAGGGGAAAAAAGCAAAAAAAAAAAATATTTTCTAATTAGAAATCAATTTTTTTTGGTGAAATTGGTAAAAAGTAGCTTCGAGTCAAATTGGTCTGGTGGGTAACGTGCTCGGTTGTTACTTATTATGCAGCTCTTAGTCGCGGGTTCGAGTCTCGGCAGATTTTTAGTCATTTTTTTTCAACGTTGAAACTGAAAACTAAATTATTTATTTATATTCTATTTGTCAAAGTTTTTTCTAATATTTTTTATTCTTATTAACATCATTATTATTATCATTATTATTATCATTATTTTATTTTTATTGTTATTATTATTATTATTATTATTATTATTATTATTATTATTTTCATTAATATTTTTATTATTATTATTTTTTTTTATTATTATCATTATTATTATTATTTTTTTTTGTTATTATTATTACTATTATTATTTTTTTTGTTATTACTATTATTAAGAGTAATAATTTTACTTTTTTAAAATTATTTACAATCGTTTTAATGATTGTTACTAGTAACGTTGAATTTGAATTGAATGCACAGTAACACGAAAGATAATAGTGAAAAAAAAATTCTCCAATCGTCAGGTCTCGAACTCGTGTCTTCTGGACGACAAATCAAGCACTTTACCACCAGGCTAATTTGACAGTAGAAATTTTTTTTTACCTTCTCTTCAAAAATCCCCGTTTTTCTCGTAAACGCTTAGTTCTTTTTTTCTCAAATTTTCGGTAAATAATTTTTCTCACATTTTTCTGTTAATATTTTTGCAAATAATGTTGACATAAATTTTGAAAGAATTCACTGAAATAAATTTGAAGGAAATGTCAAATAATTTCTAAATGAATAATGAATTTCGGGCGAAGTAAATAAGTAACGATTTTTTTTTGTTTATCTTTGTTTCTTCTTTGGTTAGTTATTATTATCATTATTATTATTATTATTATTGTTGTTGTTGTTGTTGTTGTTGTTGTTGTTGTTGTTGTTGTTGTTGTTGTTGCTGTTGTTGTTGTTATTGTTATCTTTACTATTTTTATTGTTCTTATTATTATTATTATTATTATTATTATTATTATTATTATTATTATTATTATTATTGTTGTTGCTGTTGTTGTTGTTATTGTTATCTTTACTATTTTTATTGTTGTTATTATTGTCTTTACTATTTTTATTGTTTTTACTGTTATCTTTCCTATTCTTACTGTTGTTATTGTTATTATTTTTATTGATATTTTTATTATTTCTATTGTTATTTTTTATTGTTATTATTCTTATTGTATTTTTCATTGTTCTTATCATTATTCTTATTGTTATTGTTGTTATTGTTATGATTTTTGTTGTTTTTATTGTTTTTTTTTTTTTTTTTTTTTTATTGATATTCCATGGAAGTCGATGGATAAAGTTCTTTTCAAATCGCGGAGAGTATGAAGGAAGAGAATCTTCTGCGTTAACAGTTAATGGGATCATCGATGCGTGTATCGCGAGCGATCCAGATACGAAACAGTGCGAGTTTCTTGAACACGAGTATTGTATACATACATATATATATATATATACACAAATATCTATATAGTTGTAAGTGTTGATTCTCTTCCTTAATAATACTTAAAATGTCTACATGCAAGAAATAGTTGACTACAGACTCTTCTTCTTCCAACATCATACAATTTTAGTCTTTTTTGCAAAAAAAGCTGCTTTAAAAAAAAAAAAAAAAAAAAAAAAAAAAAAAATATGTTTGGGTTTTAATTTTTTATTCGCGTTCATAAAATAATATCGAGTGTCTTGTTTTATTACAATTACTAAAGTGCCAAAAAAGAAAAAAAAAATTTTCACGAAATGATTTTTTCTCTTGTTTTAATTGAGAAGAAGACGAAAAATTATAGTCAAATATTTTTTAATGATGATGTTAATTACTTTATTTTTGTAGTGTGTGTTTTTGTGTTTGAGTGATGATTAGAAATCATTTAATTATATAGTGTGTGTGTGTGTGTGTGTTTGTGTATGTAGTGAAATTTTCGTGAGTGAGACAATTAACGTATTATAATAATAATAATTTTTATTCAAGGGAAGAAAAGAAGTATTTTCTTTCTGGATGATTTGGATACTTAAATTAGTTTTGGTGAGGAATTTTCGGTATTTTCTTTTGTCTCTGTTTCTCTAGTTTTCTTTTATTTTTATTAAATTAGAGAATTTTTTTTTTTTTTTTTTTTTTTTTTTTTAATAATGAACAAGGAAAAATAATTTAATTTAAACAAAAACACGAATAAATATAAATAAAAATCTAAAAAATTAAATTAAGAAAAGGAATTTTACTCTTTGGAGAGAAAAAATTTTTTTTATTTATTTAAATTTGTGTAATGACGAAAATTCTATGTAAATTATAATATACACATGACAAAACTGAGAGTTTCACTTTCTTCATGGAATGTGTGTATGCGACATTTTTGAAATAAAAAAAAAAAAAAAAAAAAAAAAAAAAAAAATTAGACGTCATGGTCAGATATTTTTACGTGATGATTAAAGAAAAAAAAATAGGAAGGAAAAAGAAAAGGAGTGGAAAAAATGTCTAATTTCTAAGAGAGAGAAAGAGAGAGAGAGAGGGAGAGAGATAAAAATACGTATACACATGAAATTCATTCTCATAATTAACATATGTATTATAGTATAGTATATTATATTATACAAGACTGTTATATATACTGTATTTTTCGCCCACTTATTTTCGCTCCCACAATCTTTGTAGACTCTTTACTTGTTAATTTTTTAATATAAAAACACTGAATTGAGCGTAAAAGGAGAGAGAAAAATTATATTTACACAGTGCGTGCGTATTTCGAGGAAATTTTTTTTTTGCTTTATTATTATAGGTTTAAGCAGAAAATTTTTTTTTTACACTTAAAGTTTGTAATGTTTTTGGAATTTTTTTTCTTTTTTCTTTATTTTATTTTTCTTTGTTCTATTTTTTTTGTTTTTTTTTCTTTTGTTTTTTGTATTCATATAATTTTTATTTAGGCTATTTATTAATTAGCCAAATAGGAAATATTTTAAATAATAGTCTGGCCAAATTGTTGTTAAAAATGTTTGTTATTTGGCCAACTTATTATTAACAAATTTTTTTTATCTAATTATTATTAAAAATACTTGTTTTTTGGCCAAATTGTTAAATTAAAAACTTGTTAATTGGCCAAATTGTTATTAACAAATATTTGCTATTTGGCCGAATTTTTATTGAAAGTGTTTGTTATTTGGTCAAATTTTTCATATAAATACTTGTTATTTGGGAAAATACTTATTGAAAATTTTAGTTATTCACCCAAATTTGTTAATAAAAATATTTGTTATTTGATCAAATTATGATTAAAAATACTTGTTATTTGGCCAAATTATTCAATAAAAAGACATTTATTTGGCAAAATTGCTATTAAAAATACTTATTACTTGGACAAATTATTATTAACAATAATCGTCGTTTGGCCAAATTTCAATTAAAAATGTCTGTTATTTGGCCAAATTATTATTGACAGTAATTGTCGTTTGGCCAAATTTCAATTAAAAATACTCCTAATTTGGCCAAATTGTTATTAAAAATACTTCTAATTTGGCCAAATTATTATTAAAAATACTTATTATTTGGCCAAATTATTATTAAAAATAATTGTCGTTTGGCAAAATTGTTATAAAATATTTGCCATTTGGACGAATTTCTATGTTACATATTTATTATTAGGCCAAATTTAAAGCAGACAAATATTTATTATTAGCATAATAGCCAATTTTTTTTTAAATTAAAAAAATACTCTATAACATTATGGAATTTATTATTTTTCATTGTGAAATATTGAATGGCATTGATTTTTCAATAGACAAAAATTATATCATATATTTTTTATGGTGCAATGAGCATCATCTTTGATAATATGACATGAAGGAAAAGTCACTATATACGGTAACGGGTAAGATTCTCGGCATAATTCAAGAATTCATTTCTCGAGTGCGTTGACCGTGATTTCTTATAGATACTTTCATAATTCAAGTTCTTCATCATCTGATCTTCCTCACGATATATAATAATAAAAAATGATTAAAATTAAAAAATAAATAATAATAAAATTAAAAAAAAAATAATAATAAAATTAAAAGATAATAATAATGAAAATAATAATAAAAATTTAATGATAATAAATATAATAATAATAATAATAAAAATAATAATTGTTTTTTTTTATTTTCGGTTATTATTTCTCTTAAATATTTATTGTATTTAGCCTAATTTCGGTTTTTATCCCAACTTTAGAGTTTAGCCTAATTTTTCTGTTAATAAATTTTCACATTTTGCTGGAATTTTTATTTGGACAAATTTTTTAATGCGAAATTATTTTATCTTAATTATTATTTTACCAATTTCTGCTTTGGAAAAATTCTTATTTAGCCAAACTTTATTTCGCCAATTTTATATTTATCCATTTTCCTATTTAGACAAATTATTTTTATTCAGTCTAATTTTTAATTTTAATTTAATTTTTTGTTTAGCAAAAAATTTTATTCAGCCTAATTTTTGCATTAAATACATTTTTATTTAGTCCATTTTTGTAATTAAGCCGAATTTATTTATTCAATCTCATTGTTTTATTTGATTAAATTTTTTGTTTAGCAAAAAATTTTTATTTAGCCACTTTTTTTATTTATTTGTTATTCTAAATGGCCAATTTTTTATTTAGCCAAATTTTTTTATTTATATTAATATTTTTATTTTTCTATTTGGACAATTTTGTATTTAGAAAAATTTTTTTATTTAGTCTCATTGTTTTCTTTGATTTAATTTTTTGTTCAGCAAAAATTTTATTTAGCCCAATTTTTGCATTGAATGAGTTTTTATTTAGCCAATTTTTGTAATTTAACTGAATTTTTTCAATTATACCGAACTTTTTTTGTGAAAGAAAAATGTTATTTATTTTAATTGAATTCATATTAAATTGTCTGTTTTTTAAACTGTTTGTTTTTTAATTTAATTTATTTTTTATTGATCTATTATTTACTAATTTGTTATTTTTTTTTAAAACATTAAAAGTGAATAAATAAATTTGTTCTCAATATTGACTGTTTTGCTTAATATTTACCCACATGTTGTCATCTAAATTGTGAAGAATGTTTTTCAATTTTTTGATAAAATAAAATGAAAAATATTTTAGTATTACGAATAGCTGTGTAGAAATTTTTTTTTTTTTTTTTTTTTTATTTTTTTTTTTAGTTAAAAGCATTAAAGACGCGTGGGCAAACTGCATTTAAAAGATGTAGGCAGTTGTAGTCAGCCGTGAGTCTCGCCAACGCGAAAAAAATAATGTTATTATGGCCCCTGAGGCAAAGGTGAAGAAAAAAAAATTTGTTTAATGAAAACAAAATTTATTACAGTTCATGTGTAGAAATAAAAAAAATTGTTAATTGAAATATTTAAATTTTTGTTTCTTCACCTATAATATGGTAGTGTCAATGAAAAGTATAATTAAAGGGGGATTTGTGACACTTTACCCCCTCGACTTTTTTTTTGGTGTCATATTACCCCGAGGCATTGGTATTACTTATCCCTAGAATGAGTGTCATTTTTCTCCACTTTAAGTTAAAAAAATATTCTTTAAAGTGAAAATCGAAAATTAAAGTTTGTGTCATTTTACCCCGAATTGGGAGAAATTTTACTTTTTCTTTTTTTGTCATTTTACCCCATTTGTTAGTAAATTACGACTTCTTTAGTGTCATTTTACCCCACTTGTAGTATAAAAAAATATTCTTTCAATTAAATTCGAACATGAACAAAGTTACAAAGTTACTATTCTTACTTTTAATTAGTAAATTCGACTAATACATTAGTATAAAGTACTACTTATTAGTAAAATTTACTATTTTTAATATCTATAAGCAAAATTTACTATTTTTAATATTTATAAGTGAAAGTTGCTATTATTTAACTATTTATTAGTACAATTCACTATCTTTACTATTTAAAAGTAAAAGTTACTATTTCCACTATTTATAAGTAAAATTTAGTATTTTTAATATTTATTAGTAAAATTTACTATTTTAATGTTTATAAGTAAAAGTTACTATTATTTCACTATTTATTAGTACAATTCACTATCTTTACTATTTAAAGGTAAAATTTACTATTTTCTCTACTTATTAGCAAAATTTAGTATTTTAAATATTTATTAGTAAAATTCACTATTTATAAGTAAAATTTAGTATTTTTAATATTTATTAGTAAAATTTACTATTTTTAATGTTTATAAGTAAAATTTACTATTATTTCACTATTTATTAGTACAATTCACTATCTTTACTATTTAAAAGTAAAATTTACTATTTTCACTATTTATTAGGAAAATTTACTATTTTTAGTATTTATTAACTATTGTAAAAATTACTATTTTTACTATTTATTAACTATTGTAAAAATTACTATTTTTACTATTTATTAATTATTAGTAAAATTTACTATTTTGTTACAGTTTATTAGTAAAAATTACTATTTTTAATATTTATTTTAGTAAAACTCCATATTCTTACTATTTGTTTTACTAAAAATTACTATTTTAACTATTTTTTAATTATTAGTAATGTTTACTATGTTTTTTTACAATTAATTATAAAAGTTGCTATTTTTACTATTTATTTTAGTATAATTTACTATTTTTACTATTTATTAATTATTAGTAATTTTTTTTACAGTTTATTAGTAAAATTGCTATTTTTACTAATTATTGGTCAAAATTACTATTTTACTATTTATTGGTAAAATTCATTATTATTTTTACAACTTATATCAATATTTCACCAATAAGTTGGTAGTGATTACTATTAATAAAATTTACTATTTATCACCAAAAGTTACGAATAAATTGTTAGAAGTTACTATTAGTAAAATATATACTATTTTCACTATTTATTAGTAAAAATTTACTAATCTTAATATTTTTCATTAAATTTTACCAATGAATTAGCAGAAATTACTATTAGTAAAATTTACTATGTCTACTATTTAATAGTAAAATTTACTATCTTTACTATTTGTTAGTAAAATTTACTATTCTTACTATTAAATATAAAATTTTTCTCTTGGGTTGTAAATAAATTTTTTGTTCCTGTGATAAAGTAAATTTTTTAGTTAGAAAAATAGTTAAAATTTTTAGTTAGAAAAATAGTTAAAACGTTTAGTTAAAAAATAGTTAAAATTTTAATTTAAAAAGTAAATATTTGATAAAGTTGAATACAGTTTTCTAGGTGAAAACCTTGCATTTCAGTCAATGCAGAATGCAATGAGTGTTTGTGTGAATGTGTGTTTATATACGAGTGTAGGTCGCCAGGTTGGTTGGTCGATTATTAAATACACAAGAGAAAGGGACAGAGAAAGACAGCACAAAAAAAAAAAAAAAAAAAAAAAAGAAGCGGAAAACAAACAATTTATATTTAAAAGGAAACAAAAATGAACCTCAATCTCTTCATTAACAATTAACAATTAAATTGGATTATCGGCATTTCTTTCTAATTAAGTCTCTTCATAATAAGTTTAATGAATGACTTCATATCTTCATTAACGATGATACTTGTTGACTTTTGTTCGAAAATGTTTCTCCAGTTTTCATTCATACGAATGAATTTTATTATTTTTACCATTTGTACAATTGAGAAATTTTTTTTTAAAATTATTAATTAGTATTCTTTTTTGAACTAGTTTTTAATTAGTTTATTATTTACAAATTAGTTACTAATTAGTATTCTTGAAAAATTAGTGTTATATTGAAATTAAATACTAATTTTTATCTTTAGTAAAATTAGTTACTAATTAGTATTCCGTACGAAATTAGTTGCTAATTATTATTCCGCACAATGTTTTTTATTAATTAGTATCAACAAAATTAGTTACTAATTAGTATTCTTGTCAAATTAGTTTTATACAAAAATTAAATACTAATTAATATTCTTTGCGAATTAGTTATTAATTAGTATTCTTTGTGAATTAGTTGCTAATTAGTATTCTTTGCGAATTAGTATTATTTGTTAATTACTTACTAATTAGTATTCTTTGTGGATTATATACTAATTAGTATTATTTGTGAATAAGTTACTAATTAGTATTATTTGTTAATTTGCTACTAATTAGTATTATTTGTTAATTAGTTACTAATTAGTATTATTTGTGAATTAGTTACTAACTAGTATTCTTGTCAATTTGGTTACTAATTAGTATTCTTGTCAAATTAGTTTTATATAAAAATTAAATACTAATTTGTATTCTTAACAAAATTAGTTACTAATTTGTACTTTTGCAAATTAGTTACTAATTAGTATTTTTGAAAATTACTTACTAATTAGTTACTGATTAGTAGAAATGAATTATTTAATTTATTATTTAATAAAATGTTTCTTTACCAAATTAGCCTCTAATTAATATTTTTCTCAAATTAATATTATCACCAATTTAGTTACTATTTAGTATTTGTTTACAAAATAGTATTATCTTTAATTAATTAATCAATAATTAGTATTCTTTGTAAAATAGCCTCTTATTAAATACTAAATTATATCCTTTACAAAATTACCCTCTAATTATTATTCTTTGCAAATTAGTATTATTATAAAAAGTATATACTAATTAATATTATTTTGAAATTAGTATTCTTGTCAAATTAGTAAATAATTGGTAAATTAAAAAAATTTATTTAAAACAAAAAAAATTTCTATGGGGGGATTCGAACGCACGACCCTTGTAGAGAAACAGTGTAAGTGCCTTAACAAGCGCAGCCAACGCACAGTGCTAACTGTGAATAATGAATTTTCTTGAAATTTTGTTCCTTATTTTAATAAATTTATTTGAAATTTTAATATTTTGAAAATGAAAATACCTATAATTCGGAAAATTAATTGAAATTTAGTATTGAATTGAAATTTATTGAAAAATAAAATTGAAATTGAAATTGAAATTTATATAAATTCAAAAGAAAAATATTGTTTATTTTTCTATTTTTGAGAAAAAGTTTTTTTTCACAAGAAGCATTTTCTTTTTTTTTTTTTTTAAGAGAGAAACTTGAGAGTCTTACAACAATTTTCTGCATTCCATTTTATTGCACTTGGTTTCAATTATTCGACGCCTTTAAAGTCGAAAAAAATTTCGTCACTTTAAAGTTGACGTCACTTACAAAAAAAAATGGCAAGTTTTATTACTATTTTTATGCAATTTGACGATTTTTCTTTGTATTTACAATTATATTTACAATTATATTTACATTTACAATTACATTTACATTTTTCATTTATTTATATTTAAATTTTTATACTTATTTTTTTTTTATTATATATTTGTTCGCTTATTATATTCAATTAAGAATTTTATTTTTAATCATATTTCAAAATTCAATCATACGTAATTCAAATATTTGGTTTTTTAAGTTGAAGCCGTTTTTAATCGAAAATTTTAATGTGCTTTTCTTTAAAAATGAAGATATTCCCCCCCAAAAAAAAGGTTTTTCTTTTGGGAATTTATTTAAAAACGATAACAAATGTCCTTTAGAAAAAAATTATTAATTAAACTTTTCAAGTTGGATGATTTATCTCATGAGCCGTGAAAAGTGAAGAACAATCGATCCGCTCTATTTATGCCTCGTAATTAGCGAACAAATCAAAATTTTCTTCTAATAATATATTTAATGCAATTATATTATTTTTATTATATATTTTTTAAGTTATATGTTATTATTATTATTATATTATTATTATTATTATTATTATTATTATTATTATTATTAATTTATTATTATTATTATTATTAATATTATTATAAAATTTACTATTCTTACTATCAATTAGTAATTATTACTAATACGTTAGTACAAAAAGATATCCTACTAGCAAAATTCACTATCTTTACTATTTATAAGTAAAAGTTATTATTATTTCACTATTTATTACAAAAATGTACTATTTTTAGTAATTCTTTTAGTAAAATTTACTATTTTTATTATATATTAGTAAAATGTACTATTTTTACTATTAATTAGTAAAATTTAGTATTTGTACTATTGAATAGTGAAGTGTACTATTTTTACTTTTTATTAGTAAAATTTACAATTTTTTTACTATTTATTAATAAAGTTGACTCTTTTTACTATTTTTACTATTTATTAGTAAAATATACTTTTTTTTACTATTTATTAGTAAAATTTACTATTTTCATTATATATTAGTAAATTGTACTATTTTGACTAATAATAAGTCAAATTGACTGCTTTTACTATTTATTAGTAAAATTTAATATTATTTCACTATTTATTACAAAAATGTACTATTTTTAGTAATTCTTTTAGTAAAATTTACTATTTTCATTATATATTAGTAAAATGTACTATTTTTACTATTAATTAGTAAAATTTAGTATTTGTACTATTGATTAGTGAAGTGTACTATTTTTACTTTTTATTAGTAAAATTTACAATTTTTTTACTATTTATTAATAAAGTTGACTCTTTTTACTATTTTTAGTAAAATTTACTATTTTTACTATTTATTAGTAAAATATACTTTTTTTACTATTTATTAGTAAAATTTACTATTTTCATTATATATTAGTAAATTTTACTATTTATTAGTAAAATTTGCAATTCTTTTACTATTTATAATTAAAATTTACTATTTGTACTATTTATTAGTGAAATGTACTATTTTTACTATTTATTAGTAAAATTTGCAATTTTTTTTTACTATTTTTAGTAAAATTTACTATTTTTTACTATTTATTATTAAAGTTTACTATTTATATTATTAAAAAAAAAATTAGTAGAATAAAAATGTTTTTTGTCGATGACTGTACATTGAAAGAACAATGTTTATTTATACAGTATGAAACGTTGCGTCTAACGTAACTGCGAGTTCTATTATTATATCTATAAAAAGAGTCTTCAGTGTCATATATGTATACGGAAAACGCTACATATAAAGTAAAATTGCCTGTGAGTTTCATTACCTCTGTGTAATTCTGGGATTTATATTTATATATATACTGTACATTGTGTCTATAGTTAATAATTTTCCATAAAGGCGATCAGGCAAGCATGGAGGCACGAGAGCGATTCACTTCATTCACTTTATTCAATTTATTCAATTTATTCAATTTATTCACTTGTTTATAAATTTCTATATTCTTAACTGTTTATATTTTACAAAAAAAAATATTTTTATATTCAATTTTGATATACGGATCATTTATTTTTATTCTCTTGTTCGAGTAAAAGGAATTTAGCGCCATAACCTCAAAATTTGTGGCGGGAAATTTGAATTTACTGTTATTTTAAACAAATTTCACGTCAAAATCTCAGAATTAATGGCGGAAAAATTTGAATTAATTATATTTTTTCTATAAAAAAAAGGAATTTAGCGCCGTAACCTCAAAATTTGTGGCGGGAAATTTGAATTCACTGTTATTTTAAACGAATTTCACGTCAAAACCTCAAAATTAATGGCGGGAAATTTGAATTAATTGTATTTTTTCTATAAGAAACAAATTTTTAGTCCTAACCTTAAAATTAAGCGCGGGAAATTCAAATTAAGTGTCTTTTTTTTAACTAATTTAACGACATAACCTAAGAAATAATTGCGGGAAATTCAAATTTAGTGGATTAGTTTTATTTTTTGAATTGAATAATTAAATATTATTAATTAACCGTTAAGAAAATATTCACTTTTTTCAATGTATGTATAATAATGTTTTCATTACATCTAAATGTTAATAATTTATTTATACTAATAAATGATATTGTTGAAAATAAAAATATAATATATATATAAAAATAAAATTATAATATTAATAATAATAATAATAATAATAATAATAATAATAATAATATTAATAATATAATAATAATAATATAATAATAATAATAATAATAATAATAATAATAATAATAAAATAATAATTATAATAATAATAATAACAATATAATAATAACTATAATAATAATAATAACAATATAATAATAATACTTAATTTAAATTTATAATTTAATTGAAAAATATTATCAATGAATAAAAAATGCTAATAATTCTCATTGAAGAAAGAAGAAAAAATGTTTTTTCTTCAAATTTAATTATCTTTTGACTACTTTTTTTTTCATTGTAAGATCCGTCACTCCTGATAATAAAAAAAAAATGAGGATATGCACGCGAGGAATTTATATTTAATTTAATTCGTGTACAAGGAACGATACAAAACTTGTCTGTGCGGTTTAAAAGGAAGGAAAACGCACGCCTACCTAAGATATGCAAAGAAAATTAAAAATAATAACCTGTGTTTATCGCTCTTCTGTTTTTCCTTGTAACGAAGAGAGGATTGAATGCAAAAAAAAAAGGAACGAAATGCACAAAAAAGAACAAAAGTTGGTATTTGCAAATCAAGTTCAAGAGAATTTACAACAAAATTAAAAAATATAAAAAAAAATGTAATCCTTTCATTACAAAGTATGAGAAATTTATATATTTTTTTAATACTTATTTATTACTTTTTTTTATTTTTTAAATTATTTTATTTATTTATTTTTATAAAGAAAAGTGTTATTTATTTTTATAAAGAAAAATGTTATTTTTTTAAAAAAGAAAAATGTTATTTTAAAAAAGAAAAATGTTGTTTTTTAAAAAAAAATGTTATTTTTTAAAAGAAAAATGTTATTTTTTAAAAGAAAAATGTTATTTTTTAAAAGAAAAATGTTATTTTTCAAAAGAAAAATGTTATTTTGTTAAAAAAGAAAAATGTTATTTTTCTTTTTCAGAAATTAAAAAATTTTTCACTGAAGAAAAGTGCGCGAGGTTATTTTTTTAAATTTCCCGCCATTTTACAGAAAAGAACAAGTTTATGGCGGGAATTTAAAAAATTTGAATTATTATATTTAAACGTTTCAAACATTTTGATTTAAAAAAAAGCAAAAAAAAAAAAAAAATTGAAATAAAAATGAATTTTTTTTTCTTTGATTTCAGGCCAAACAACGTGCCTCCGTAAAATGGCTCTTATCGAAAGCGTACAGCAATAATGTCCCGATTAAACTCCGGGAGCCATATTATCGAGATCATGAGGTAAATATATTAAGAATTCGTTTACTTTTTAATTAAGACAAAAAACAAATTTTTTTTAAGGCACGAAAATTCAACTGAGTCGTCTGCCTTCATTTTCTATTTTTCTACATAAGGAAAAATTAGAAAAAAAATTTTTTTTTTATTAATATTGTATTTTTTAATAATTAATTAGCTGCTAATTAGTATTATATCGAAACATTTACATTTATCAGTTACTAATTAGTATTATATTTAAAAACTAGTTGACAATTAGTATTTCTTCAAAAATAGTTTAAAAAAAGAACTTTCATAAAAAAAATTATTTACCAATTAGTATTCTGTACAAAATTACTTACTAATTAGCATTCTTAGCAAACTTAGTATTTAGTATTCTACACATAGTTTACTATATAAATAGTATTATTAACAAACTTAGTTACTAAATAGTATTATGTACAAAAATCAGTCACTAATTAGTAATCTGTACAAAATTACTTACTATTTAGTATTCTTAGTTAGTAATTAGTATTCAGTACTAAATTTGTTATATAAATAGTATTATTAACAAACTTAGTTACTAATTAGTATTATGTACAAAAATCAGTCACTAATTAGTAATCTGTACAAAATTACTTACTAATTAGCATTCTTAGCAAACTTAGTATTTAGTATTCAGTACTAAATTTGTTATATAAATAGTATTATTAACAAACTTAGTTACTAATTAGTATTATGTACAAAAATTAGTCACTAATTAGTATTCTATACAAAATTACTTACTAATTAGTATTGTTAGCAAACTCAGTAATTAGTATTCTGCACAAATTTTATTAAATAAATAGTATTCTTAGCAATTAATTGCTTATTAGTATTACTTCAAAACATTCGAATTAATTAGTTACTAATTAGTATTCTTTCGAAGTATTTAAATTAATTTAATATGAATAAGTATTTTTTAAGAGTATTTTAGTTAATTTTTTACTAATTAGTATTCTTGTAAAGTATTCAAAATTAATTTGTTACTAATTAGTATTCTTTTAAATGATTTAAATTAAGTAGTTACAAAAAATTTTAAAATATTTTTAATTAGTATATTGCAAAAAACAATCGAATTAGTTATTGATTAGTATTCAGTGATAAAATTTAAAGTTAATTAGTTACAATTTTTTAATAATTCAAAACAAGCGAATTAATTAGTTAATAATAATTAGTATTTTTTGAAAATATTTTACTAATAAGTATTCCGCACAAAATTAGTTACTAATTAGTATTCTAATTAGTCGCTAATTAGTTTCTTCAATTAGTTGTTAATTAGTTTTCTTAACAAAATTAGTCAATAATTAGTTTTCTTAACAAAATTACTCACTAGTTAGTTTTCTTAACAAAGTTAGTCGCTAATTACTTACTAATAATTTAGTTTCTCTTTTTAATAATTAAATATTTATTGTCATTATAATTATGATTTATCGTATTAATTACGATAAAATAAAATTGACATGACAATTAAATGAATGCCAAAAAAAAAATAGTCCAATTTGTTTACTCGACAAATTATCAATTAAATCCTTTTTCTACTCACAGAAACTGAATGAAGAAATAAGAAATAAAAAAAAATAAAAATTTTATCCTGCATTATAATTTAGAATTCATTTTATTTTCATCTTTATCTTCTTCGTTTTTTTATTGATTGGTATTTGATTACCAAATTCATTCATATCTGTTAGTTATTAATAGACGATAAATATATAGTACATTATATTTATAGGATAAAAAAAAGCAGTTAGGAAATTAATAGCTCGTTACATTTGTCTGTCTATAATAGTGATAAAAGGTTTTTAAACTTCCCAAGTTGGTAGTAAAATATATTACGATGATGATGATAATAATAATAATAATAATAATAATGATAATGGAAAATATGGGTGTGTTTTTATATAAATGTGTATTGGTGAAAAATCTCATGTGTGTGCGTCGCAGTGGGTCGCGTCCTTGTTTCCCATTCGACAAGAAAACTGGGATCGTGAAAGTCACGAAGATGGCTGTAAAAAAACCACCTATTAAATGCATTGGGAATTTAACTCACGTGTCTTTCACTCAACTTTAGGACTTTCAATTTTTTTTTTTTTTATTTATTTATTTTTCTTTTTGTATTTTTTTTCTTTTCTGTTTTCTTGGCAAAATTTAGAGGATTTTTTTCCTTGTGAATTTCACTCAGTTGGGATTTTTTTCTGGAATTATTTTTGGAGTTTTTTTTAAATATTTAATTATTTACTATTTTGGAATGTTTTTTTTAAGTATTTATTTATTTATTTATTTATTATTATATTTTTTATTTTTTTTCTTAGCGAATTTATTTATTTATTGTTATAATTATTTTTATCATCTGATTTATTTATTTACTATTTTGCAATGTTTGTTTAAATATTTATTTATTATTATTATAATTATTATTACTATTCTTTTTTTCTTAGCGAATTTATTTATTTATTATTTATTATTAATATAATTATTATTCTTTTTTTCTTAGCGAATTTATTTATTATATTATAATTGTTTATTAGTAATTTTTATTATTTTTCGAATTATTATTATTATTTAAATTTGACGTTCATCACTATTTTTAAATTTAATAATTTACATTTATAATTTTTTATTTAGGTATTTATTTATTTATTAATCTTATATTATTGATTTTTTAATATTTAATTCATTTGTTGTTGCAATATTATGCTTCTATTTAATACAGAAATTATAGCTGTAAATTTTTATAAAGAAAAATTGATGAAAAATTTGCATCCATCGTTGGAGGGAATCGAACCCCTTACCCTCGCCCAGTTCGTGAGCCTAAAACACAACGCTTAACGACCACGACCATCGCTCACGACTTTTTTCCTATTTCATAGATTTCCTTTTTCTTCTTTACTGCTAATAATAAAATTATAAATAAATACAAGATTTTTACTAGTTTATAAACAATAAAAACAATATTAATTATTTATTAATTAAAATAATAATAATAATGAATAATTAAAATAATAATAATAATGAATAATAAAAATAATAAAATAATAATAATAATAATAATAATAATAATAATAAAAGAATAATAATAATAATTTCAAATATTTACTTGTTAATAAAAAAAGAATATTAATTATTTATTATTATTCATTTATTAACTAAAATAATAATAATAACATTGAATAATAAAAAAAAATATATAAAAAAATAAAAATAAAAAAATATTTTGGTAATTTTTGTTTGTTTTTTTCGCAGGATCAAGAACACCTGAAACCGCAAATTGTTCAAGCGCTCTCCAATGCGGAACTCTATTGTATGGCATTGGCCAGCATTTATTCTGACCCGAATTACAACAATCAGAATCATACGGGAATTCTCCAGGCACTTGCCCGTAAGGGCGTTTTTGTGTCGGAGCCAAACAACACCCAAATCACTGAGACGATCCTCATACAAAATTCGCCGCTCAAAATGGTAAAATAAAAAAAAATTAAATTAAATTAAATTTGTATAATTTAAATTTTGACTTAGTTTCAATTTTTATTTAGCTAAATTGTAAATCTGCTAAATTTTTGTTTAGCTAAATTTTAACTCTGCTAAATTTTAATATAGCTGAATTTTAAATTTGCTACATTTATATTTAGCTGAATATTTCCATTTTTATTCGGCTAAATTTTCATTTAGCTAAGTTTTAACTAGGCTACAATTTTCATTTAGCTAAGTTTTAACTCGGCTCAATTTTTATTTAGCAGAATTTTTCTTTTTTTAGTTGGCAAAATTTTTGATTATCTCAATTTTTAATTATTTACATTGCTAAATCTTCATCTATGTAAATTTAAACTCTGCTAAATTGTTAATTAGATAAATTTTTCAATTCTTTTTCAGCTAAATTTATATTTAGCTGAATTTTAACTCTGCTGAATTTTTATTCTAACTAAATTCAAACTCTGCTAAATTTTAATTTAGCTAAAATTTTCAATTCTCATTTGACTCAATTTTTAATTATTTACTCTGCTAAATATTTTTCTACTTAAATTGAAACTCTAATACATTTTTTTTAATCTAAATTTTTTTTTTAATCTACAAAATTTTTATTTAACTAAATTTCAACCCTGCTAAATTTTTAATTAGCAAGATTTTTCATTTTTCATTCGGCAAAAATCTTTATTTAGTTTAATGTTTGTCAGTGAAATTTTTTGCCAAATAGTAAATTTTGTCTTCAAATTAGTCCAAATAGTAAAATTTGACCAAATATTAAAATTTGCCATCAAATTTGACCAAATAATAAAATTTGTCTTCAAATTTGGCCAAATATTTAAATTTATCTTGAAAAATTTGTCGATATAAGAAAAATTTGGTCAAATATTAAAATTTGTCTTGAAATTTGGCCAAACAGTAAAATTTGACTTAAAAAATTTGGCCAAATAGTAAATTTTGTCTTTAAATTTGTCCAAATTGTAAAATTTGACATCAAATTGAACCAAATAGTAAAATTTGTCTTCAAAATTGGCGAAATAGTAAAAATTGTCTTCCAATTTGGCCAAATTGAAAATATGTCTTGTAAAAATTGGTTTAATAGTAAAACTTGGCAAAGTGGTAAAATTAGTCTTGTAAAATTTGCTATCCAATTTCACCAAGTAGTAAAATTTGTCTTAAAAATTGGCCAAATAGTAAATTTTGTCTTTAAATTTGTCCAAATTGTAAAATTTGTCTTGGAAAATTTGTCTTTAAATTTTGTCAAATAGTAAAATTTGTCTTCAAATTTGACTAAATAGTAAAATTGGTCTTGGAAAACTTGGCCAAATAGTAAAACTTGGCCAAGTGGTAAAATTTGTCTTGTTAAATTTTGTTTAAAAAAGTAAAATTTGACCAAATATTATAATTTGTCTTCAAATTTGGCCAAATAGTAAAATTTGTATTTAAATTTGTCTAAATATAGTAAAATTTGCCTTATGAAATTTAGCCAAATATTAAAATTTGTCTTGGAAAATTTGTTTAAATAGTAAAACTTGGCAAAGTGGTAAAATTTGTTATGTAAAAATTGTTTAAAAAAGTAAAATTTGACCAAATAGTTAAATTTGACTTGAAAAATTTGGCCAAATAATAAAAAAATGTCTTGAAATTTGGCCAAATAGTAAATTTTGTCTTTAAATTTGTTCAAATTGTTAAAGTTGCCATCAAATTTGGCCAAATAGTAGAATTAATCTTCAAATTTAGCCAAATAGTAAAATTTGTCTTGGAAAATTTGGCCAAACAGTAAAGTTTATCTTTAAATTTATCCAAATAGTAAAATTTGTCTTCAAATTTGGCTAAATAGTAAAATTGGTCTTGGAAAATTTAGCCAAATAGTAAATCCTGGCCAAGAGGTAAAATTTGTTAAGAAAAAGTAAAATTTGGACAAATATTAAAATTTGCCTCGTGAAATTGGGCCAAATAGTAAAGTTTGGCCAATTAGTAAAATTCCTCGCAAAATATAATTTGAGTAAATAAAAAAAAATACTAGAAACCCTAATTAGCCAATTAATTATTAAATTAATTAATAAAAAAATAACAGAATTACTAATTGTTGTGAACCTTTTTTTTGCACAGTCGGCGCACATGGCTGTGATAGAAGGACTAATGATACTCTACGCGAAGGAAGTGGTGATGGGCGAGCAGGTGGTGTCGGCGATAAGGCGCTTCGACCCAGCGGCGCACGTGGAAGTGCCGACGGACCACGAGAAGGGCCTGCTGCTCTGGATCAGTCACGCGTCGCAGGCGCTCATTGGCAAAATTCAGACGGAGGAGGACGGCGGCGGCGGTGGCGCTGGCGACAAGACGCGACTGCCCGAACTGCCGACGGCCAAGGACTTCCAGGCGCTGTGCGACGGCGTCGGGCTGGCCGCCGTCGTCGCCCTCTACTGTCCCAACGAACTCAACTGGATGCAGATCCGCGTCTCGAAGAGGCCCTCCGTCGCCGATGCGCTCCACAATTTGTCACTCGTGCACAGCTTCTGTTCTCGGTGCTTGCCCTATGCGATTTTTCACATGCAGCCCGAGGACGTCACTTATATGCGAGGGTAAATTTTCTTTTTCTTTTTTTTTTTAACTATTTAAAAGAATTTTTATTTTTTACTCTTTAATTAAGAGAATTTCTGGTTTTTATTTTTAATAAAAAGAATTTTTAATTCAAACAGTTTTTAATTTAAAAAATTATTAATTCAAATAATTTTTAATTCCAATAATTTTCAATTAAAAGAATTTTTAATTCAAATAATTTTTAAATAAAACAAGTTCTAATTCAAATAATTTATAATTAATTATTAATTCTAATAAGTTTTCATTTTTATATTTCATTAAAAGAATTTATATTTTTTCATTCAAATCATTTTTAATTAAAAGAATTCTTAATTCAAATAATTTTCCATTAAAAGAATTTTCAATTCAAATAATTTTCCATTAAAAGAATTTTTATTAATTAGAGAATTATCAAATAATTCTCAAAATCATTTACTTTTTTGATCGTGAAATTATCAATAGTTGAAACATCAAATAAAATGATCGTTTGACCAGAGATTTGATGTTTTAACTATTAAAAGAATTTTTAATTAAAAGAATTTACAATTCAAAGAATTTTTAATTCGAGTAATTTTTCTCTTTTATTTTTTAATTCAAATCATTTTGAGCTAAAAGAATTTTTAATTCAAATAATTATTTACTTTTATTTTTTAATTAAAAGGATTTTTATTTTTGAATTCAAATAATTTTTTATTGAAATAATTTTTAATTAAAAGAATTTTCAATTTAAACAATTTTTAATTCAAATAATTTTTAAATTTTTTATTTAATTAAAAGAATTTTTAATTCGAGTAATTTTTCTCTTTTTTTTTATAATTAAAAGAATTTTTATTTTTGAATTCAAATACTTTTTTATTGAAATAATTTTTAATTAAAAGAATTTTCAATTTAAACAATTTTTAATTCAAATAATTTTTCAATTTTTTATTTAATTAAAAGAATTTTTAATTCGAGTAATTTTTCTCTTTTATTTTTTAATTCAAATCATTTTTAGCTAAAAGAATTTAAAATTCAAATAATTATTTGCTTTTATTTTTTAATTAAAAGAATTTTTATTTTCGAATTCAAATAATTTTTCAATTTTTTATTTAATTAAAAGAATTTTTAATTCGAGTAATTTTTCTCTTTTATTTTTTAATTCTAATCATATTAAGCTAAAAGATTTTAAAATTCAAAATAATTTTTAATTCAAATAATTGTTCCTTTTTTATTTTTTTATTAAAAGAATTTTTATTTTTTAATTCAAATAATTTTTAATTAAAAGTATTTTTAATTCAAAGAATTTAACTTTAACTTTTATTTTTTAGTTCAAATAATTTTTAATTTTTATTTTGTAATTAAAAGATTTTTTAACTTTTATTTTGTAATTCAAATAATATTGAATTTTTATTTTTAAAATAAAAAAATTTTTCAAGTAGTAATTTTTCGTTAATTAAAATTAGACCAATTAATAAAATGTTTGTCGAATAAATAATTTTTTCAAGTAGTAAAATAATCATATAAAAAAGAAAAATCAACCTTGGTTTTGAAATAACAAGAAAATTTTATATTTTCCCAAAAAAAAATGTACAAATCAATTTAAAAATTTTAATATTATTTTAAGAAACAAGAAATTTGTTTTTATAAGTATTTCGGAAAATTCAATTTAATTTTTTTCTTGAATTCATTTTAAAAAATTCGAACATGTTTTTTGTTTTTTATTTTAGAAAAATTCTAATTTTTAAAGGTTTTTCTTTTTAAATTCAATTTTTTTGCCATTAATTTATTAAATTTTGTGCTTCCTTCAGTTTTTTTTGGCGGGGGAGGATTTTAAAGTTTTTTTTTACTTTTAACGTATGATTTTTTGGTTTTGATTTTTTTTTTTGGGAGAAAAATCTAATTTTTTTAGCTGTATTTTTGAATTTTGACAGTAAAAAAAATTTTCTTTTTCTTTTAGATCAATGAAACAAAATCTCGTGGTTTTTCTCGCCGATATGTACAATGCCTTGGAACTAAATTCGGCCGAGTGTGTACGTTATCCTGGTAAAGAAAGAGCTCATCAATTTGTCGACGGTAAGCACGTTTCTTTAAAAAAAAAAAAAAAAAAAAAAAAAGAGAAATTTCCCATAAAATTTTATACAAAAACAGAAATTTATAAATTTTTTCTATTTCATTTCCATCGAAAAAATTTAAATTCTTTTTATTTCTTTTTTCTTCGGAATTATTTTTAAAAACAAATTTTTCAGCTTTGTAATTTTCTTTTTTGTTTCTTTCTTTTCTTTTTTGTTATGAAAAATGAATTCGGTAATTTTTCGCAAAGAATTATTTTCTTTACCAATATATATATATATATATGAACTTAGAAAGGAGAAAATTTTGTTTAAAAATAAATTTTTTCCTGTTTTAGTTTTAAGAATTGTGAATTAAAAAAATATATTTTTGTTTAGATAGAAAGGAAAAATAAGTAAAAAAAAATGTAGAAATTATTATTAATTTTTGGAGTTTTCCTTTTTCAGTTTTAAGAATTGTGAATTAAAGAGGAAAAAAATTATTTTTGTTTAGATAGAAAGAAAAAAATAAGTAAAAAAATGTAAAAATTATTATTAACTATGTTAAGCAAAAAAAAAAAACAAAATTTCTTTATTTTAAGAAATGTAAAAAGTAGAGATGTTAAAAATTAACAGCAAAAAAAAATGGTGGTGGTATTTAATATTGGTGAAGGCTGACGCATGTTTTTTTTAAGGAAAACAAAAATTTTTTTTTTCATCTCGAGAGAAATTACAATTTTTCTTTTGTAATTTATTTCCTTTCTTTTATGATTTCCTTTGTGGAATTTCGTTTTAATGGCAGAATAATCAAACTTTTCTGGTTCTATTTCCTTTTTTTCTTCTCTTCTCTTTTTGCTCTTTTTATTTATTTTTTTATTCTTTGATTTTCTGCAATTAAAACGGCATGAAATGCTTTTTATCAGTATCAATATCGCACAATAGCCAATCGTTTTTTACTCCACATATCGTTCCTTGAATTTTTCTAAATTTTTTCTTTCTTTTCCGCAAATTACGAAATTGTTTCGGAATTATTTTGTGCAATTTATTAATTTTATCTTTTTTTTTTAAATTTGAGTGAATTAAAAAGACATAAACATTTTTTTTTTCGTGAGAAAAAGAATTCTTTTTGCCCTCCTCCCTAAAAGAAAAGGAAAAATTTTTTTTTCACTGAAAAAATAGGAAATAATTGTTTCTCACTGTAAAAAAAGGAAAAAATTGTTTCTCACTGTAGAAAAAAGGGAAAATTTTTTCTCACTGAAAAAAAATGTTTATTTATTTTTCTCTTGTACATTTTTTTCTTTAATGTAAATATTAATCTTGTCGATGCTTTGCCAACGGTAAAAATTAAAAGACAGAAAAAAAAACCACCTTTTACAATATCTTCAGTTAAATTTAATATTGTTTTTTCTTTGAATACGGTTTTGTTTTGAAAAAAAAATATTTATTTCCTGATTTTTCTCACACTGAAAATGAAAATGAAAATGAAAATGAAAATGACTCGGGTTGTGCAGCCTGTCCGCGCAATATTCATGGCGTAGCTCATAAACGAAGCCTACCGCAGTCTGTCACTCCAATTCCGGATCTGAGAAGCAACCTCTCCGTATCCGCGCCAGGTTTTACAGGTATCCACTCCTTTCGAATCAAGAGAGGAAAGAAAGAGAGAAAAGGAAAGAAAAATAAAAGTCATTTTCTCTCTCTCTCACTCTCTCTCTCTCTCTAAATCGAGTTCAGCGTTATTTTTTTTTATTCACCGCGAATAAAAAAAAAAGTTGTTCCTTCTTTTCCACTTTTCGAAATTTCTGCATTTTTCCTTTATTTTTTATTATTTTTATGGTCCACTTACTTTTTCTTAACTATTTTGTTTACTTTTCCATTTATTTATTTATTTGTTTGTTTATTTATTTATTTTGTTTATTTATTTGTTTATTTAACTATTTACTTATTTATTTATTTTGTTTATCTATTTGTTTATTTATTCATCTATTTATTTATTTGTTTATTTAACTTTTTACTTATTTATTTATTATGTTTATCTATTTGTTTATTTATTTATCTATTTGTTTCTTTATTCATCTATTTATTTATTTGTTTATTTATTTGTTTATTTAATCATTTATTTATTTGTTTGTTTACTTATTTATCAATTTATTTATTTATTTGTTTATTTTGTTTATCTATTTGTTTATTTAACTATTTACTTATTTATTTATTATGTTTATCTATTTGTTTATTTATTTATCTATTTATTTATTTGGTTATTTAACTTTTATTTATTTATTTCTTTTGTTTATCTATTTGTTTATTTATTTATTTATCTATTTATTTATATATGTTTATTTAACTATTTATTTGTTTACTTATTTATTCTTTTAATTATTTATTTGTTATCTATTTGTTTATTTACTTATTTATCTACAATAAATAAATAGATAAACAAATAAATAAATACAAAAAATAATTAGATAAATAAATTAGTAAATAAACAAATTAATAAATAAACATTTTAAAGAATAAGTAAACAAATAGACAGTTAAAAAAACAAAGAGATAAATAAATTATTTTTGTATCTATTTTTTTTTGAATGTCTAATTGTTTATTAAGTTAATTATTTATTTATCTATTTGTTTATTTACTTATTTTCTTATTTATTCATCTGATTATTTTTTTATTCTTCTATTTATTTATTTAACCTTTATAATAATATTATTATTATTATTATTATTATTATTATTATTATTATTATTATTATTAAACTATTTTATAAGAGAAAATGGAGAAAAAAAGAATTTTCGAAAATTGGATTTTTCAGAAGTGAAAATAATTTTTGAAAACTGATTGCATGGAATTGTTGACAATATAATTATTGTTAATAAGAAAAAAAAGCCTTGCTTTTGTCACTAGTTTTGAGCTGGTTTTTTTTTATTCTTGGGTTTTCTCACAGTTTTTCCTCTTTTCTTTTGCCATATTTTGCAACTTATTCTCTCTTTTTGCACGTTTTTGTATTTTCTTTTGCTTATTTTAATTTTCTGTTATTTCCATTCTTCTTTTCTATTTAATTATTTATTTTTTGTTATTTATTTTTATTGTTTTGTATTTTTGTTTCCATTTTTTATTCCTTTTTTTCATTTTTGTTTCCTTTCTTTTATTTTTTTTTATTTTTGTTTTCTTTTTTTATTTTTGATTCTTTTTTTTTATTTTTGTTTCCATATTTTTTTTTTGTTTCCTTTTTTTATTTTTCTTTCCTTTTTTTTATTTTTTTTCCTTTTTTAAAATTTTTTTTTCCTTTTTTTATTTTTCTTTCCTTTTTTTTAATTTTTCTTTCCATTCTTTTTTATTTTTCTTTCCTTTTTTTATTTTTGCTACCTATTTTTCTAAATTATTTTTCCTTTGCATTTCTACTTTTGTTTTACATTTTTTAAAAATTATTTTTGTTTTCTTTTGCTATTTTTCTATATTTGAAATTTTTTTTTTTTTTTTTTTTTTCAATTTTTCTATTTTTGTTCATTTTTAATATTTTTGTTCAATTTTGCTATTTTTTACTATTTTTGTTTCTATTTTTTTTTTTTTTTTTTTTGAAATTATTTTTCTTTTCCATTTTTTTCCAAAAATAATGATTTTGAAATTATTTTTGTATTCTACTTATTTACGCTTTTTTCTTTCTTTTTTTTTTTGCTTCAGCTCTTTTTCTTTCTTCTTTTTCTAGTGTAGAAATTTTGTTCCCTTTTTGAAAATGCATGACCCGAGTAAAAAAAAGAAAAAAGTAAAAAAAAAAGAAATCTCATTTTTTTTTGCATTCCATATTAATATTATGAGGTACACTCGAGTTTCTTTTGTGTTGATTTTTCTTTTTATTTGCAAATACAATTTCGTTTTTTTAAATATTAGTATATTTTTTCTACATTTAATATTTTTCTTTTTTGTGTTTTTATTATTCGATAAAATAAAATGTAGGAAAACTATTAATTACAACTAAATTGATAATTCGTTAGTTTAATTGAATTCTTTATTTATAATTAAACAATGTATTTGTAATTAAATTATTTATTCATAATTGAACAATTTATTTATATAATTAAATTAAGTATTGATAATTGAGGAATTCATTTAGAATTAAATTAATTATTTTTTAATAATTATTATTCTGTAAATATTTTTTTCTATTGAACAATTTATTTATAATTAAATTAAGTATTGATAATTGAGGCATTCATTAAGAATTAAATTAATGATTTTTTTATTAATTATTACTCTGTAACTATTTTTTTTTAACTCGACGAAAGTATTTTATTAACCTAACTCTAAATTATTAATTAATTCGTTGACTAATTATTTAATAAAATATTAATAAATTGTTGAACTAATTTTTGCATCAGTGAATAAAATAATAAATAACTTTTGATAGTATGTTTGTTATTAGTGTTTTGGTTTTTATTTGTTATTAATTAATTAATTAATTAATTAATTTATTAATTTATTTATTTAACTTTTGAAAGTTCCTAGGGCTAATTAGCCCTCCAAGGAATTAATAATAATTATTATTAATTCATAATAATAATTATTATTATCATGAAATATTTTTTTGTAAATAATGTAGAAACTACTCATGAATTAATTTGTAAATTTGCAAAAATGATTGTTGTAAATTATTATTTTAGAAATTATCCATGACAAGTATTTTCAGTATTTTTTTATTTGTTTTTTGAGAAAGCACCTTGTTTTATTTATTTATTTTTTTTTTTTTTTAGTGAGAATAGAATTTTTTCATGTAGTTTATAGCTGAAAAGGGCAAATTTTACGAAAATATTTAACATTGTTTTTGTAATTTGTTATTTTAGTTCCAAAACCACTGACGACAATGACAGTGAAGAAGTCACAATCTTTGCAACAAACTGCCGAGAGTCATTCCTTTCAAGACAGGTTTGTTTCAATTTTATTATCAAGAAACTAATTAAATTTTCGTTGTAATAAAATGAATTAAAATTTAAAATTTGAACTATTTTATTAAATTTTTTTTTATTCACTTTTTTTATTTTAATTGAATTTTTTTATCTACTTTCTTTATTTTATTTACTTATTTCGTTTTTATTTTCTTTTATTTAAAATTGTTTTTTTTTTTATTTGGTGAAATATTTTTGAAAATAGAATTTTTGTTTCCTTTTTCGGAATATTTGATAGAAAATAGAGTTTTTGTTTGTTTTATTTTATTTCAATTTTTTTATCTACTTTCTTTATTTTATTTTCTTTTTATTTAATTATTTTTTTTATTTAGTGAAATATTTTTTAAAATAGAATTTTTGTTTATTATTTTTTAGTGGAATATTTTTGAAAATAGTTGTTTAAAATTCTGTTTTCGTGGAATTTTTTTTTTCAAATAAACCTTTTATCTATCTAGAATTATTTTTTTTTTTATTAAAATATTTTTGAAAATCGATTTTTTTTTTAATTCTTTTTTCTTATTTTGATGGAATATTTTCGAAAATAGAGTTTTTGTTCTAAATTTTGTTTGTTACTTTTTTAAATAGTTTCAAAAATAAAGTTTTCGTTTAAAATCCTTTTTTCAAATATTTTCGAAAATAGATTTTTGTGATTAAAAATCTTCTTTTTTGGAGGAATTTTCTCGAAAATAGATTTTTTGCTTAAAATTCTTATTTTTGGGGGAATATTTTTAAACATACACTGTTAGAAAATTCTGTTGTGATTTTACAGCAAAAATACAGGAAACAATTATCCAACAAAATAATAATGTAATTTTACTTTTCTAAAGTACTGTAAATTTACAGCATAATCTGTTAAACTTTTACAGTATAGTGTTGTGAATATGCTGTAGAGTTCTGTAAATTTACAGTATTTATTTCTGTATATTTACTATCAAATTCTGAGGATTCACAACACAATACTGTAAATTTACAACATTTTTTACTGTAAATTTACATCATTATTTACTGTAAATTTACTATATTATATACTGGAAATTTACAATATTATTTACTATCATTTTACAGTGAATTATTTCTTAATTACAGTCAGAATTTTTTCCAAATTTATTGTAAATATTTTCTAATTTAATTGTAAAATTTCCTACCTAGTTAGAAACTTAATTTTTCTTCCGCAATAATTTAAAAACGTTTGGTAACTAATTTTTAATAAGTTTTCATATATTATTTTTATTTCACAAAACATGTTTTATTACACAATTATTTATTTTACAAATAACAAAAAATAGTTATAAAAATAGCTAAATATAATAATCATATGCCAAATTAAAAAAGTTTAATTATATTCCACATTTATAATTAAATTCTTTATCCCGAAGAATAAGCACTCGACAAAAATTACACTTAAACAGATAATTAATTAAGAAATTCACTATTGTTCAAAATCTATAGATTTTGTGCTTAAAATTCTTTTTTGGGTGGAATTTTTTTGAAAATAGATTTTTTACTGATAATTCTTTCTATTTTGGTTGAATATTTTTGAAACTAGATTTTTTGCTTAAAATTCATTTTTATTTTTTAGAATATTTATGAAAATAGATTTTTACCTTAATATTCCTTTTTTTGGTGGAATATTTTTGAAAATAGATTTTCTGCTTAAAATTCTTTTTTTCGGTGGAATTTTTTTGAAAATAAATTGTTTTTTTAATAGTAATTCTTATTTTTTGTTGAATATTTTTGAAACTAGATTTTTTGCTTAAAATTCATCTTTATTTTTTAGAATATTTATGAAAATAGTTTTTTTTTAATAATAATTCTTATTTTTTGTTGAATATTTTCGAAAGTCGATTTTTTTGCTTAAAATTCATTTCTTTGGGGGGAATTTTTTCAAAAATAGTTTTTTTTGCTTAAAATTCATATTTTTGGGGGAATTTTTTTAAAAATAGATTTTTTGCTTAAAATTTCTTATTTTTGGTGGAATTTTTTTTTTGAAAATAAATTTTTTTTAATAATAATTCTTATTTTTTGTTGACTATTTTTGAAAATAGATTTTTTGCTTAAAATTCAATTTTTTTGATAATTTTTTCAAAAATAGATTTTGTGCTTAAAATTCATTTTTATTTTTTAGAATTTTTTCGAAAATAAATTTTTTCTTAATAATAATTCTTATTTTTAGTTGTATAGTTTTGAAAATAGATTTTGTGCTTAAAATTCCTTTTTTTTATGGAATTTTTTCGAAAATAAATTGTTTCTTAATAATAATTCTTTTTTTTTTGGTCGAATATTTTTGAAAATAGATTTTGTGCTTAAAATTCCTTTTTTTGGTGGAATTTTTTTGAAAATAGATTTTTTGCCTTAAATTCATTTTTTGGGGGTAATTTTTTCAAAAATAGTTTTTTTTTGCCTTAAAATTCCTTTTCTTTTGCTGGAATATTTTTTTGAAAAATAGTTGGGTCAAAATTCGTGAAGTGGGCAACTAATTTTCAGTTGGTCAAGCTTTCTTCATGAAATTTATGTTTTTCTAATTGAAATAGAAAATAAAAAATACAAGTTGAACAGTTTTGCAAAATTCGATTTTTTGTTGTAGTTATTGTTAAACAAACTTTTATGCATGAATTTAGAAAAAATAAATTTTCTAATAAACTAATAGATTTTTTAAATTGATTTTTGGTATGGTTTCATAAAAATAACACGGTTTTTGATTGACATATTTCATTTAAAAATTTAACGTAATTTGGTAAAATTATAAACAATTTATTTAAACAAATGAAAATAAATTCAACTTCTCGATCTGTTTTTTTATTTTCAAAAATTGAATATTGTTCCTTATTTAATGCCCAAGTATTTCCAAAAAGAAAAAATTGGTATTTTACATTTTTTCAAAAGATATAAATAATTATGTCCGAGCGCGCATAATACACCTTGCTCGGCGCGGAAAACGCAACATTCTGAGACAAGTTTAAACCTGCAGCACTGCACATTTTGAATCGTTACGGTTAAGGAAAAATCGACGATCGAACTTTTATTATATTTTTCTTCAAAGGTAAATTATATATTTTATAAAAAAATTCAATAATTGTTTCGTTAATGTTGTAAAATGATTGCCAAAGATTAGTTCTTTTTAGGATTCGGAATTCAATGAAATATTGTTTTATTTATTTCCAGACAGGTAAAATAGTTGAAAATTAGTTGATTTTATCGAAAATTTTTTGTGAAATATTATTCTTTTTTTAATCTAGGATCGTGTAAAAAAGACAAATAAATTATATTCCGTTACGAGTTTTCATTGTTTTTCTTTTGCAACGCATAATGTTTTAAATAACGTTTGAACCGGTAGCATTCGTGATGTTTCAACATTTAGTAGAATAATTGTAAAAAGTAAAAATTTATCAAATCATTTACTGCAAGTAAATATCATAAGTGGTAAAGTGAACTTAAAAATGCCTAAAGCAAATTGTTGTTGTAATCCTTTAAATAAAAAAGGACACAAATGGGTTTACAAGAATGTTGTTAAAGTGACTGAAAATTGGAACGAGAAATTTACTAGCTTCGTAGGACAGTACGTTTGTAAGACTTGTAAATCACAACTGTACAAAAATTCGGCTGGAAATTGTCAATTACTTGACGCATCAAAGCATAATGAAATGAAAAATTCCACAGAAGATAGTGATGAATCAAGTAATAGTGATATTGAAGATAGTGTTAAACGTGATCCTGATTTCACAAACAACGAAATTAAAAATATGAAAGTAAAAGAAGTAAATAGGCTTCTTATCGAAATTGGTGAACCACCACTTAAAAAAGTGCGATTTGATAATTCAATTCCTAAAAAAACTCAAGAAAAAGACAACGTCATAAATGAAAATTGGATTCAAGATGTAAAAATAGCTATTTCTAATGCAAATTCACGAAGTTCTAAGATTTCTCTCCTGGCTACAGTTCCTCTTGAATGGAGTATATTAAAAATGAAGAATGTGTTCAATGTATCTCGTAGAATTGCATCAAGAGCTAAAAAATTACATATTGAAAATGGATATGGAGCGAAACCTGAACCAAAAATCGGTCGACGAATAAAAACTGAAGTTTTGGAAAAAGTCGAAAATTTTTATTTATCCGACGAAAATAGTCGAATATTGCCAGGTAGGAAAGACTACATTTCGATTTTGAAAGATGGAAAACGTTGTCAAGAACAAAAGAGATTGATCCTACATAATCTCAGTGAGTTGCACGAAAAATTTCAAAAGACTTTCCCGGAAATAACGATATCTTTATCAAAATTTGGAAAACTGCGACCTCGTGAGTGTATTTTTGCAGGGCAATCAGGTACACATAATGTTTGTGTATGCAAGATACATGAAAATCTGCGATTAAAATTCTTTGCAATTAAACAAGAGTTAAAAAAAAAGTGTTCCGAGTTCAACATCAATTATAGTGATTCATTCAAAGACATGATATGTGAAAGTGCCAAACCAGATTGCTATTTTTCAAATTGTGAAGACTGTCCTGGGCCCTCAAAAATATATGATAAGTTGAAAATGTTACTTGAGAGTAACAATGTATCACAAATTAACTTTCAGCAATGGACAAATACTGATAGGTAAGGAGAAGAACTTTCATTGTACAGGGTAAATTTTGAAAAAACTTTTGCTAGTAGTGTCCAGTAAAATTATTGATTTTTAAGAATTTGTATTTTCTTTAACGATCATAGTTATAAAATTTATTTTCACAAATTTTTGATCAAATTGCAACTCTTTTTAAAACTTTTACTACAAACACGTTACAAGATCCTAAAGTTCTGAACGTTCAAATGAACGAAATTTATTTATTTCTTCTCCAAATTAAATTTTTATTGCAATTATTTTGCGTTTCTATCCAAAAAATTAATTACTGAGTTTCTAAACGTAAATATTTCAGTTTTTAAATTTGTTTGTGATTAGTAATTTATTAAAATATCTTCAATAAAAAATATTTCGTTCATTTGAACGTTTAAAACTTGGGGATCATCACGTTACTTTTTTACCAAAAATATAGAACAATTTATCACAAGTTTTAATTTAAAAAAAATCAAAATGTTAAACTTAAAAAACCCAACTTCAGTTTAAAGTAATTTTCTTATTTATACTTTTAATTAGCAATCATGAATATTTGTTTATTAACTTTTATTTTTTAAGGTGCGAACTAGTAGAGCAATCTTTACAAAGAGAAGAATTCTTAAAGATTCTTACCGATGATTTACCTGCAGTTCTAAAACACGATTTTTTAACAAGAAGCCAAGCTTCTCATTTTCGTGAAGTAAGAAATACACTGAAAGAAGGAGATTTTATTATTTCGTTGGACTTCTCAGAAAATTACACTTGCCAAGTGCAAGATGCCATTCAGTCTCAACATTGGGCTAACATTCAATCAACTTTGCACCCATATGTTGTGTATTACCGAGAAAATAATACAACTAAAAGTTTGAGTTATGTTATAATTTCAGAAAATCTACATCATAATGCGAGTTCAGTGCACTTTTTCAATTGCAAATTAATCGCCCACTTAAAAAGAAAATTTGGTTCTGAAAACATAAAAAATGTGTCTTACTTTTCAGACGGTGCTGCTTCTCAGTACAAGAATAAATTTAACCTAATTAACCTAATGAAACATGAACAAGACTTCGGCATTAAAGCCCAGTGGAATTTTTTCGCCACTTCACATGGCAAAGGTGCGTGTGATGGGATTGGTGGCACCGTAAAAAGACATGCCTTCAAGTCTAGTTTACAAAATAAACAAATTACCACTCCAAAGCTTCTTTTTGAATGGGCGAAAAATTTTTTTAAGAAAATAGACTTTGATTTTTGCACAAATGAGGAACAAATTGCACATAACGAAACTTTAAAAGCTCGTTTTGAAGTAGCACAAACTGTTAAAAATACTCGGCAATATCACAGTTTCACTCCAATTGATAATAAAAGAATTGCCTGTAAAATATTTTCGGAGTCAACGAAATATGTGTGTGAATACGTTGTAAATAAGAAGGCTCAGTTGTAAAAAAAACTCTAAAGTTTTTATAAAAATAAAGTCTTTATAACAATCAAACAAAATTCTGAATTATTTGCAAACTAACTTTTCACGAACACTGGCCCGTCACACTGTTACTTAGCGGCCGATACTTTCGCGCCGAGCAAGGTGTATTATGCGCGCTCGGACATAATTATTTATATCTTTTGAAAAAATGTAAAATACCAATTTTTTCTTTTTGGAAATACTTGGGCATTAAATAAGGAACAATATTCAATTTTTGAAAATAAAAAAACAGATCGAGAAGTTGAATTTATTTTCATTTGTTTAAATAAATTGTTTATAATTTTACCAAATTACGTTAAATTTTTAAATGAAATATGTCAATCAAAAACCGTGTTATTTTTATGAAACCATACCAAAAATCAATTTAAAAAATCTATTAGTTTATTAGAAAATTTATTTTTTCTAAATTCATGCATAAAAGTTTGTTTAACAATAACTACAACAAAAAATCGAATTTTGCAAAACTGTTCAACTTGTATTTTTTATTTTCTATTTCAATTAGAAAAACATAAATTTCATGAAGAAAGCTTGACCAACTGAAAATTAGTTGCCCACTTCACGAATTTTGACCCAGTTTTTTTTTTGCCTCAAAATTCCTTTTCTTTTGCTGGAATATTTTTTTCAAAATAGATTTTTTTAAATTTGTGTGTCTTTTTTGTTTCCTGTTTGGAAAATGTTAGAAGAGGCGATGAGAATTTCGTCGTGCATCGAATGAAGGGCGTGCCAACATTGAGTTCGGTAGCCGATGAGAAGAGTGTCGCGAGAGCAGAAGCCGCCGGCCGGCCTAGTAATTGGGAGGATCAACGTCGAACTTCCTACGGTGGCAGACGCTCCAGGAGGAACAGCGTCTCCGACGACTCTCAACTTACAATTGAAAATTTCGGCGGATCGCAGGTGAGAACAATTCTTTTTTAAACATCAATTTTTTTTAACTGCTTTTTTCCATTTTCTTTTTCTAAAACTTTTCTAGATTTTCTACATTTTCAAAAATACTATTTTTTAACCATCTTCCAATTTTGAAAAATTGTGTCTACTTCTTTTAATGACGATGAGTACTAGAAAAATAAAAATTTACTCATTTTTGACCAATTTTCCAGGACAACATTCACAACTTCGGCAGGAATCCGGACAAGGAAATGGGCGTCGTGACAATGGGCAAGAGAATAATTGCCGAGCCAACATTGCCGGCGCGCTCCAGCGTTCAGGACGTCTATGGAAGTGGAGTTCAATTAATTTTGTCCGACAATGGTTACAATAATGACGAACAACAACAACAACAACAATTTTCACGTCTTCGTCGTCATCCATCGAATACGAGTCTCGATTCGTGTGCGCTAAAAAATAGTCCATCGCTGATGCAACAACAACAACAACACTCGAGTAGGGAGAATAGTGAGAAAATAGTTGTTGATAATAATGAGCCGTTAGGTGGGCAAACAATAGCAACAACAGCAGCAGCAGCGACATTGGCGGCAGGCGTCAATGATTCAATGACGAAACTCGCGAGTTTTGCGAATTTGAATCGACAGAGTTCGGAGAAGGGCATCAATTTCAATTATATGGAGCAGGAGCGCGAGCAGCAGGAGGCTGCGGCGGCGATTGCATTGTCAATTGTCAAGTCGAATATGGCGAATAATAAGAAGCATGGGCAAACTAATGGCAATGGTTTCGCTGAGAAGAAGACGACTTTTGCGACTCTGCCGAATACGACCACGTGGCAGCAGCAGAGCAATCAGCAGAATCAACAGAGCGAGAGTCATTCTGTTGGTGGGTGTCTCTCTTTCTCTCTCTCTCTCACTCTCTCTCTTTTTCTATTTCTATTTTGATTTCCGTTTTTTTCATTTTTTACTCAATTTTTCTATTTTTCTTCCATTTTTCTATAATTATGCTTTCTAATATTTTTCCCTTTTTGAAATTATTTCTTTATTTTTTCCAGTTTTGAAATAATTTCTTTATTTCTTCCATTTTTGAAATAATTTCTTTATTTCTTCTATTTTTGAAATTATTTCTTTATTTTTTCCATTTTTAAAATAATTTCTTTATTTTTTCCAGTTTTGAAATAATTTCTTTATTTCTTCCATTTTTTGAAATTATTTCTTTATTTTTTCCAGTTTTAAAATAATTTCTTTATTTCTTCCATTTTTTGAAATTATTTCTTTATTTCTTCCAGTTTTAAAATAATTTCTTTATTTCTTCCATTTTTTGAATTAATTTCATTATTTCTTCCATTTTTGAAATAATTTCTTTATTTCTTCCATTTTTGAATTAATTTCTTTCTTTCTTCCATTTTTGAATTAATTTCTTTCTTTCTTCCATTTTTGAAATTATTTCTTTATTTTTTCCATTTTTGAAATTATTTCCTTTACTAGCCAAATTATCGGCGCGCAAGAATTTTGCATTACACTGATTATTGTAAACATTTTCAAGTCATTTTAATTTCAGTAATTTTTCAAGAAATAATTATTACCACAAACACATAACTGAAAAACTAATTAGAGTCAAATCTTCAATTTATATTATATTTTAAAACTTTAAAGTATTTAAAAAAAAAACTTTAACAAATTTTAATACTAATTTCAAGTTTGACATCAGTTTTCTAAATTGAAAATAATTTAACTTTCGAAGAAAATCAAATTTCACAAAAATTGTTATTTGATACATTCATTTTTTAAATGAAAAATAATCTTCATTACGAAAAATTGAATAATTCTCAAAAATAGAAGAGGTAGAAAAATTATTACAATATTCAACTTTTTTAAACAAAGAATATGAATAATAATTTTTTTTAGAGGAAATTTCATTTCTGTAAATTCGCTAATAGTAGAAATAAAGAGACTATTCTCCAAATTATAATCAAAATTCTTCAAAAAAAATTCTATTAGTTTAAAAAAAAATTCTCGAAGATCAATTATTTTCAATATCTTGTATTTTTTTGATGAAATTTCGCAAAATAATTCAATTAATTTAAAATAGTATTTTCGGACATTTAAAAAAAGATTCATTATTTAAAAAAGTTTTATACAAGTTATTTTTTACAGTAATTCAATCACTTTCACTAAAATAATAACATTTTTCATGAAAAATGAATTTTTAAAACAAATTTTTGATAAAATTATTCTAAGCGTGAATTTAAATATTCGCATAAATAATAAAACTCATTGAAGAATATCAATTATTTTCATACTTAAATTAATTAATTGAAAAATTCAGTTATTTTCACAAATAAAGTTTTCCAGAAGAATTCAATTATTTAAATTTTAAACTAATAAAAATGTTCATAATATTCATTATATTTTGGAACAAAATGAATTATTTAAAACAATGTTCATTAAATTCTTATGAATTTAATGAATTCAATTTTTAATTGAATACTTTTTAAAAATAAGTAAATAACAGAATTTTTCACAGAAATTAAATTCTTTTTTGAACATTTTAATAAACTTTTCGGCAATAATTCAATTACTTTCAAAAATAATAAACTTTCTCGAAGGAATTAAATTATTTTTGAAAATTTTAATAACATTCTTAGCAACTGTTTAATTATAATTGAATAGTTGCTTTGCGAAAAGTTTTTAAAAATAATTAAATTTGACAAAGAATTCTATTAAAATTTTTTTTCAATAATTGAATGTCTGTTGGAAATTTTATTAAATTTATTGAAAATAATTGCATTTTTGCGAACGATTTATTGGAATTTTTTTAAATAATGGAATTTCCAAGAAGAAATTTATTGCTTCTAAAAATAATTGAATTATTGTGATGGATATTGTTTTTTGCGAGAATTTCCACTTGCCTTTAAATTCGCTGATAATAGAAATCGAAAAATTATTGTCAAAAATTCTAATCAAATTCTTTAAAACAATTAAATTATTGTTTTATTTTCGAAAAATAATCGAAATTCTATTTACAATACTTTGTTTTTTTCGTCAAATTTCGCAACAAAAAAAAAGTTTTTTATATTACAGAAATTTAATTATTAAACAAATTTTTTTTTGGTGATAATATTCTAAGACAGAATTCAATTATTTTTAATCTTCTATTTTGTAATTTGTGAAAATAATTGAATTTTACTGACAAATTTTGTAATTTATGAAAATAAGTGAATTTTACAGAAGAAATTTTTTTAAAAATTTATGAAAATAATTGAATTCTTGCGAAGAATTTTTATTTGCAATATTTCAAAATAATTGAATTCTTTAACGACGAATTTTTTTTGTTTATGAAAATAATTTAATTCCTATAAAAAAATTTTGTTATTTATGATAATATTTGAATTTTACTGAACAATCTTGTAATTTATGAAAATAATTGAATTTTACAGGTAAAATTTTATAATTTATAAATATAATTAAATTTCACTGAAAAATTTTCGAAATTTATGAACATAATTGAATTCTTGACAATTTTTATTGTAATTTTTCAAAAAAATTGAATTCTTTTACGTCGAATTTTTTTATTTAGAAAAATAATTGAATTCATGCGAAGAATTTTCTTATGTAGAAATAAAATTGAATTATCGCGACAAATTTTATTTAAATTTATGCCAATAATTTAATTTTTATCAGAAATTTTTTGTATTTTATGAAAATAATTGAATTCTTGACAATTTTTATTTGCAATTTTTCAAAATAATTTAATTCTTTTACAGCGAAATTCATTATATAGTAAAATAATTGATTTTGTGCTGTAAATTTTATTAAAATTTTTCCTAATTATTGAATTCCTTTGAAAATTTTAAGTAACTTGTGAGAATAATTGAATTTTACTGAAAAATTCTGTTATTTTTGAAAATAATTAAATTCTTAACAAATTTATTGCAATTTTTCAAAATAATTGAATTTGTTTACAACGAATTTTATTATTTAGGAAAATAATTCATTTCTTTCTGCAAATTTTAGTGAAAGTTATAAAAATAATCTAATTTTACTGAAAAATTTTGTAATTTATGAAAATAATTGAATTTAACTGAAAAAATTTTGTTAGTTATGCAAATAATTGAATTTTACTGAAAAAGTTTTTGTTAGTTATGAAAATAATTGAATTCTAGCGAAGAATTTTATTTAGAAAAATAATTGACTTTTCACAACGAATTTTATTAAAAATTTATGAAAATAATTCCATTTTTTTCTAATTTATTTAATTATTTTGAATTCTTTTAAGGAAATTAAAAAAAAATTTTGCCATAATTTTTTTTATTAGAATTTAAAAATATTTTGAATAAATTTTTAACCTAAATTTCATGACAAAATTAATTTTTACATTTTAATCCCAAAAATTCTTATATTTTTCAAGAAATTTTAATAAATTCCTTCGTAGTAATTTAATTAATTTCAAAAATTACGAAAGATGGAAGAAATTTAATTATTTTCGAAAGATGGGAGAAATTCAGTTATTTTCGAAAAATGGGACAAAATTCTATTATTTTCAAATTTTTTAAATCTCTCTAAAGTTTTTTTTTATATTAGAATGAAAGGGAAATTCCCGTGTAATAAATAAATGAATAAATAAATAATAAGAGAGAGAAAGAGAGTAAAAATGAATGAATTTTTCAGACGATCCGAGCAATAATACAGTGATGGCGTCGCAATTAAATAATATTAGACTGAAATTAGAGGAGAAGAGGCGACACATTGAAAATGAAAAGCGACGAATGGAAATTGTAATGTCAAAGCAGAGGCAAAAAGTTGGGAAGGCCGCATTTCTTCAAGCCGTCACTAAGGTATTTCATTCTTCTTTCTTCTTTTTCATTTATTTTCTTTGCTATGATTAAAAAAGAAAATTCTGTAAATAAAACAACAAAAAAAAAGAGAAAAAAAAATTTTTTTTCCAGTAGAAAGGTTTTGCATGTGTTTTTTTTTGTTCACTTCTCTTTAATTAAAAATGCTGGCAAAATTAGAGTAATTTTCTGCATGTCTTTATTTCCTTTTTTTCACATATTTTTGTAAACTATGTAAATATTCAGTCTTTTTTATATAGAAATTAATTTTAATATCGAGTTTTTTTCTTATTAATAAAGTAAATTCTATTTTATTTTGTCTTTTTTGCATAAATTAATTGTTTTTATAAACCTTTTTTTCTTCTAGACTAATTTTTCCTGTGAACTAATTTCTTTTATAAACTAATATTTTTGTAAACTAATTTAATTATTTAATTTTCAAAAAAGAAAATGTAAAAATTTTAATTCTATTAATGCTTTCTGTTAATTTTATTTTCCACTTTTGGAAAATTCCTTTGTTTACTATTTTATTATTTCATTTGAATTTGAAAAATAGAAATTAATTCGTAAAACAAAAAATATTTTGCAAAATAGAAAATTGAAATTCTGAAAATTCATTTGTTTACTATTTTATTATTTAATTTAAATTTGAAAACTGAAAATTAATTCGTAAAATAAAAAATATTTTGCAAAATAGAAATTAAATTGTAAAATAGAGAATAGAAATTCGGAAAATTCATTTGTTTACTATTTTATTATTTAATTTTAATTTGAAAACTGAAAATTAATTCGTAAAATAAAAAATATTTTGCAAAATAGAAATAAAATTTTAAAATAGAAAATAATTTGGAAAAATAGAAAGTAATTTGTAAAATAAAAATTAATGTGTAAATGAAATTAATTTGAAAATATGAAAATTAATTCGAAAAATAAAGAATAATTAGAAAAATTAAGAATAATTTGTAAATATAAAAAATAATTGAAATTGAAATTGGGAAAAAATTATTTTGTTAACGTATTTTATAGATATTTTTCCTTTTTGGTAATAAATCTAATTTTTTGTTGTTGTTGTTCGATTTTTTTTTATTGGTGATGGACTTTTTGGACACTTAACGAGAAAAAAACTTGTGTTTTCTTTTTTTTTTTTGCACGTTGCTTGGGATGTGTGGTTACAGGGTAAAGTAAAATCACCCGCTTCATCGGCTTCTGGAGGTGATAGTCCTGTGGATGTGGGTCCTCCCAATCAAATAAATTCATGTTCTGTCGGTGAATCGCCAATTAACGCCGAGGCATCATCGATTCACCAACAAATTACACAAGACAAGCCACAACGTCCCTTCTCACTCAAGGTAAACAAAAAGAAAACAAAAAAAAATAAAGGGCAAAAGAGAATAGTAATTCCAAAATTTCTAAGACAAATTAAATTGAAAAAAAAACCAAGCAAACAAACAAAATAGTAAAATATATAAAACAAAATAATGAAATGTAAAACAAAGTTATGAAATATAAGAACAAAAGACTAAAATGTAAGACGAAATTAATAAAATACAAAAACAAAATAAAATACAAAAACAAAATAAAATATAAAAGCAAACTAGAATATAAAAACAAAATAATAAAATGTAAATTTTATTATTAAAACTTTATTAATTATTAAACTTTTTTTTATTATTTTTTTATTATTAAAACAAACTAAAATATAAAAACAAAATAATAAGATCTAAGAGAAAATAATAAAATATAAAAACAAAAAAAAAGAAAGGAAAAGAAAAGAACAGAAAAAATAAAATAAGAAGAAGAAAAAGGAATAAAAAGAAAAAAAGGGATTTTTTTTAAAAGTGAAGAGAAAAATTCGAAAATTTCCATAGGAAAAAAAGTGAAAAATTAATTCAAAGAAACTAATAATTCTTTTTTAAAACAAAAAGGGACTAAAAATAATGATTAGTAATAATTGAAAGAAGAAAGAATTTTTTTTTTTTTTTTTTGAAAAAAGAAAAGGAAATAAAAATAAAAAAGAAAATTGATTAAATAAAGAAACTAATATTTTTTTATGGAAAAAAAATAAAAAGAAACGAAGAAAATAAATTATTAAAGGAAGAAAGTATTTTTTTTTTAAATGAGAAAGAAATAACTATTTTTTTTGCAGAAAAACAAAATTTTGCAGAAAGAAAGAAATAAATAAAATTAAAAGAAAAAAAAATTTATTAAATTTTTATGAATCATTAGAAAAAGAAAAGAATAATTTTTTAAAGAAACAGACATAAAAATAAAAGAAGGAAACAAAATAATTAAAGTAAGAAAATATTTTTTTTTTTTTTGAAAGAAAAATAAGGAAATCAAGAAAATAAAGAAAATTAATAATTAAAGGAAGAAAATCATAACTTTTGTCAAAGAGATAAAAAAAATACAAATGAAAATTAATAATGAATAGAAAAAATTGAATATTTTTTTTTAATGAAAATTTAGTAGAAAAATAATAATTAAACGTAGAAAGTATTTTTTTTTCGTTCAAAGAAAAAGAAAGAAATAAAAATGAAAATTAAGAAATAAAAATTGAGACGATTATTTTTTTTCAATGAAACAAGAGGAAAATAAATAAAAATGAATCAAAATAAATAAAAATAAATGAAAAGAAAATAAATTTTTTATTTTTTAAATTAGAAAAAGGAAAAAGAAATTTTTATTTTTTCAAGTAGAAGGAAGAAAAAAATTTTAATTTCTAAAGAAAAATAAATAAAACTAAAAAAACTTTTTTTGTAAACTAAATAAATAAATAATTTCTAAAGTAGCGAAAATGGAAGGCAAAAAATTTCGAAAGTAAAAAAAAGAGAGAGAGAAATTTTTGAATTTCGAAAGTAGAAAAAGAAGAATGAAATTTTTGAATTTTGAAAGTAAACAAAGTAGAAAGAATTTTCAACTTAACTGATGGTTAAAAAGAAACTTTATTTAGAGAGAAATTTTTTTTTACTATCTTCATAAGTAGATGAATTTTTTTTTTTTAATAGCGGATTTTATTTTTATGTTTAAAAAAGAAATTTTTAGATTAATTATATATTATATAGAATATAGAAGGCTTTCTGAATGGCTTGAATATTAATTTATATTTAACATTTTTTTTCCTTTCTGTGCAGTTTTTGTTTCTTGTTTCTTGTTCTTTCAATTATTGTCAAGATGTAAAATTTTTGGAAAAGATATTTTGTAGCTTTTTTCTCATTTAGTTCTAGTAAATTAAACTTTGTTTGAAATTTCCACTAATTTTTTTAGACACTATTTTTAATTTTTGAATAATTATTACCTTTGGTTTTTTTGTCTTTTTATTTCTAAATCCTTTAATTTTGGGGTTTTTAGTTAAATTTTGAATTTTCCCGTTTTTTTTGAAAGATTAAAAAAAAACTAAAAAAAAAAGTATTTAAATACAATGAAAGAAATTTTTTTCAATAAAAAATTAAGAAACAAGAATAAATAAAAAAAAAGCATTTAAATACAATGAGAGAAATTTAAAAGAAGAAAACCAAAGAATAAAAAGAAAAAAAGGAAAATTTAATTTAATTTATTTACTTATTAAATTTATTAAATTTATTTATCAAATTAAATTAAATTTTTTTAAATAAAAAATTTTTTAATGTAAATATTTTTTGTCTTTGTTTTTTAATTTTTTGTTCTTGTATTTTCGTTAACAATGTTTTTTTTAATTTTCTTGTTCTTTTTTTTCTTCAATTTTTTTTTAATTTATTGTTTTTTCTTTTATTTTTAGTTTTTTTTCGTTTTCAATTGTTTATCAATTATTTTCCTTTTTTTCTTTTTTATATTTAGTTTTTTTCTTTCAAATTTCTTTCTTTGTATTTAAATTGTTTTTTTTTAAATTTGTTTTCAATTGTTTTTCAATTATTTCCTTTTTTTCTTTTTATTCATTGGTTTTTTTCTTTCAAATTTCTTTCTTTGTATTTAAATTCTTTTTTTTAAATTTGTTTTTTTTTTATTTTTTCTTGTTTCTTAGTTTTTTCCCGTTTTTTGTTGTTATCTATTTTTTATTTTTTTTCTAATTGTTTTTTTTTATTTTTTGCCTTTGTTTTTTGATTTTTTTGTTTTCGTATTTTCGTATTTTTTTTTGTTCGTTTTCCATGTTTTTAAAATTTTCTTGTTCTTTTTTTCTTCAATTTTTTTAAATTTATTATTTTTTTTTATTTTATTTTTAGTTTTTTTTCGGTTTTCTAATTTTTTCTTTTTTTTAATATTTTTTTTTGTTATTTTTTGTTTTTCTATTTCCGTTTTTTTCTTTTCGTATTTTCGTTTCTTAGTTTTCGTATTCTTCATTTTTTGTTTTCGTATTTTCGTTTTTTCTTTCTTTTTTTTCGTATTTTCCTTTTTTTTCTTTCATTCTTTTTTTTCTTTTCGTATCTTTCTTTTTTTTGTTTTCATATTTTTCTATTTTTTCTTTTTTTTTTGTTTAAATAAATATTTAAAATCCTGTCATTTTGTCATTGAAATCGAAAAAATAGTTTACAAAAAAAAGAGAAAGAAAATTTTCGTTTTATTCTCCGTGTTCTTTTTTCTTTGCGTTTCGCAGAATCAACTAATAAAAATTTGTCCGTCACTCCTTGGCATAATTTTATAGACAGAATAATATAATGTTTTTTATTGATCAAACAGAGGCGGAATAATAATATTTCTCTTGGATTTTTCTTCTTTTTTTTTGTATTTTTACTTTTATTTCGTTCCCCAGTCTCTCGTTACATTCAAACAGAATAATTTCTCTCCTTGATTATTATCGGAATTTTGACTTTATATTTGAATAATAATTTCCCGGGTAGAATTTAATTTCAATTCCAGATAATAAGGATTCAATATTTATTTTTTTATTTTTTTAATACTCTTTTTTATTTATTTATTTAAGTAAAGATATAAACTTTATTTATTTATTTAAGTAAAGAAATAAATTAATTTTATTTCTTTACTTAAATAAATAAATAAATATTAAAAGAATGAAATAAATTTAATTTATTTATTTAAGTAAAGAAATAAAATTAAAATTTAATAATTATTAATTAATTTCTTTTAATTTGTAATTTAAAATTTGGTTCGAAATAAACCTGAATATTAATTTTTCTTTTTTTTTTTATTTAAATAAATTAAATTTATTTCTCTTTTAATAAATTATTTTATATTATTATTTATTCATTTATTTTTATATATTTAGTTAATTTTTTAAGTAAATAAATATAAATAGTAAGTTATTTTATCGAAATCTAATTATTTATTTATTTATTTATTCTTTATTGTGATAAAAGAATTTTTTTTTGTTAAGATTTAAGGAATAATTCTTTAATTTAATTCGCCTTTAGTTTGTAATTTAAAATTTGGTTCGAAATAAACCTGAATATGAATTTTTCTTTTTCTTTTTTCTTCTGGTGTTAATTTAAATTAATTTTGTGATTTTTGTTGAACAGGAAATTAGCGAAGATGTCAGAGATGTTGAGCACAAATGGCTCGAGCAAGACGGAAGTGCGCCTTTCGTGGAAACGCGACGCACTCCCGATATTGAGAATATGGATCTTGAACAATATCATCAGTCCATTTCGCAGTAAGTTGAATTGAAGGAAAAATAAATTTTAAATTAGTTTCTTTTTTTTTAAAAAAGGGAAAAAATTACATTATTCTTCTTTTAAAAATGGAAAAAAATTACATTATTCTTCTTGAAAAATGGAAAAAATTACATTTTTCTTCTTTTAAAAATGGAAAAAATTACAGTATTCTTCTTTAAAAATGGAAAAAATTACATTTTTCTTTTTTTGGAAATAAAAACAAAAATTGTCAAACAAATTTCTTAAAGGAGCAAAAAATTGCAAAGAATTTTGTTTTTAAAAATTGAAATAAATTATTGGGTATTTTTTTGAGAAATAGAAACAAATTATTGGGGATTTTTTTGAGAAATAAAAACAAATTATTGGGGATTTTTCTTAGAAATAGAAACAAATTAAAGGGGAATTTATTTAGAAATAGAAAAAATTGTTAAAAGAATTTTTTTAAGAATGGAAATAATTGTGGAGAATTTTTTTCTTTTGAGGAAAGAAAAAAATGATATTAAATAAATATTCTATTTCTTTTTTTTCCTTACAGGATGAATAGCAGTTTAAGCGAAATTCACTCGGACATTCAGCGTCTCGCGAGTCAACAGAATCAAATTCAGCAGCAACATTTAATGACTCAACACCAACAACAAATGCAACAGCAACTCCAACAATTGCAAAGTTTCAGTCAACAGCATTTACAGGTTTTTTTTTATTTTCTCTTCGTTTCAATTAAGTTTTTCGTTTTTTTCTCCATTTTCCAAAAATAATTGTCCTTTTTAAAAGTTGTTTTGGAAAATTACCGAATTAGAAAATTAAAAATTTAGAGAATTAAAAAACTAGAAAATTAAAGAATTAGAGAATTAAAAAACTAGACAATTAAAAAATTAGAGAATTAAAAAATTAGAGAATAAAAAAAAGGAGAATTATAAAATTAGAGAGTTACAAAACTAGAAAATTAAAAAATTAGAGAATTAAAAAACTAGAAAATTAAAAAATTAGAGAATTAAAAAATTAGAGTTTTAAAAAACTAGAGAATTCTAAAATTAACAAAACTAAGAGAATAAAAAAACTGGAGAATTAAAAAATTGGAGAATTAAAAATCTAGAAAATTAGAGAATTAAAAAACTAGAAAATTAAAAAATTGGAGAATTAAAAATCTAGAAAATTAGAGAACTAAAAAATTAGAGAATAAAAAAACTGGAGAATTATAAAATTAGAGAGTTAAAAAACTAGAAAATTAAAAAATTAGAGAATTAAGAAACTAGAAAATTAAAAAATTAGAGAATTAAAAAACAAGAAAATTAACAAATTAGAGAATTAAAAAACTAAAGAATTAAAAAATTAGAGTTTTAAAAAACTAGAGAATTCTAAAATTAACAAAACTAAGAGAATAAAAAAACTGGAGAATTAAAAATCTAGAAAATTAGAGAATTAAAAAACTAGAAAATTAAAAAATTAGGGAATTAAAAAACTAGAAAATTAATAAATTAGAGAATTAAAAAGTTAGAGTTTTAAAAAACTAGAGAATTCTAAAATTAAGAAAACTATAAAAGAATAAAAAAACTGGAGAATTCTAAAATTAGAGAATTAAAAATCTAGAAAATTATAGAATTAAAAAATTAGAAAATTAAAAAATTAGAGAATTAAAAAACTAGAAAATTAGAGAATTAAACAATTAGAGAATAAAAAACTGGGGAATTATAAAATTAGAGAGTTAAAAAACTAGAAAATTAAAAAATTATAGAATTAAAAAACTAGAAAATTAAAAAATTAGAGAATTAAAAAACTAGAGAATTCTAAAAGTTAGAGAATGAAAAAACTAGAGAATTCTAAAACTAAAAAATCTAAGAGCATAAAAAAACTGGAGAATTTAAAAATCTAGAGAATTATAAAATTAAAAAATCAGAGAATTAAAAAAATGGAGAATTAAAAAATTAACAAAACAAAGAGAATCGGAAAATTAAGTATTTAGAAAATAAAGAGAGATTTGGAAAATGAGAAAGATCGAGAAGTAGAGAGAAAATTTGAATAATATTTTTATGAATGGAATTTGAATCGTTTGGAGAGGAAAATATTTGTGACGAGGGATTTTTCTCTTTTTCAAGCAGGGCTACAGTGTCCCGTCGCCAAATTCAATGACAGCGAGGATTCAAGATCCGCAACAGTCGCAATTTTATCTCCACGACCAGCCACAACAACTGCCAAGAAGAACATGGGGTTCGCCATTGCCTGCTCAAAGTCTCGCCAATGAAATGGCCGCCGTTAGTTTTCAATCGCCAGTCGATCCTCGTTTTAATCCACAGTCAATCGGTGAGAAATTTTCTTTTTTTCTTCTGTCAACTTAAGAGCAAATTTATATTCTTCTCATTTCAATTCTAAAAACAAAAAGCTTTTTAATATTGAAAAAAATGATATTTTTAAAATAGGAATTTAATAGAAATAATTAAAAATAATAAAATTTTTTTCTCCTTTTTAATAAATAAATTATAATTATAATTAAATTCTTTCGTGTAAATTTTATTGAAATTTGGATTGAAAATAATTTAATTCCTTCGAAGAATTGTAATATGAAAATAATTAAATTGTTTAGAAGAATTTTGTTAATAATTTTAGGAAATAAATGAAATTTATGAAAATATTTAATTATGAAATTTATATTTTCAACAAAATTCTTCAGAAAAATTCAAATATTTTCATTAACTGTTAAATTTTCAAGAACAATTCAATTATTTTCCTGAGAATTAAAATTATTTAGAAAAATTCAATTATTTTCATAAATAATAAAATCTTTTAGTGCAAATTTAATTTTTTTTATAAATTAATTAATTAATTAATTAATTAATTTTAATTTTTTATAAATTACAATATTTTTTCGCAAAAATTGAATTATTTTTATAAATTATAAAAATTTATAGTAAAAATTCAATTTTTCTTTATAAATTACAAAATTCTACTCAAAAAATTCAATTTTATTTCCATAAATAATAAAATTCTTCCCAAAAATTCAAATTTTTTCAGGAATATTGTAAAATTCTCAAGAATAATTCAAATTATTTTGAAAAATTGTAATAAAATTCTTCACAAGAATTTTATAATTTTCCTAAGAATTAAAATTCTTTGGAAAAATTCAATTATTGTGATAAATAAGAAAAATTCAATTATTTTCATAATTTAAACAAATTCTTCGAAAGAAATTCAATTATTTTCATAATTAATCAAATTCTTCAAAAGAATTTATTGCAAAGAATTTTTTTTAAATTTGATAATAATGGAATTCCTTCAAAAAATGTTGTTATTATTAAGTTCTCATGAAAAATTTTATTAACATTTTTAAAAATCCTAATTCAATTCTTTTGAAGAATTTCTTTGGATTTTTTTTTCAACTAATGGAGTTTCTTTAAAAATTTTTTATTTGAAAATTTCGAAAGCAATTGAATTTTATAAAGAGTTTTATTGAAATTATATTAAAAATAATTGAATTCTTGCGAAGAATTTTACTATTTTAAAATAATTGAAATGTTTCGAAGAATTTTACTATTCAAATTTTATGAAATAATTAAATTTGTTTATTTGTTATGAAGAATTTTATAGAAATAATTGAATAATTTTAGGAAATAGATGAAATTGATGAAAATTTGAGGAATTTAGGAAATAAATTGCAATTGATGAAAATTTGAGGAATTTTTTTGCTTTGCCAGTTTATCAGCAAGATCCGCGAATATATCAGGACACAAGATCGTGGGGTGTGCATCATCATCTACCTCAACAAAAGGGATTCGTCCTTCACGACGCCAGCCAGGAGCAGCGCTATCTCAATGGCGGTGATCATAGTCTCTGTAATAATCAAATAAGTCACACAGCTTCCGGTTATCCGACGTCGTCGTCGTCCTCGTCGGTTTTCAATCAAACGCCACCACCTTCTGCTAGTCCCCAGCATCGAAACGCTGTAAGTATCATTTTTCTTTTCTTCAATTCGTTTCTCTTTTTGTCTATTTTTGTTACACTTTTCTTCAATTCTTTTCTCTTTTCGTTTATTTTTTACACTTTTCTTCAATTCTTTTCTCTTTTTGTTTATTTCTGTTACACATTTCTTCAATTCTTTTCTCTTTTCGTTTATTTTTTGTACTTTTCTTCAATTCTTTTCTCTTTTTGTTTATTTTCAATACTTTCCTTCATTTTTATTTCTTTTCGTTTATTTTTTGTACTTTTCTTCAATTCGTTTCTCTTTTTGTTTATTTTTTACACTTTTCTTCAATTCTTTTTTATTTATTTTTATTTTTGTTACAATTTTCTTCAATTCGTTTCTCTTTTTGTTTATTTTTTACACTTTTCTTCAATTCTTTTTTATTTTTTTTTTAATTTTTGTTACAATTTTCTCTTCAATTCTTTTTTATTTTTTTTTATTTTTGTTACAATTTTCTCTCCAATTCTTTTTTATTTTTTTTTATTTTTGTTACAGTTTTCTTTAATTCGCTTCTCTTTTTGTCTATTTTTTGCACTTTTTTTCAATTCTTTTCTCTTTTTGTTTATTTTCAATATACTTTCCTTCATTTTTATTTCTTTCTTTAAAATTTTTCTCATTTATTTATTAACTATATAGATTTTGTTGTCTTCCCTTTTTTTGAATAAGTTAAATAAGTTTGTATTTCTGAAGTTTAGATATTTTAAATTAATTGAAATCTTTTTTTTGCGGTTAAAAATTGACGTATGATGAGAGTAGTGAAATTTTTTTTTTCACCTCCTGTGCGTGTGTGTATGAATGAAAAACCAGTTGATGATGTAATTCATACTTATAGAGATTTTTTTCCCTCTTCCCACACTAGTTTCTTAACACCTGAGATTCAATAATAATAATAATAATATGTACATTGCGATCAGTGACAATTCTGTCGTCTCTCGTTCATTTTGATATTTTTTTCTTAATTTTCGTCTTTCCTTGTATTTTATCCCCCAGCGAACTATGAATTTATTTTATTTAAATACAAATTCGAGTAGCGTTATTCGTTATCATCATTTTTCACAGGTTTGTTCTTCTTCTCGCATTAAAAATTTTTTCAATTTATTTACTTACGTTTTAAATGACAGAAAAATAACGGAAAGAAATATTTAAAATCGACAAAAAGTAAGGAAAATAAATTAGAAGATAAATTAGAAAATAAATAGAATTATAAATAAATGTAAAAAAAAGAATGAAACGTAAATAAAATATAAATTAATGAAATAAAATAATAAAAATAGCAAAAATAAGAAAACGAAAGTAACGAATCTGAAAATTTGAGTGTTTTAAATTTATTATTATTATTATTGTTGTTATTATTATTATTATTATTATTATTATTATTATTATTATTATTATTATCATGATTATTATCATGATTATTATCTGAATATAAATAATTTGTTTTTAAATTTATTTCATTTTATTATTATTTTTTTAATTTTTGAAATAGTGAAAGAAATAAATAATAATTAATTTGTGTGGATTTCTATTCTTTTTTTTTAGGTCCATCGAATAAGTCAGTTGATGAGCGATACACAGGAAATAAAAAGGCCGACAGTTCATCATGTTCCAATCACTTGCGAGAGTCCCACGGAAAAACGTCAAATTTCATCGGTTCACAGTTCCGTTCCTGCACCACCGGTCGACGATATGGAACCGCAAAATATTTCCTTTATCGGTAAGGAATTTGTAATCAAATTTTCAAAAATCCTCCTGATTAAATATTCTTCTCAAGAATAAATTTTTCAATTTTTAATTCAATTTTTCCATTTTTAAGTCAAGTTTTTCATTTTTAACACAATTTTTTTTATTTTTGATTTCTTCTTTTGTTCCATTTTTTCAGTTTTAATTCAATTTTTCAATTTTTTTATTTTTCATTTCATTTCTTCAGTTTTAATCCAATTTTCTATTTTTTGTTCAATTTTTTTATTTTTGATTTCTTCTTTTGTTCCATTTTTTCAGTTTTTTTAGTTTTAATTGAATTATTCCATTTTTAATTAAATTCTTCAATTTTTTATCTCTTTATTATTATGAAATTTTATTAAATAATAATAATAACAATAATTTTATTAAATGAAAAATTGAGAATTAAGTTTTCTGTTTTTTTCTTTTCCTTCCAGGTAATGACGAGGACCTCTCGCAGGACATAAGAAAGCACATAACCTCAGGCAGTCGGACCTACAGGATACCATCGCCAATGAGGCCTTCAATATCGCGAAATTCCTTCCAGCCTCCGTCGTCATTGCGCGAAACGACGCCACCGCCGACGACGACGACAGCCACGAATTTGCCACCCGAAGTGGCACTGAACGAAAGCAATGACAATGCCGAGAAGGGATTCTACATTTCGTTCGACAATGACGCGCCAAAGAAGCCAAAGCCAACGCTGCGGCAGAAGAAGGCGTCGCCGAAGAAGGAGCAACGCTCCATGTCGCAGTACAGTGAGAATGCGATGGACGATTATTCGGCGGGGAATTTTTTGTCATCGCGCGCTGAGTCGCCGTCCGTCGAGAGGCACTTGAAGGAGAATTTCCGCGAGGCCGAGAAGGAGAAGCAGCGTTTGGCCGCCGAACGCGAGCACATGCGACAGGAAATGAGGGATCGCGAATTGAAGAGGGAAATCGATAAGGAACAACGGCAGAGGGAGAGGAATCGCGAGGCGACCACGACTGGCGTTGGATTGGTTATTGGCAATCAATTGGCGAATCCCGATCCTGTGAGGAAATTTTTTTTTTCGTTTGCTTCTTGATTTCTTATTTTTTTTTTGTTTTTATTAACTTACTTCTTTTTTCCACTCTTCCTCTATTTTTCAACTTCTATTTTATTTTTCTCTACTAGACAAATTATCCGCGCGCAGGAATTTTGTATTACACTAATTATTGTAGTTTCAAGTCATTTCAGTTTCACTAATTTTTCAAAAAATAATTATTGCCACAAACACATAACTGAAAAACTAATTAGATAAACTAATCAGAATAAACTCAAAACTAATTAGAATCAAATCTTCAATCTATATTATATTTTAAAACTTTAAAGTATATAAAAAAACTTTAACAAATTTTAATACTAATTTCAAGTTTGACATCAGTTTTCTAAATTGAAAATAATTTAACTTTCGAAGAAAATCGAATTTCACAAAAATTGTTATTTGATACTTTCCTTTTTTAAATGAAAAATAATCTTCATTACGAAAAATTGAATAATTCTCAAAAATAGAGGAGGTAAAAAAAGTTATTATAATATTCAACTTTTTTAAACAAAGAATATGAATAATAATTTTTTTTAGAGGAAATTTCATTTCTGTAAATTCGCTAATAGTAGAAATAAAAAGACTATTCTCCAAATTATAATCAAAATTCTTAAAAAAAATCTAGAAGTTTAAAAAAAAAATTCTCGAAGATCAATTATTTTCAATATCTTGTATTTTTTTGATGAAATTTCGCAAAATAATTCAATTAATTTAAAAATAGTATTTTCGGACATTTAAAAAAAGATTCATTATTTAAAAAAGTTTTATACAAGTTATTTTTTACAGTAATTCAATCACTTTCACTAAAATAATAACATTTTTCATGAAAAATGAATTTTTGAAAACAAATTTTTGATAAAATTATTTTAAGTGTGAATTTAAATATTTTCATAAATTATAAAACTCATTGAAGAGTATCAATTACTTTCATACTTAAATTAATTAATTGAAAAATTCAGTTATTTTCACAAATAAAGTTTTCCAGAAGAATTCAATTATTTAAATTTTAAACTAATAAAAATGTTCATAATATTCATTATATTTTGGAAAAAATTAATTATTTAAAACAATGTTCATTAAATTCTTATGAATTTAATGAATTCAATTTTTAATTGAATTCTTTTTAAAAATAAGTAAATAACAGAATTTTTCACAGAAATTAAATTCTTTTTTGAACATTTTAATAAACTTTTCGGCAATAATTCAATTACTTTCAAAAATAATAAACTTTCTCGAAGGAATTAAATTATTTTTGAAAATTTTAATAACATTCTTAGCAACTGTTCAATTATAATTGAATAGTTGCTTTGCGAAAAGTTTTTAAAAATAATTAAATTTGACAAAGAATTCTATTAAAATTTTTTTTTAATATTTGAATGTCTGTTGGAAATTTTATTAAATTTATTGAAAATAATTGCATTTTTGCGAACGATTTATAGGAATTTTTTTAAATAATGGAATTTCCAAGAAGAAATTTATTACTTCTAAAAATAATTCAATTATTGTGATGAATATTCTTTTTTTTGCGAGAATTTCCACATGCCTTTAAATTCCCTAATAATAGAAATAGAAAAATTATTGTCTAAAATTCAAATCAAATTCTTTAAAACAATTCAATTACTGTTTTATTTTCGAAAAATAATCGAATTTCTATTTACAATACTTTGTTTTTTTCGTCAAATTTCGAAAAAAAAAACATTTTTTATATTATAGAAATTTAATCATTAAACAAATTTTTTTGGTGATAATATTCTAAGACATAATTCAATTATTTTCAATCTTCTATTTTGAGATTTGTGAAAATAATTGAATTTTACTGACAAATTTTGTAATTTATGCAAATAAGTGAATTTTACTGAAGAAATATTTTCAAAAATTTATGAAAATAATTGAATTCTTGCGAAGAATTTTTATTTGCAATATTTCAAAATAATTGAATTCTGTAACGAAGATTTTTTTGTTTCTTTATGAAAATAATTTAATTCCTATAAAAAAATTTTGTTATTTATGAAAATATTTGAATTTTACTGAAAAATTTTGTAATTTATGAAAATATTTGAATTTTATAGGTAAAATTTTTGAAATTTATAAAAATAATTGAATTTTACTGAAAAATTTTGGAAATTTATGAAAATAATTGAATTCTTGACAATTTTTCAAAAGAATTGAATTCTTTTACGACAAATTGCATAATTTATGAAAATAATTGAATTTTACTGAAAAATTTTGGAAATTTTGGAAAAAATTGAATTCTTTTACGACGAATTTCATTATTTACAAAAGTAATTGAATTTCCAAGAAGAAATTTATTACTTCTACAAAAAAAATTGAATTCTTTTACGACGAATTTTATTATTTAGGAAAATAATTAAATTCTTGCGAAGAACTATTTATAATAATAATAATTATTATTGTAAATAATTCTTCAAAAGAATTTAATAATCTCGATAAATCAAAAGATTATTCCCGAAAGTTAATTTATTTTGAGGTTTTGTAATAAAATTCTTTGCAAAATTCAATAATTTTCAGAAGTAATAAATTTCTTCTTCTATTCAATATCTATACTATTTTCATAAAAATTTCCAAACAGAATTCAATATTATTTTGAAATTTTTAATTATTTATTATTTATTATTATTATTATTATTTATTATTTTTTATTATTTAATGTAATTTTATTTGTACTTATTTTTCTTTTTTCCCTATTTTTCTAGTTTTGTAATTTATCATTTTTGTTTTTCCGGCAGAATTCCCTCGACGAAATGGAGAAGAAGAAGGAGAAAATAATGCTCCTCTCGTTGCAACGAAGACAACAGCAGGAGGAATTGAAGGAGCGCAAGGAGGCGGAGGCGCAGACGAGACGCGAACAGGAGAAATTCAAAGAGGAGGAGAGAGCGAGAAAGAAGGAGGAGGAGCGACAGAGGAGAGCGGCGATTTTAGAACAATATAAATTAAAGAAAGCTATCGAAGAGGCAGAGAGAGAAGTACGAGAAAGCAAAATATTCCTTTCTTTAAAAAAAAAGAACAAAATTACTTTTTTCCTTTTTTTCTCTTCAAAAACTTTTTTTTTTTAATTTTTCCCCTTAATTCTCTTCAAGACCTTTTTTTCACCTTTTCTTCTCAAAACCTTCTTTTTTTGATTCTTTTTCACCTATTCTCCTCAAAACCTTCTTTTTTTTAATTCTTTTTCACCTATTCTCTTCAAAACCTTCTTTTTTTATTCTTTTTCACTGTAATTTGAATGTAGAAAATTAAATTAAAAGAAAGGGAAAATAAGAGACACTTTTTTTCTTCTTCTGATTTAAAAAGAGAAAAAAGGGTTTTTATTTATTTATTTATTTATTTTTTTTTAATTTAGAAGTAGAAAATAATTTTGTTCCCTTTCGCAGGGCAAAGTCATTGATAAGGAAATATTGAATGCAATAAAACCAACGAAACGTAATAAAGTGACAACGAGTCGTCCGCGTCCAAAGACAATTCACGTTGACGCTGGCGCTGAATTGGATTCGGGAGCATTAACACCGAGTCGAGGGAAGAAGGGATCTTCCTCAAATCTCAGCACTGGTAAATTTTTTTGCCCCTTAATTAATATTCTCCCTATTCTCTGTTTTCTCACTTTCTTTTCTTTTTCTTCTTTTCCGAGATTTTTGTCAATTTTTTCCGTTGAATTTACAACGGAAATTTTCTTTTTGTTTATTTCTAAGCATTTGGCTTTCTTTTTTCTACAAAAACAGACTGGAAAATTTGGATGAATTGCCAATTTATAGAGTTTGGCAATTTTGATAAATTCGTGAATTAGTAAAACTGAAAACTTGGATAAATTATACAAATTTAATAAAAATGAAAATTTGAATAAATCGTTAATTAATAGAGTTTGACAATTTTTAGAAATCAGTAAATTAATAAAACTGAAAACTTGAATAAATTACAAAATTAAGAAAACTGAAAATTTTGAATAAATATTGTTAATTAATAAAGTTGGAAAATTTTGATAAATTAGTAAATAAAACAGAAAATTTGAATAAATTGTTAATTAATAAAAATTGAGAATTTCCATAAATCAGTAAATTAATAAAACTGAAAATTTTGATGAATTAGTAAATTAATAAAGTTTGAAAATTTTGATAAATTAGTAAATAAAACAGAAAATTTAAATAGATTGTTAATTAATAAAAATTGAGAATTTTCATAAATCAGTAAATTAATAAAACTGAAAATTTTGATGAATTAGTAAATTAATAAAGTTTGAAAATTTTGATAAATTAGTAAATAAAACAGAAAATTTGAATAAATTGTTAATTAATAAAACTGAAAACTTGGATAAATTACAAAATTAATAAAACTGAACATTTTTGTGAATTAGTAAATTAATAAAATAAAACTGAAAACTTGGATAAATTACAAAATAATAAAACTGAAAATTTTTGTGTGAATTAGTAAATTAATAAAATAAAACTGAAAACTTGGATAAATTACAAAATTAATAAAACTGAACATTTTTGTGAATTAGTAAATTAATAAAATAAAACTGAAAACTTGGATAAATTACAAAATAATAAAACTGAAAATTTTTGTGTGAATTAGTAAATTAATAAAATAAAACTGAAAACTTGGATAAATTAAAAAATTAATAAAACTGAAAATTTTGAATAAATATTGTTAATTAATAGAATTTGACAATTTTCATTAATATTTCGTAAATTAATAAAACTCTGACAATTTGTTATAAATTGCGCTAAATCAATGAAACTGACAATTTGGATAAATTCCTGATTAATAATTGATATTAAAAATTAATTCACTCCTTGTGCACTAAATATTAATTAATAATTGAAAAATTAGCAAAAATTATCTCGGAAAAGAAGAGTATAGAATTTATTGATGTCGTACATTGCAAGTCTAGTTCTTCTGCATGAAGAATTTTTTTCCTTTCCATTAATTAGTTAATTATTTATTCTTTTTTTTGCTTCTTTAAAAAAAAAAAAAAAAAAAAAAAATTGTCGCTTCTTTTCTCACGTCGATGTTACACAAATATTTTTTTTATTTTACAAAAGCTCTCGATTTTCGTCACTATTCTTGAAAATTTAATTCAATTTTTCTCTAAATAAAAAAAATATATTAATAAATATTGTTATAAATATTATTTTAAATATTATTATTAATAATAAATATTAAATATTACCAAATATATAATTACCAAATTTATTTTGTTTTTTTTTCAAAACTTTGGATATAAATTCTTCCAAGAAATTAATTAAATATTAAATATTAAATTTAAATATTAATTTCTTGGAAGAATTTATATCCAATTTTTTGAAAAAAAACAATAAATTTGGTAATTATGCAGAAGAAGGAATTTTCTCAATTTTGAAGAAAACCGGTGAATTCTTTTTGGAAAAGCTTTCATTTGACTAGTTTTTTTTTTGTTTTTTACCATAAATTTTAGCAAAATGGCGAAAATCGTGAGAAGTGTGTTTGATTTTGTTTTTTGCACTAAAACACTTAATTTAGCGTCGCTGATATCGCCAACAATGAGACGTGATTATTACCGAGGCTCGCAGGACAGTCTCACGGCCGCTCATCTCGACGATCGAAGATCTGGTCCACTTTATCGTGGAGGCAGCCTCAGGGGTATGCACGACACAAACACTTTTTATTTCCTTTTTTTCTCATCTTTTTTTATATATTTATTTATTTTTTTTTGCAGAAACAAGAAAAAACCAGAATTTTACATTATTTTTAAAATTATTATTTCTTTTGTTCGCTACATTTTCTTTTTTTTTTAATTGATAATAATTTGTAGGTAAATTTTGTCTTTTTTTTAAATATTATTTTGTTTATAAATTGAATTGACAATTAATTAACAATTTTAGTAAATTGTTAATTAATTTTTATAAATATAATACAATATTGAACAAACAAAATATTGTTTATAAATTAAATTAACAGTTAAAGTTAATTTTTTTTCGAACTAAATTGCCAATTCAATAGTATAAATTGTTAATTAATTTTTTTTCAACACTATTTTGTTTATAAATTGAATTATAACAGTTCGAGTAAATTGTTAATTAATTAAATCGACAATTTAATTAATAATAATTTGTACCGTTTTCTTTTTTCTTGTTGAATATCATTTGACATTAATTTTTTGTTTCTTTCAAACAAACAGAACACAAATTTTCCAAATATATAAATATTTATGCGTATAAATTATTATTTCGCGCACAAAAAGCACTCGCTTGAAAATGTAGCTGTGAATAATTTTTGTGCATGATTATTATTTTCTTTTTCATTTTTTTTTTCGTTGTAAAATGAAAAATAAGTTGAAAATTGAATTTCAAACTAAACTGACAATTATTGTCTTAAAAAAAAACTATTAACGATCAAAATTATTGATTACTGGAAGTAAATGGAAAATAATTAAATAAAATTGTTAACAATGAAGAATATTAATTACTACGAGTAAATTGAAAATTTATCTAAATTATATTGAATAGGAAAACAATTTCGAACAAAATTTACCGAAAATAAAATCCTGCGAGAAGTAAATTAATAAAAATATTGGGAAATAAACGAAAATTATTAATCGCTCGCAATTAAAAAAAAAAATTTTTAACAAAAAAAAATCTTCAATTGAAAAATATGAATTACTTGAAGTAAATTAAAAAGATTCGTAGTAAAAAAATTTACTACCTACTCGATGTAAATTGAAATCGTTAAAACTAATTTTTTTCCCCCAAAAAAAGAGAAAGAAAAAACATTTTTTCCCGCACATTTGAAAAGAAAAACAAAAAATAATATTAAAAAAAAGGAATTTTTTTCTATAAATTTAACAAAGATTGAAGAATTACTAACAAAAGTATGTGTTATTAAAGTGCCATCCTATTTTTAGTATCTTCCGTAGATTCGCCAGACGATGGTCGAGGATCGTCGCCGAGTCGAAGTACAAATCAATTGGGACGTCGTGGCTCCTATAAAACCTCTCGAGGTGAGTTTTTCTTTCATTCTTTTCTAGATTCGTAATTTTTTTTTTAATTTTTACACCGCTCTAGATTGTTTTTTTTGTTTTTTATTTTCTGCAAATCGAATGCCGCATTTTGCTACTCGACGTTATTTTTTTTTCTCTTAGCTCTGGAATTAAAATTCCAATGCACGTAGAAATAATTTTGAGGAATTTTTTTTTTTTATTATTGGGACAATTATTTATTATTGGTATTTTTTTTTTGTTTCTCAATTTTTTGTCCCTCTTTTTCCCAGTGTTTGTTGTCCAAGTGCTTTTTTATTGATGAAACTGTCTTCTTTTCTGATCTATTTTTCTTTCTTCTGAATTTTTTTTTCTTTTTTTTCCTTTTCGTGTTTTTTCTCTTTCTTAATTTTTCTTCTTTTCTAATTTTTTCCGGTTTTCTTCATTGCAATTTTTTTGTATTTTCTTTACTTTTCTAATTTTTTTCGGTTTTTTCATTGCAATTTTTTTTATATTTCTTTGTTTATTTTTTCCTCGATTTCATTTTTTTTTCTTTTTATTTTCTTTTTCAGATTTTTTTTCCTTTTTAGTTTCTTTTCTTTTTCGGATTTTTTTTTCCTTTTTTCTTCTTTTCTGTTTTTTCTTCTGTTTCATTTTTTTCTAATTTTTTTTTCGATTTTATTTTATCTTTTTCGTATTTTTTCTTTTCTATTTTTTCTTCGATTTCATTTTTTTCTTTTTCGTATTTTTTCTTTTCTATTTTTTCTTCGATTTCATTTTTTATTTTTCGTATTTTATTCTTTTCTATTTTTTCTTCGATTTCATTTTTTTCCTTTTTCGTATTTTTTTCTTTTCTATTTTCTCTTTGGTTTCATTTTTGTTTTTTTGCTTTTTCGTATTTTTTTCTATGTTTTCAGTTTCATTTTTTTCTTTCCTATTTTTTCTTCGGTTTGATTTTTTTCTTTTTTGTTTTTTCTCGGTTTCATTTTATTTCTTCTATTCCTTTTTTTCATCGTTTTAACTTTTTTAATTTATTTTCATTTCTTTTTTTAATTTTTTAAATTATTTTTCCTTTTTTTAATTCACATTGTTTTTCGTTTTTATTTACTAATTTTTGTTATTAATTTTTTTTCTTCATTGTTATTTTTTTTTCTTCGTTTTTATTGTTTTCCCTTTCGTCTATTTTTCCATTTTTCTAATTTATTTGTTTAGCCTTTTTATTCTTTTTTAATTATTTCATTTTTCTTCATTTCTTCTTTTTTTTTTGTTTATTTTTTTTTCATTTTTTCATTCCTTTTATTTATATTCTTCTTCATTTTTTTTTCTTTATTGTTTTTTATTATTCTTTATTTAATTTTATTTATATAAATAAGTTGCAAATTTTTTTACTATTCACGAAAATTTTGTATTATTTTTTTTATTATTTATTTATTTTTATATGCAAAAAAAATTGTTTATTTAAATTATTAATTTATTTTTTAATATTCAAAAAAAATCTTTTACTGTTTTTTTTTTATTTCATTTTTAATATTTCGAAAAACAGTTTTATTATTTATTTAATTTTTTCCTGCAAAAAAAATTTGTTTCTTTAACTGTTTTCCGCAAAAAATTTGTTGTTTTAATTTTTCCCTGCAAAAAAATTTGTTTATTTAATTTTTTAATTATTAATAAAAAGTTTATTTATTTTATTTTTATTCTTATTTATTTTTTAATACTCAAAAAACTGTTTTATTTATTTATTTTATTTATTTTTATGTATTTTTATTTATTTTTATCTATTTTGATCTATTTTGATTTATTTTTATCTATTTTGATTTATTTTTATCTATTTTTATTTATTTTTATCTATTTTTATTTATTTTTATTTATTTTTATTTATTTTTATTTATTTTTGTTTATATTTATTTATTTTTATTTATTTTTATTATTTTTTTATTTATTTTCATTTATTTATTTGGAAATTTTCAAGCAGACGATTTAAGTAAAAAAAAGAGAGAACAATAAAAAGAAAATGAGTGAGTGATGTTTATTTAAGGAGAGAGAGTGAGAGTGGGAGTAAAAAAAAAAAAAAAAAAAAAAAAAATTCGATGATTGATGGCGTGTGAGTGTAACAACGCAAACGTTGCATTATTGCAGATACGCAGGAGCCTCAGCAACAGGTTAGAGGCAGGCCTAAATACCCGACTTACCAAAACTTTAAGGGGAGAAAGTCGAATTCCTTGATGAATTTGTGCGGTAAGAAGCACCCTGTGGCTTGGAATACGTTTAACCCCTTCTTCTTCTCATTATTATATATGGATTACTATTTAAATATTTAAAATATTAACATAAATATTTTACATATTTATTTACATATATATACTTCTCGTGGTCTGGATTTTTTATGTGTCCCGTTGCTCATCCTTTTTTTTTTTTTTTTTGATTCTTTAAAAGTCAAATTTTCCCTCATTGCTGTAAATAATTTTTTGTGGTTGTAATTGTTTGTTTTTATTTACTATTTATATTAATTTAGTTTATTATTTATTTTTTTATTATTTATTTATTTATTATTTATTTATTATTTATTTATTTATTATTTATTATTTTTTCCCCCATTACTCGGACTTATTTTTTGAATTAATTAAAAAATCCACCCGCGACTGGATTCGAACCCCGTATCATGGCTGTTGTCAGTTACGCCTTACGCCCCACGGCTAATAATCAATTCTTGTAAATATTTGTTTGTCGATCGTAAAAATTTGTTTTTTTCCTTAATTTTTGATTATTAATCAATAATAAATTAAAAAACTAATAGTATATAAAAATAATACTAAATAAATAAACAATTACTGACAAAATATAGTTAAATAGAAAGTAACGGGAAAAATATTTCCAAGTGGTAAAAAGAAAATAAAACTTAGGAGTGGAAAATTTGACTTTTCTATTTTTCGAATTAAGAACGAAAAAGAAAAATAGTAAATTTATGTTATTTTTTATAATTTTTTAATAATTATTATGTATATATGTAATAGGCATAATTATTAAATAAAACATTAGCGTACACGTAGTCGCATGGTGCTGGTCGCAGAACAGGTGGCAGTCCTCTATCTTCTTCTTTTTTTTTTTGTTTAACAACAATACATTAGAAACTAAACCAAAAAAAAAACTTACTCAATTCATGACAAATTTTATTTCTCTCTCTCTCAAAATTTCATGTTGGCGCGACATTAATTAATTAGTTTGGAAATTTTCGCGCTCTTTTTTTTCCAACCAATCGGACGTTGGTTGTGAAGCGTGCGCAGTTGGAGCGTTGAGAAAACAGATGATTCGTGAGATATGGGAGATACTTACCACTATACTACTGAAGAATTTTTCTCTTTTTTCCTCATTATACTTTATTAACCTAATGTTAAAAAATAGTAATTTATTTCTTAATTTTTTTAATTAGATTTTTTTTACTTATTTTTTGGGTTTTTTTTATACGGAAATATTTCGCTCTCACTGCAAAGGGAAGTGACGACAAAATTTTTTACGTATTTTTAGGTTAGGTTTGTTTTTTAATTTCGTTTATTAGATTTTTTTCTACTTATTTTTTGATTTTTTTTACACAAATATTTCCTTTTCGCTGCTAAAGAAAGGGATGACAAAATTTTTACTTATATTTAAGGTTAAGTTTTTGTTTATTAATTTCGAGAATTATGTTTTTTTTTCGTTAACGGAAATATTTCGCTCTCAATGCAAAAGAAATCGACGCCAAAATTTTTATGTTACATTTATTAATTTTGAAAACTAGGCTTTTTTTTGTAACGAAATTTTTACTTATTTTTAGGTTAGGTTTTTGTTTAATTAAATTAATTTCGACACTAAGTCCTTTTTTTCGTATTATATATTTTTTGCTCTCACTGTCAAAGAAAAGCACGCCAAATTTTCACGTATTTTTAGGTTATGTTTGCTTTTTTTAAACTAAAAATAGTATATTATTTTATACTTAAAAAAAATTATGATTTGCAAAAAGAAAAAAAATGATTATAAAAAGTAAAATTCTTTTTGAAATATTCAAAAATAGAAAACAATTTGAGATTTTGAGACGAAAGTAATAGAAAACAATACATTTCACCATTTATAAATAGAAAACAATTATAAAAAAAAAGTATTGTTTTAATTTTGCTTGTTTAGCTTATCATTGTACAGCACTGGCTATGGGTCCTCTGTTTACATTTCAGATATAATATTGTCTCTCCCCGATACTTTAGCATTTAATTTTTACATTATTATTATTATTATTATTATCATCATATCCACTAATATTTATTATTATATTTTCTACCTTCGATTCCCTCAACATTTTAACTATAGCAAACCTAGTAAATCCACCCCCCCCTCCCACCTAAACAAATTTTTTTTTTCTAATCCCAAGAACGAAAACATTTGAATCCTAACCTCAAAACAAAAATCCTCATGGTTGCTTTATATGGTAAAAAAAAAGTTCAATTATTTTTTTCAAACTTTTATACAACATGTAAATTTCATTCATTCAATGTGGTTATTGGTTCAATGGAATATGTAACAAGCTTTAATATTATTAATAAAAAAATAAATAAATAAATAAATTCAAATAAAATTAAAAATAGTAGAAAATAGTGTCGAATTAATGTGAAGTGATTTGTTTTCAAACTACAGATACAGACAGTGGACTGGGTAGAGCGACACCACCGAGAAGAGCGCCGAGTCCAGGGATGGGTAGCATGAGGCATTTACCATCGCCTTCCGGTCCAGGTTCACTTCCGCCTGGTCTCATGACGAAACGAAGAGTCTTCGACGATGGCAGCAGTGACATCAGTAGTACTCCCAGTTCAATGATGGACTACAATGGTAAGAGAGAGAGAGAAACTGAAAACTTCTCGAAAATATCGATTCAAAATCGATAATATTGACTATCGAATTCCAAAATAGAATCAAATCGATACCAAACTATTGAAACTTTATGAAAATAAATCGATTATGTATTCAAATTTATCGAATAATGTCGAATTATAATCGAAAATATCGATTCACAATCGTCACTATCGAGTTGTAATCGAAACTATCGATTATAAATCGAAACTATCAATTATAAATCGAAACTTTTGAGTTGTAATGGAAAAATTGATTATAAATCGAATATTTCAATTAATTATTATGAAAAATATCGAATGACAACAAAAATATCGTTTCTAAATCGAAATTAATGGGTCAAAATCGATTTAAAACGACTTATAATCGAAAATATCGAATCATAATCGATAATATCGAATCATAATCGATATATATCGAGTTATAAGCGAAACAAGATTTAAAATTGAAAAAATCGAGTTACAATAAATTTATATCGATTTTAAAACAATTTAAACGAATTTCAATTTGAAAAATAACGATTTTACATCGATTTATGTCGAAATATAATCGATTTAAAAGATTTAATAATCAAAATTTCGATTTGACACAGTGAATATCGATTCTAAATCAAAATTTTTGAGACTGAATCGAAAATATCGATTTCAAATAAAAATATCGGTTTCAAATGGAAAATATCGATATAAATCGATTTAAAAAGAGTTAGTGCCGAAATGTCCGGTTTACAATTGAAAATCGATTTAAAAGAAGTTGTAATTGATAGTGTCGATTAATAAACAATGTAATAGATTAATATCGATAGTATCGATTTATAATCGATTAAATGGATTAACATGGAAAGTATCGAATAATAATAGATATCGATAGTATCGATTTAATCGATTAATATTGATTCAATCAATTAATATTGTTGTATCGATTAATATTGTTAGTATCAATTAATATCGATAGTATCGATTAATATCAATAGTATCAATTAATATCGATGGTATCGATGAATAATCGATAGTATCGATATATAATCTATAGTAACGATTAATAATCGATAGTATCGATTAATAATCGAACATTTGAGTCAGAAACGATTTATATCGAGTGATAATAATCGATTGGAGTTGTAAAGTATCGAAATTGGTGTCGATTATCGATATGAGTCGTGTTTATCGAGTATCGATATTGAATTATCGATTATGGATAGTGAAAGAAATGATAAATAAAAAAAATTTTGTTTTTGTTTTATTGGCTTTACAGGACCGCGTCTTTATAAGCAACCGGCGACAAAATCGAATCGCAACATAATGTTGAATGCAGTGGAGTATTGTGTTTTTCCTGGCACTGTGAATCGTGACGCCAAGAGACGTGTTCTTGATGAAATTGCAAGATCGGAGAGTAAACATTTTCTCATTTTATTCCGCGATGCGGGATGTCAATTTCGTGCACTCTATTCGTACTGCCCGGATCGTGATGATATCACGAAACTTTATGGCACTGGACCCAAGCAGGTCATCGATAAAATGTTCGACAGATTTTTCAAGTAAGTAAAATCATTTTCTTTTTTTTTTTTTATTTATTTAGAGAAAAAAAGAGATGGTAGTTTTAAAGAAAAAAAGAATTTTTATTAATAATAGAAAAAATTATTTTTAATAAAGTAAGTAAAGTAAGTAATTCCGAAAAAATAAGTTTTGAAAAAATAATTAAAAATAAAAATAAATGCTTGTTTTGAAATTGTTCAGTCGTGAAATTTTCGAATATGTGTTTATTTTTTTGTTTGGCGCTTTTTTGGGGGTTATTATTTGAGACTAAAGTCGCGAGGTGGGAATTTTTGGAAAATATTTATGCTGCGCAGTTGCTGACGACGATGGTCATTTATGCGCAGTGGTGATTTTTAGTATCTATTATCCTTACCTTACGATATTGTAATGATGAAATGTATTTTCTTCTCCAAATTTGACCATAACCTTAAAAAAAAAAATTTCCAGACTTAAGAATAATTTTTTTTCTTCTATTCTCTAATTGTTCACTTTTCTAGTTTGGGAAAATATCTTTAGTTTTTAATTTGATGCAAGTGGGGGAAAATTATTAACTGTCAAAGTCGTGAAGTGGAGCAAATGTTAAGAAAATTGTTCCTGAGACGTTTATTTGGCAATTTGTTAATTATGTTCCTACTTGAAAGTGTAGTCTCACCCCAATTGTCTGTATATTTTTATTTTTCCTTCTTTTTGACCATAACCTTAAAAAAAACTGTTTTCGAAAAAAAAATTTATTCTATTTCTACAATTGTTCACTTTTCTAGTTTAGGAAAATACGTTTACTTTTCAATTTAAATCATTTGGGTGAAAGTTATTAACATCCAAAGTTGCGAAGTGGAAAAAAAATGTTTAACAATTTCTTTTTTTTCTATTCTAGATACAATTCTGGGGGAAAGTGTTTCTCGCAAGTTCACACGAAACATCTGACTGTAACCATAGACGCCTTTACGATACACAACAGCCTTTGGCAAGGGAAAAAAGTGAATCTGCCGAATAAAAAAGACATGGCCCTCGTCATATAGTTTTTAAGGTAATTGTCAAAAAAAAAAAAAACTTTAACAAAAAGAAAAAAGAAACGAAAAAAAAATTGAAAAAAATGAAAAAAAATACGCTACTGTGCCCTCTGTTGTTCATAGTTACTATTTTAATACAGGCCCATATTAAAATTAACTCCAAAGCGCCGTTTATTAGTCAGTTTTTATATATATTAAAAAGAAAAGGAAATGAAAAAAAGAAGAAGAAGAAAATAAAAACCAAACGGTGTTGACTTTCACTTTTCAAAAAAAAAAAAAAAAAAAAAAAATGAAAGAAAGAAAGTTAGGAAAAAAGGCGCTTTAATTTTAAGCTATCGTTACCTCAATTTTTGTTACGTTTACAATTCTTTACTACTTAAATACTTTTTTTTACTTTCTCATCAATTTCATCGTCATTGTAATTCTTATTCTTATTATTTTCATTACTATCGCTTTTTTTATTTTTCTAAATTCATTTTCAATTTTTTTATTATTTTTTACAAGACATTTTTTTTTTTTTTTACTAAAAGAAATTTGTTTTAATTTTTTTGTTATTTTTATTATTTTTTTATTATTATTACTATTATTTCTATTTCTATTTTTTTTATTACTATTATTTATATTTTTTTTATTACTATTATTTCTATTTCTATTATTTTTTTTATATTTTTTTTATCATTATTATTATTATGTTTGCTATTATTGTAATTACTATACGATTAATAACTGACGTCAGCACCGTTTAAAAATCGGTGTTTTTTTTTCTCCCAAAAAAATTTAGAAAAATCTCGAAAAATTCGTTAATTTGGACTAAAGACGCTCGGCGAATTATTTTTTTTTACGACTGACAAATATTTAATATTTAATTACCTCCCCCCACTCGCACCGCATTATTTTTTTTTTAACTTTTGATTACAAAGTGGAAATTAAAAAAAAAAAATAATTCCAATTTTTTCGCATGGGCCAAAGCAACAAATGCATTTTTTTTTTTTTTAATGAATTAAATTATAATTTAATGTTTAACTTGTAATTTGTAATTTATAATTTAATTGAACTTACAAATTGTTATTTATAATTTAATTTATAACTTGTAATTCTATCTGCGAGTTTTTATTTTTTTAGCCTTGAAAATAATAATACATGAAAATAATTTTCTAAAATTTCGATTATTTTTGAATATTTTAAAATATTTTTGAAAAATGCGGGTTTATTTTGAAGGAGGGGGGATGACAGATTATTAATTTTTTTCATGTATATTTTTACTGTGTTTTTTTGGGGGGAATTAAAACAAATGTTTTTTTTTCGTGACAAAATATTCGGGGCGAAATTTTTTTTCTACGTGAGTTTCCTCTCTGTGTCGCGTCGGTAAAGTAGATCCAGGCGGCGCTGCTTGTTTCTTCTAAAGTTCTGCAAGAATTCAGCGCTAAAATGTATTTCTATTTTTGGACAATTTCAATTTCTTTTTTCCTTAATTTTTAGAGTAACAAACAAAATGTTTATTTTTAGTAGTTTTTTATTTCGGGAAAAAAATGTTTTTCGAACTTTGTCACTAAAAACGATTCAGTAGTTGAAAAATTCGAAAAAACAATTTCCAATTGCGACAATTTTTCATGTATTTTTGTTTTTCATGGTATTTTTTTTGGAAAATTATTCCCGATTTTTTTGGATTTGTTTTTTTTTTTTTGCTATTTATATACGAACAAAAATTTAATGGAATTTTGATGTAAAATTAAAATCGAAAAGAAAAATTATAAAATATAAATTACAAGGGGCAAAAAGTTGTAGAAAAAAATATGTAAAAATTAATTTTTTTTTTCTTCGAAAATTCCCTCAAGTGATAATTTTTCAAAGGGACATATATTTTTTTTTGTGTGTATAAAGAAAGAAAAAAAAATGTTTTTCACGATATTTCCGAATCGTCGTTGTAAAATTTTAGCAAAAAAAAAAAAAAATTCTCCTTTGTGAGTTGTGTGTGCGACAGAAAAAAAAATTCGAATTTTGCCTGCGAAATTTTGAAAATGGAAAATTATTTAAAAAAGAAAGCATGAAAGTTGTGAGTGTGTGTCTTTTTTCAAAAATAAAAATAATTTTTTTTATTTATCGAAAAATCTTTTTTTTAAGAATATTTAAATTTTTGTAGGTCTTTTTTTGGTATTATTAGGTTTTTTTTAGGTCTTTCAAGATCTTTTAGGTCTTTTTTAGGTCTTCTTAGGTTTTTAAAGATCTTTTTGACTGTTTTTTGAGTAATTAGGTCTTTTGGTCTTTTTTAATAAATTTTTTAGGTCTTAAGATCTTTTTAGGTCTTTTTAGGTCTTATTGGATTTTGAAACAGATTTTTGATCTTTTTTTAGAACTTGTCAGGTCTTTTGAGGTCTTGTTAAAATTCTTTAGGTCCTATTAGGTCTTTTAAGGCTTTTTCGCCCTTTTTAGGACTTATTTGGTCTTTTAAGGTCTTTTTGCCCTTTTTAGGACTTATTTTGTATTTTTAAGGTCTTTTTTCAAAAATTTATTAGACTTTTTTTGTTTTTTTTTTGTTGTTCTAATTAGGTCCTTTTTGAACTCATTTTTAGGTCTCTTAAGATCTTTTTGGTCTTTTCAGGTCATTTAAAAGTTTTTAGGTCTTTTTTGTTGAAAGTTCAAAAAGATCTTTAAAGTGCCATAAAGTCAAATATTTTACAAAAAAAAATCGACTCTGACATTAATTATATCCGACTAAAAAAGAGCGTTTTTTGAGAGACTCGACTATTAATATCATTATTTTTTATTTTTATTACTATAAAAAGAAAATTGAATAAATAAATATTGAAAAATCAATATTTATTTATTTTTTCATAAAAATTCCTAATAGTTGACCAAATATTTTGTCTCAAAGAGAAGTTTTTATTTTTTTTTTTAATTAAAATTTGAAATTTGTTACGAAGTAATAAAGAAAAAGTGGCGCCATCTCAATCTACTTTACCGACCGTTCACAGATTGGAAACTCGCATTAATTTTTTCTCTTCCCTCTATTTTCGCAAAGAACGAAATATTTGAAAGTAAAAATCTATTTTTTGAGTTAAAAAGTTATTTTTCGAGTGAAAAAATACGTCTTTCGAGTTTCAAAATTGTTCATTACTCCGATTTTCAATAGTATCGTTGTTTTCAATTTTTATTATTTTGACTGAAAGTTAGTGACTGTCAAACTTTTCAGGTGGGAGGGAGAAAAATTGTATAAAACACGGAATTTTTCAATAGCAAATTTTTAAACTTGTAAATAGTAAATAAAAGTAATAGTAACAAGAATAATAATAATAATAATAATAATAATTGAAATTGAAATAATAAAAATTAAAATAAAAAGAAAAATAGTTATAAAATAATAATTTACATAGTAACAACAATAATAGTAATAAAAATGAAAAATAATAGTAATAAATACAATAAGGAAAATAATGAAAATAATAATAAAAATAATAATAATAAAAAAAATAATAATAGTAATAAAAATACTAAAAATGATAAAAATACTTTTAATATCAAAAATGATAAATAAAATTAAAACAAAAATAACAAAACTAGTGATGATGATGATAACAATAATAATAGCAATAAAAATTAATTGTTATTATTATTTTATTAACATAAAATTATAATATTATTATTATTTTTATTATTATAGAACAATTTTAATAATAATTCCAAAAATAATTATTGCAATAATAATAAAAATAAAAGAATAAAGAAAATACATATTTTTCGAACAAAAAATTTTTCAAAAAAAGAAAAATATTTACAAAAAAAAAAAAAAAATTAAAACGCTTTTTTTTCAAGTGGGGAAATCGAATCTCTCAAAAATACGTTATAAATAAAACATATCGACTTTCAGTGTAGTAAATGAAGAAAAAAAATTCCTATGACAAACGTATTTAAAAGAATTTTCCGAAATATTTTTTTTTTCTTTAACAAATGAAAAAAAAGAGATACATTTTCTAGATAAAAATAAAAGAGAGAGAGAAAGAGAGAGAGAGTTAAGGCATGACAATTATATCAACAACAACAAAAAAAAATGCGAAAACAATATAATAATCGCCATAAAAAAAATATTTCGATTGTCTTTTTTTTTTTTATTATTTTTTTAAAAAGGAGAGAAACTGACGTGAAAGTGAGTTGAGATTAAATAAAAGCAAAAACAAGAACAAAAAAATAATTTAATTGCAGATTAATAAAATATTAATAAAAAAAAATAAAATAAATAATTTAGTCACTAATATTAAGTAATTTTTTTTTAAATAATTTTTTTTTCCCCTCGAGAATAGAAATGAATGGAAAATAATAATTTTTTTCGTTTTGAAAAATAACATGGAATGTGAAATTTAAAATACAGAATAAAAAACAAATGAGAAGAAAAGATTGTAGCTTGTGCTTGATATTTATATTTTTAATGAGAAAAAAAAATTAACTAGCGCTTGAATTGGAAATTGAGAAAAAAAAATGATAAAAAGTAGAAAAAAGAAGTGAGAGAGAGAGAGAGAGAAAGAGAGTGAAACGTAAATTGTTGGGAGAATGATTTAAAAATAAAAAATGGGCAAATTAAATTTGCGGGAAATAAAGAGGAATAAATAAGAGAAAAAGAAAATAATAATAAGCACGAGTCTAGTGCAACGCGTTCGTTGTATGTTGCAGTAAAATTGCGCTTTTCGATAATAATAATAATAATAATAAATAAATAATTACCTACTCTTTACGTATTTCGTTCTGTCGTTAAGATTTAAAAAAAAAATAAAAACAAAAGAGATTTCCAATTTCAATTCATGTCTGTAAATATTATGTTTTTATATTATATATATAAATATATAAATATATACATATTATACAAATTAAAGCGGAATTTGCGAAACTATTTTTCAACCCATGTACTTTTATATTTTTATGATTATTTTTTTTATTTATTTTTATGTATTTTTTTTTTTGTTTTATTTACTTATTTTTGTAATTTTTTCTGTTCAATTTCCTTTATTTTTTTGTTTTATTTTGTTTGTTTTCTATTCCTTATTTTATTTATTTTTTTTGTTTTTTTTATTCATTTTTTTGCTTTATTTAGTATTTTTCTTTTTTTGCTTTATTTTGTTTTCTTTATATATTTTTTATCATTTTTTTATTCTGTTTTTTTTCTATTCTTCATTTTTTTTATTCATTTTTTTTATTATAAAATTTATTATAATTTGTTTTATATTGTTTATTTTCTATTCCTTATTTTATTTATTTTTTTTGTTTTTTTTATTCATTCTTTTGCTTTATTTAGTTTTTTTCTTTTTTTTTCTTTATTTTGTTTTCTTTATATATTTTTTATCATTTTTTTATTCTGGTTTTTTTCTATTCTTCATTTTTTATATTCATTTTTTTTATTATTATTTACTTTATTTTGTTTTTTTATTTTTATTGTTTAATTTTTTTTTATTTTTTTGCTTTATTTTGTTTTTTTATTTATATCTTTTATTTACTTTTTTTTATTTATGTTGGTTACTTTATTTATTTTTTTTACTTTTTTTTCTTTATTTTTTTTTAACTTTGTTTTCTTTATGTTTTTTTACTTTGTTTTTTTATTAATTTTTTTCATTTACTTATTTTTTTGCTTTATTTTGTTTTTTTTCTTTTTTTTTCTTTTTGTAATTTTTTCTGTTCTATGTAATTTATTTTTTTGTTTTTTTTATTGTTTTTTTTTGCTTAATTTTTGTTTTATTTTGTTTTTTTCTATTGTTTATTTTATTTATTTATTTATTTTTTTACTTTTATTTTGTTATTTTTTTTGTTTATTTTTTTTTATTCTATTTTGTTTTTTTTATAATTTATTTTCTACTTTATTTACTGTTTTATTTACTTTCTTATTTATTATCACGTTTTTCTCCTTATTCTACCTTTGAATTTAATTTATTTTATTGTTTTCTATTCTTTTATTTTTTTTTGCTTTATTTTTTTTATTTTATTCATTTTTATTATTTACTTTTTTTTTTGGTTTATTCGGTGTTTTTCTCTTTATTTTGTTTTCTTTATTTATTTGTTTTTTCTTTTTTTTGTTTTCTTTATTTATTTTTTTAATTTGTTTTTTTTTCTTTTAATTTTTTTTCTTTTTTTATTTTCCTTTTTTTTTTACTTTGTTTTTTACTTCTTTTGCTCAATTTTGTTTGTTTCTTTTTATGCTTTCATTTTGTTTACATTTTTATTTACTTCAATTAGTTTTTCTTTTTTTTTATTCTATTTTGTTTTTTTTTATTTTATTTTCCCATTTATTTACTGTTTTATTTACTTTTTTATTTATTATCACGTTTTTCTCCTCATTCTACCTTTCAATTTAATTTATTTTTTTTGTTTTATTTTCTTTTTTTCTATTGTTTATTTTTTTTAATCATTTGTTTTGCTTTTTTTTATTTTTTTTTGTTTGTTTTATTTTCTTTTATTTTTTTTTTTGCTTTATTTTGTTTTTTTATTCATTTTTTTTATTTATTTCTTTTTTTAATTTTATTTTGTTGCTTTATTTTTGTTGTTTAATTTTTTTTCTTTATTTTTTTTCGTCATTTATTTTGTTTTACTTTCTTTTTTTCTTTTTTTGCTTTATTTTTTTTCTTTATTTATTTTTTTTACTTTATTTTTTTCTTTTTTTGATATATTTTCTTTTTTTTTGCTTTATTTTGTTTTATTTATTTTATTTTTTTACTTTATTTTTTTCTTTTTTTGATATATTTTCTTTTTTTTTGCTTTATTTTGTTTTATTTATTTTATTTTTTTACTTTGTTTTTTTATTCTTTTTTTGCTATGTTTTGGTTTTTCTCTTTTTTTGCTTTATTTTGTTTACATTTTTATTAACTTAAATTATTATTTCCTTTTTTTTTATTTTATCTTGTGTTTTTTAATTTTATTTTATTTCCTACTTTATTTACTCTTTTATTTACTTTTTTTATTTATCATCACGTTTTTTTAGGTGAGTATAAAAATAAAATAAAAACACAAAGTGAAATTCAAGGTCACCGCTGGATGTCAGTTGGGATTATAGAACCAGACGCCACCTAGCGAAGATCTCAGCGTTCTCAAGTGGAGAAATTTTCTATTACAAGGTAAATTGTCAATTTTTTTTTCTTTTTATTTATTTATTTCATTTTATTAAGACATTATTAATTAATTAATTAATTATTAAGATATTTTGAATATATTTTCATCTTATTATTTATTAAGACTTTTATTTTCTATTAAAATTGACACTTTTTTATAATTTGCATTCAGAAAATTATTGTCACGTATTTCCTTATTTAACAATAACAAAAGTGAATAAAAAGTAAATCTAAAAGTCGATTAATTAAATTTTTTTTTCTTTACATCGAAGGCGATTGAATCGGCATATTAGAATAAATTAACACGTTCTTATTTGTACTGTTTCCATATTTTTTCTTGACATTTTCAATAAAATTACTGAACATATTTTTGACATTTGAAAATTTTCCTTTAAGAAAGCCCCAAACTTTGCCTCCAATACTTGTCGAATTATTTTTTTTATTGTATTTTTCAGTTTTTAATGATTTTCTTTCATCAATTTTTTTTGGAGACTGTAAAAAAATTATACACAAATGTGTAAGAATATTTTTTTGTTTTCAAAAAAAAAATTACCATGTGATTCTTTAACAAATGTTGTCAAATTAAATCCCTCCTCCCTCTTTTTGAATTTTAAAAATTTGTAGTAAGATTTTTTTTTTTTTTTTTCTTCTTCTGGATTAATATATAACTTACCGTAATTGTTGTGGAAAAGTTTATTTTTTCTCCATCGACAGTTGAATGATTTGTTGTTTTATTATTACTTGGTGAAAAAAATTTTATTATTTCTTCAAAAAAATTTAATTCCTTTGGCTGTGAAAAAATGAAATACGGATAAATAAGAATTTATTTAGTTTCAAAATTAGGCGCTGATTCTTTAACGAACTTTGTTAATTTAAACCTCCCACCAAACCCAACTTTTGAATTTTAAAAATTAAAAGTCAATTTTTTTTTTATAAAAACAATTAATTAAGCAGATTCCTTATCAAAGTTTGTCAATTTAAACCTGCCTTCTTTATAAAGAAGGGGGGGAGTAATTTTTTTTTTAATTTAAAGGCAGATTTTTTTTTTTTTTTTTTTTTTTTTTTCTCTAATGAATAAGTATCAAGTCTGGATTAATGTCGTTAATTTACCGTGGTTTGCTCCACAATTGGTAGGGAAAAGTTTATTTTTTCTTCTGTTATATTTTTTTCATTGACAGTTGAATGATTTGTCGTATTTTTATGTCTAGAGTCGAAAAGTGCTTCAATAAGTCCACCAACAAATTTTAATCCATCGTATACTTTAGTTTCTGATTGAAGTTCGTTCTTCAACTGTAAAAATTTGATACAAATGAAAAAAAAAATTTCATAAATTAAATTTTTTTTTTTTTTTTTTTTTTTTTTTAATTTATCGAGTACGGAGTTGGAATTGGAAAATAATTTACCGTTTCGTTTGCCTCAGTTATTTTCGAAGATTTCCTCTTTACTTCTCCTTCTTCTTCTTCTTCTTCTGTTAAATTTTTTTCATTAAAAATTAAATGATTTATTGTTCCATTATCACTTGCTTTGAGAAATTCATTTCCCTGGTCATTAAATTTTTTATAATATTCCAACATTCCTGTAACGAACAAAAGAAATGTTCCGAAAATTGTTAAAGTTGATTTAGCAACCATTTTCCATTTCTTTCTACTTCCACTAATTTTTCACAATTGTTTCGATAATAGAAAAAAAAAATTTTTCCATACGAATTGAAATATATTTTTATTTTTTATCAAAAACAAATAATAGAAATATTTTCTGAAATGATTACAAAAAAAAAAAAAAATTCAATTAAATAAATGAAGGAATAAAATTTTACTGTTAGTCGTGTTTTTCTTTTTGGAAGAATATTAAACGTTTTGCGAAAAGAGAAAATAAAAACTATTCGATACATTTTTTTTACTGCTTTAAAATATTGAGAATTTGGAGAAATTTAAATATTCTAAATTAACTGGAAATTTTTGTTGAAAATTAAATTTTTAAAATTTTTTAAGTTTTCAAAAAAAAGGAAAAAAAATTTTTTTTCATAAAAAATGAATTTTCTGTTATAACTATTATTTACCCGAATTTGTTTAATTTGTAAACTTATTGAATTGAATATTTTTAGATACAAAAGTAAATAAATTATTGGAATATTTAAATTTTTAAAAAATTTTAATTCTTAGCAAAAATTTTTATCAACAAAATTTTAAATAAATTGAATTTTTTTTGACGAATTTTAAGAAAAAATTTTACAACGAATTTACATTTTCCGAGAAATTCGATTAAAATTGTACTAAAAATAAATTTTTGTTTCTACGATGAGTTTTATATGTTTAGAAAAATAATTAAATTCGTAAAGAAAATTTTTTATTTATAAAAATAATTAAATTCGTAAAGAAAATTGATTATTTATCAAAATAATTAAATTCCTAAAGAAAATTTATTATTTATAAAAATAATTAAATTCCTAAAGAAAATTTACTATTTATAAAAAAAATTGATTTAATAAAAAAATTTATTATTTCCAAAATTAATTCAATCATTACGAAGAATTTAAAAAAAAAATTTAATAATTGAATTTTTGTGCAATTTTTATTACTTTTTTTCAACCATTCTAGTTAAATTTTATTAAAAACAAATGAAATCCTGTGATTATTTTTTTTTATTTATGAAAATAATTGAATGATTGAAAGAAATTTTATTAAAATTTTCAAAAAATAATTGTATTCTTAAGAAGATTTTTATTATTCATAAAAATAATTGAATTTTAGTTTTGAATTTAATCAAAACATTTAAAAATAATTGAATTTAAAAAAAAATTGTTATTTATTGAAATAATTGAATTTCTGAGAAAAATTGTATTATTTATTAAAATAATTGAATTTTTTTAAGAAGAAATTTTATTATTTATGAAATTAATTGATTTTTTAGAAAGAAATATTATATATAAAAAAAATAATTGAAAATAATTGAATTTTAGTTTTGAATTTAATCAAAACATTTAAAAATAATTGAAATTAAAAAAAAAAAATTTATTTTATTGAAATAATTGAATTTTTGAGAAAAATTGTATTATTTATGAAAATAATTGAATTTTTTGAGAAGAAATTTTATTATTTATGAAATTAATTGAATTTTTAGAAAGAAATATTATATATAAAAAAAATAATTGAAAATAATTGAATTTTAGTTTTGAATTTAATCAAAACATTTAAAAATAATTGAATTTAAAAAAAAATTTGTTATTTATTGAAATAATTGAATTTTTGAGAAAAATTGTATTATTTATGAAAATAATTGAATTTTTTTTAGAAGAAATTTTATTATTTATAAAAATAATTGAATAATTGAAAAGAATTTTATTAAAATTTCCAAAAAAGTGTTTTTTCCAGAAGATGGATTTTTGAATGCAAAGCATTAGTTTTGGAAAGGAAAAAAAAATTCAATAGACATTTTTACTGCTTTAAAATATTAGAGAAATTATTTTCAGTTTTTATTTTTTCTACTTTTCTTTACAAAAATATTACAGTTTTATTAAATTTAATTTAATTCAATTTAATTTAATTTAATTTAATTTAATTAATTTAAAAGTTAAATATTACAATTTTTCAATGTGATAGAAAATCGATTTTTTCACCTATGTTTTGAAATTTGTCACTAACAAAATTGATGGCTTCCCTTCCTTTTCTTTTAAAAGTGTCCCAAGCATTTTTCCACTCGCCTTTTTCAGTTGTTGGTTTTTTTGTCGTCGTGATTGTGTATCCTTTCTTAAACTGTGAAAATTAAAGCCCAATAAATTTTCAATATTAAAAAAAAAAAAAAAAAAAAAAAAAAAAAAAATGGCGAATTGAATATAATTTGACAATTTTTGAATATAGATATTGTTCGATTAATATTGACATCGTGAAAATCACCTCCTTCTGATCTTCCCTCTTTGTTTGAAAATTCAATACGTTTTCATCCTTTGGATGAATTTTTTCAAGAAGAATTTTTTTTTTCTCATTTTGTGTCAATGAATTTTCCACAACATAATTTTGTTTATATTTACAATAATGAGAGATTCCCACAAATAACAAAAGAACTGTGCCAAAAAATTGTAGAGTAATTTTGTTGAGCATTTTTCTTTTTTATTTATAGAAACAAAAAAAAATTTTTTTCGGAATATTTTTCGTATTAATAAAAGACACAGTTGGAAATTGATAGAAATATATTTAAAAGGTTAATAAAATTTTACTGCTTCTTTTTTTCTAGTTTGATAATAACTTTTATTATAAGTATAGATTGACAATATAATTTTTTTTTTTTTTTAGAAATTTTATGGAAATTACATTAAAAAATAATGAAATATCTTTGAAACATTTTATTATTCATAAAAATAATTAAATTCTTTATGAAGATTTGAAAATAATTGAATTTTGTTCATATTTTTCATTAATAATTGTATTCTTTCGAAAAATTTTATTATTAAAGAAAATAATTGAATTCATGAGAAGAATTTTATTGGATTTTCAAAAATTAATTGAAATCTAGAGAAAAATGTTACTAATTATGAAAATAATTTACATTCTCTTAAAACAATGTTATTATCAATAAAAATAATTGACTTTTAGAAAAGAAATTTATTATATATAAAAATAATTGAATACATGTAAAAAAATTTAAAAATTATAAAATTAATTGAATTTCAGTAAAAAAAAAAATTTGTTATTTATAAAAATAATTGAGATTTTACAAAAAAAAAATATTAAAATTGTTAAAAATAATTGAATTATTGTGAAAAAAAAATTTATTAAAATGTTTCGAATGAATTGAATTTCCTTGAAAAATTTTATTACAAATATGTAAAATAATTGAATTTCTGAAAAGAAAATTTATTATTTTTAAAAATAATTGAATTTTTGAGAATAAATGAATTATTTAATCAATAGTTGAATTTTTGAGATAAAATTGATTATTTGTAAAAATAAATGAATTTTAGTTTCGAATTTGATAAAAACTTTTTAAAATAATTGAATTTTTATGAAAAAATTTATTATTTAAAAAGTAATTGAATTTCTGATAAAAAATATATTAATTATGAAAATAATTGAATTTTAGTTTCGAATTTGATAAAAACTTTTTAAAAAAATTTGTTATTTATTGAAATAATTAAATTTTTTTAGAAGAAATTTTATTATTTATAAAAATAATTGAATAATTGAAAAGAATTTTATTAAAATTTCCAAAAAATGTTTTTTCGAGAAGCATTTTAATATTCATGAAAATAATTGTACTTTAGTTTTGAATTTGATGTAAAATTTTTTTAAATAATTGAATTAAAAAAAATGTAATATTTATTGAAATAATTGAATTTTTTGATAAAAAAATATATTAATTATGAAAATAATTGAATTATTGTTTCGAATTTGATAAAAACTTTTAAAAATAATTGAATTTCAAAGGTAAAATTTATTATTTATGAAAATAATTGAATTACCGATAAAAAATTTTAATAGTAATTGAATTTTTGTAAATACTCTTATTATTTATAAAAATAATTGAAATTTTATAATTTTTCAATTATATTGAATATATTTTGTGAAAATTTTTTTAATTATATTTTTATTATTTTGTAATTTTTTTCAGGAAATTGGTAGAAAAAAAAACTTTTTTTAAATAAAAAGAAATCTAAAAAGAAAAAATGAAAATAATTGGAAAATTATTTAATTTTTTAAAATAGTTTTCTTTTTTTTCGATTATTGAGTAAAATTGCAAAAAGCTGAAATTTTACATTAATTTTACATTGATGTTACATTTTAATGTTACTTTAATTTTACATTTAAATTTATACTTTAATTTTACATTAATTTTACATTAATGGTTCATTTTAATGTTACATTAATTTTACATTTAAATTTATACTTTAATTTTACATTGATTTTACACTTTAATTTTACATTAATTTTACGTTTTTATTTTTCATTAATTTTACATTCGTTTTACATTTTAATGTTACTTTAATTTTACATTTAAATTTATACTTTAATTTTACATTAATTTTACACTTTAATTTTACATTAAAATTTTACACCTAATTTTACATTCATTTTACATTAATTTTTCATTTTAATTTTACACTTTAATTTTACATTAATTTTAAATTTTTTATTTTACATTAATTTTACATTCGTTTTACATTTTAATTTTACATTAATTTTACAATAATTTTACATTTATCTTACATAAGTTTTACATTTATCGTACATTAATTTTTCATTTTAATGTTACATTAATTTTTACATTAATTTTAACACTTTAATTTTTCACTTTAATTTTACATTAATTTTACATTCCAACACATTTCATGATGGAAGCAATTTTTTCCAACAATTCACGATTTAATGAGACTCTGTCAATTTTTGAAGTGTTTGTGAAATAAAATTTTTGAAATTTATTCTCTACATTTAATAAATCTTTGAGATTATTTTCATAGCACTCATTGTATTTGTCATTGTTAATAAATTGCCTTGAATAATTTTCCAAATGTATTTTCAACAATTGATGAAGTTGTTGAAATATTTCTCTATCTCTTGGCAATTGTTTTTCACATTCTTTTGGCATAAATCTTAATAATTCATTTTCAGTGATATTTGGAATTTTACCCAAATCAGCAGTCACCTGTTTGTGATAATAATAATTTTCTCTTGCACATTCAGAAATGTACAATATCATTTGCTTAAGATTTCGATTATTGTTATTATTATTATTATCGTATGTTTCGGAATTTTCACTGCATTCGTAATTTTTTAAAATTTTGTTAAAATATTGAGTGAAAATTTCGAGACGATTGATGAATTTTCTATCAATTGCGTGGAGGCGATTTAAATTCGTGTTGACATTGCTTCTGTTATTTCTGCTTTCTTGATTGTCTTTCAATAACTGCGGAAAACAAAAATTTTTAATATTATTATTGACAAGATTTTTTTTTTTTTTTTTTTTTTTTTTTTTTGTTGTAAATAGAATTTTTCTAAGGAATTCAATTATTTTTTTCAAAATAATGATAATTAAATCCGGGACAAAAGAATGAACTATTTTCAATACAAATAAAAATCATTGCTGGCATTTAATTGTTAATAAAAATTTTGACAAATTGAACAAAAATTTTTCTCAATAATTCAATTATTTTTATAAGTAATAAATTTTTTTTTACTGACATCTTTCTGAATTTTACTGAATTTTTTCTTTTAAAACGTTTTGAATAAAATTTTTTCTGTAATAATTCAATTTTTTTTTCATAAATAAAAGTTTTCAAAAAAATTAAATAATTTAAAAAATAAGTTAAATTGAGTTAATAAAGTTAAATATTCGAAGACAAAATTAAATTATTTTGAAAATAATTAAAGTAAATAAATAAATATAAATAAATAAATTAATAAATAAATATTAAAAAATAAATCAATATAAATAAATAATTTTTCTCGAGAATTCAATTATTTTCATAAATAATCAATTTTTTCACAGAAATTCAATTAATTTAAAAATAATACCTACAATATGTTTCAAAAAAATTTAATTATTTAAAAAAAATAACTTTTTTCAAAAATGCAATTATTTTTTATTTACAGAAAATAATTTATTTTTATAAACTATAAATTTTTTTAACAGAAAAATTCAATAAAGTGTTTAATAATAAATAAAAACATATATTTTTCAGGAATTCAATTATTTTTAATGTTTTTAACAAAATCGAAGGTAAAATTTAATAATTTTTATAAATAATAAAAGTATTCACAAAAATTCAATTATTTTTGAAAATAACAATTTTTTTTAGATATTCAATTATTTTTTAAATAATACAATTTTTTTTTTGAAATTCAATTAATTTTAAAATAATACATACAATATGTTTCAAAAAAATTACCTTTTTTTAAAAATGCAATTATTTTTTATTTATAGAAAATAAAGTATTTTTATAAACTATAATTTTTTTACACGTATTCAATTATTTTTATTAATAAAAAAATTCTTTTAAAAAATTCAATTTTTTTTATTGATAATAACATTTTTTTTGTTGAAAAATTTAAATTATTTTCATGAATAATAAAATTGTTCTCTAAAATTCAATTTTTTAAAAAAATTTAATAAAATATATTATATTTTTAATATAATTCAAAAAATTTACCCTTAATAGAAGACATTCGTTTATTTTTGCGAAAGAAATGCTTATCTCATTTATTATAAAACTTCGGCCACTTTTCCACTTTTTAAAATCAAATTTTTTCACAGCATCATTTAATGATTTGAATTGCAATAGAATTTGAATGCAGCACTTGAAATATTTTTTGCCATCAATTTGCTTTGGAAAATTTGTGTAATAAAATTTTAGTAATGTTAAAATATTTTGAAATATTTCTTTATTCTCTGGCAAGTGTTGCGTTTCACATTTAAGTGGCGTCATTTGTTTGATTGCTTTAGTTGCATTTTGAATTAAATTAAAATCAACGGGAAAATCAGAAAGTGTGTGAAATATGTAATTATTTTCCGCAGCCGCAGTGATAATGTCAAAGAATTTCTTAAAATCGTTTCTGTTTTGGTTTTTCCAATTATTTCTTTTAGGGAACTTGCAATTGTTGTCATTTAAAATTTTCTCAACATATTCAATGGCAGTTTTCAAATCTTGTTTGAATTGTTCATCTCTAGGATGAATGTTATTATCTGCTTTTAAGTTAATTTCAAAATTATTTTTAATTATATTTTTTTCACTCGGTTTTTGATATTGCAATTGTGTTGTTTTTGCTGCTGCTGTTGTTGTTGTTGTTGTTGCAGTAGTTCTTGGTTGTATTTTTATTGTTGTTGTACTTTTTGATTGTATTTCTATTGTTGTTGTTGTTGTTGTTGTTGTTGATTTAGGATGTATTCTTGTTGTTGTAGTTTTTGTTGTTTTCGGATGTATTCTTGTTGTTGTTGTAGTTTTTGGTCGAATTTCTATTGTTTTTGTTGTTGTTGTTGTTGTTGTAGTTTTTGGTCGAATTTCTATTGTTTTTGTTGTTGTTGTTGTTGTTGTACTTTTTGGTTGTATTTCTATTGTTGTTGTTGTTTTTGGATGTATTCTTGTGGTTGTTGTTGTCTTTTTTGGTTGTATTTTTGTTGTTGTTGTAGTTTTTGGTCGAATTTCTATTGTTTTTGTTGTTGTTGAATGTATTCTTGTTGTTGTTGTTGTACTTTTTGGTTGTATTTCTATTGTTGTTGTTGTTTTTGGATGTATTCTTGTGGTTGTTGTTGTCTTTTTTGGTTGTATTTTTGTTGTTGTTTTTGGTCGAATTTCTATTGTTTTTGTTGTTGTTGTCTTTTTTGGTTGTATTTTTGTTGTTGTTTTTGTTGTTTTTGACTGCATTCTTGTCGTTGTTGACTGTCCTTCAATTTTCCAAATAGTTGTATTAATAAAACGAGTCGTTGTAATATCATCTCGATTTTTACTATTTTCACCATTAAATTCTTTAAAATAGTTTAAAATACCCAAAAGAGTGAGGAGAATAATACCAAAAAATTTTAAAGATGATTTCCCGACCATTTTGCTGTCTTTTTTCTTACAAAAAAAAAACGCACGGATAGTGAAAGTTCAGAAAGAAAAAAAAATGTTGCCTAAAAATGCAAACATCACCACCACTATATATAAATAAATAAAATCAGTGATTAAAAAAATTTGACATTTGTCACAAATCTATTAGACCAACAGCACTCAATAAGTAACATTAAAAATAAAATTTAACCAATAATAAACAATTTTTTTTTGTTATACCACAATAATGCAATTCATAGTCAGAAATATTTATTCTTAAAACATAAAAAAGTATGTAAGTTTCAAAAGAAAATTATCTTCGTCGACTGTCGTTAAATTTATAAAAATATACGTTTAGATTACGCAGAGGTCTGAGAATGGCAATTTTTTATAAGTATTTTGCATATCGGAGTGAATAATTGCACTATGTATTTTTATCCCCTGAAAGAAAAACCCGACTTTTGAACATTCCTAATAAGTCAAAATTTTGAATAAAAAAACTGGAAAAAAAGGCGATTAAAAACGATTTTTTTTTAATTTAAAGTTCATTTTTCTCAAAATCATGAAGTGGTAGACAAATTTAGAAGCTGAAATCGTATTCAGGGGAGAAAATAACGTAGGAAACGAGTTCCATGTCGAAAATAAGGAAAAAAACAAATTTTTTTGGTCCCTACCCCCTCTTTTCTCGAAATTTTGAAGCTTGAGGCAATTTTAGATCCAAGGATCGTTTCCATCGGGGCAAATTGCATTGGAAACGACTCCCATGTCGAAACTAAGGAAAAAACAAATTTTTTTTGTCCTTACCCCCACTTTTTTCGAAATTCAGAAGTTATGGGTAGTTTTCGAACTTAATATCGTATTCAGCGGGGTAAATTACTTTGAAAACGACTCCCATGTCGAAAATAAGGAAAAAACAACTTTTTTTGGGTCCTTACCCCCACTTTTTTCGAAATTCAGAAGTTATGGGTAGTTTTCGAACTTAATATCGTATTCAGCGGGGTAAATTACTTTGAAAAAGACTACCATGTCGAAAATAAGGCAAAAACAACTTTTTTGGGGTCCTTACCAGCTTTTTTTTTCAAAATTTTGATACCTGAGACAATTTTGGATCCCAAAATCGTATTCAGCGGGGTAAATTGCATTAGAAACGACTCCCATGTCGAAAATAAGGAAAAAACAAATTTCCTTGGTCCCTATTTCCACTTTTTTCAAAATTCCAAAGTTTTGGACAATTTTCGAACTTAATAATCGTATCCAACGGTCAAAATTACATTGGCAACGACTACCATGTTGAAAATAATGAAAAAAACAATTTTTTTTTATCCCTATCCCCCCTCTTTTTTCAAAATTTCCAAGCCTGAGACAGTTTTAGACCCCGGAATCGTATTTAGCGGACAGAATTCACTCAAAAACGACTACCATGTCAAAAATAACGATTACAAAATTTTTTTTCACTCTCTTCCCCCTAATTTTTCTCAAAATTTTGAAGTCTTAGACCAATTTAGAACCCTAAATCGTATTCGGCGGGCAAATTTACATTGAAAACGATTCCCATGTCAAAAATATGTAAATCAAAAATTAGTTTCCCCTCTCTACTCCCACTTTTTTGAAAAAATCAATTTTTTTAGTACTTCGCATATGGGTCTTAAGAAATACACTAATATTTTTTTTTTGCGAAAAGGGAGGGGTGAATTTTCCCAAAAAATTTCTTTACGTAATTTTTGAACTTTCCTTAAAACGTTAACAAAAAACTTTTTCAATACCTAAAAAAAATACTTGGGCGGGGAGGAGGGGGTACTTCCACTTTTCTAAAAAAAAATCACTTTTTATTAGTTTGTGGAGGGGGGAGGAACATTGCATGAGAAAATTAATACACTTCCAATTCACTATTCAATAGGAAACGTAAATAAATATCGAATTTCCAGTAAATATTGCAATTCGAAATAAATACTTCCTGGTAATGTTAATTTAAAAAAAAATTACTACTACGAAATTAAAATTAGGAAACTAATGTTCTTTTTAATGGAATAATTATCAATAACGTTTCGTCAACGAATGCATGTGTTAGAAAAAGATGGATATATATTTCCTGTTTCTCTCTCGTTCTCGAAATATTGTGCTGCGTTGGTAAGAGAAAGAAAAGTAAAAATTCTAGTCAACGGTCGGTAATTAGTAAAAGAAATGAAAATAAAAGTAAAATTATCAAAAACAATTATTATTTTGATAAATAGTTTTATAGTGATTATTTTTTTTAAATTAACATTGCACACGAAGTATTTATTTATTATTTATTTATTTTTTATCATTATTGTATTTATTTTGAATTATAGTATTTAGTGGAAAGCGTGGAAATTCGACTTTTATTAATAAAACAATATTTCCTACTTTATCGACTGTAAACATTCGCTCGAGACGCGATGCGTGCGCGACGGTAGGTAATCAAATATCCTAGACAAGGAAGATTTCTACCTTATCACTACGGCCATTTAAATCTTCCATCGTAGAAAGTTTATTTACTTTTTAAAGAAAACAGAGAAAAAGACAAAAAATAATACAGTACGCGATAATTTTTTTGCAAAGAATAAATTAATATTTTCGTTTTCCATTGTCTCTGGTTATACTTGAACATTTTCCTCGATCAATGTGTTTGTGTTTGTGTGTGTGTGTTCCCCTTCTCCGGCTTTCACTCAATATTCCCTTATCTCCCACCAGTATTAAGTTGAGCATCTAAGAAGCAACACAAGACAAGAAGGCTTTCTTTCTCTCTTGATATTTTGCTTTGCGCCTGGCCCGTCGTGTTGACCCATCGTTGACCGGTCGGGGGCGTGCAAAGCTGCTCTCCTCGTCGTCGCGTTCATGATTCCCGCAACAATGGGCGGACGCAAAACTATTTAACGCGCGGATAAAGTGGGGTTTCACAAATTGCCCGCCAGTTGTTAGAGTGCGTGGTTTTTTAATTTCAAAAAAAAAAAAAGAAAAGAAAGAAACAAGTGCGCGTGTGTGTGTATTGTGTGAAAATTATTAAAACCCCCGACGTTTATTTGTATAAATATATGAATTTTTCCCCCCTTTCTTAAAATGAAAAAAAAATATTCTGTCTGTGTTGAACCCTCCTCGATTTCTCGTGTGTCAGTGTCTTAGAATACAGCGAGAGAAGAAGAATTTTGTTTTATATTGAGAAAGCCAAGTAGCAAGTTTCAACCTGCGACTCATACACGTTTCTTATTTCCAATCTTCTTCTTCTTCTTCTCCTTCTCTGTTCGTTCGCGTCTTTAAAAAAAACCCCCAACCATTCGCCGGAAATTGAAATAATAATTTCTCTCTCATACGAAAACTAAATCCCCTCTTTTTAAGGTTAGAAAAAATCGATTCTCGATCTCGCTGTGACTGTGTATATTTAATTAGTAAAAGATGTGACAAAAAAAATATAATTTTTGGAAACAAGAAAAACTTTTATAACATGTGATAGTGTTTCTTGGACGCGTAAATATTCGAGGGGAAATAAAAAAGTGTAAACATGTGAATGAATAGAAAATATCGAAAGGATTATAAAATCCCTTTGTAGTGTTAAATTACAAAAAAAAACGACGGAAGGAGGATAAAATTTGTCTCGTCCCTCTTTGCGAACCTGAAGGAATTATCGAGAAGAGCGAGAGAAAAAAAAGGTTTTCAAAATAGGAATTCGTGTTTTTTTCTTCTATCAAAAGAAGACAAACAGCTGGAGTGCTCGATGTTACCTTGAAATTTTTCTCTAAATGGGCGAATAAAAAAAAAAGGTGAGTTCCTGAAACATTTTTTTTTCCTTTTCCTCCTTTTTTTTTCCTAAATTGAGAATACCGTTACACCTGTATTCTCGTATTTTTCACGCTTGGTCCTCTTCTCAATTTCTCTCTTCGACAAATTGTTATTTTCCGTAAAAAATTTTCTCTCCCCCTTCCCCCATCGCAACTAAACATTTCATTATTTTCGGGAATATTATCTTTCTCTCCTTTTCTTACTGTATACAAAATCTCTTGTCTTGTTCAGGATTTCAACTATTTGGAGGTTATGTCTTTCAATGTTTGTTGCCAGATAAACATTTTTTAACATTTTTTGTTGTTTTTTTTATTTATTTGTTAAAGACTATTTAATTAATTATTTATTTATTATTAATAATAATGAAAATTAATATTAATTAAATTATTAGTTTTGTAAAATAAGTAATTAAGAATTAATATAATATATAGAAAAAAAACCACTATAGCAATTAATATTATAAAAAAAACTTTTTATAGTATATTTTTAATTTTCAATAATAATAATAATTTGAAACAATTATAAATTAACAATAATAATTTATTTCCAAATTTAAATTAGTAAATTTCAATAAAAAATTAGTAGCAACTAGTGTTTATTATTAAAATTTGCTAATATTTATTATTGAAATTTATTAATATTTACTAATAATTCATTTATAAATTAGTAAATATTATAATTATTCCTGTTAATTTAAAATCTATAAAATTACTATCCAAGTTTTTGATGTAAACTATTTATAATTTTTTTTGTATAATTTTCAATAATAATTTGAGATAATTATAAATTAATATTATTATTATTATTATTAATTATAAAATTATAAATTGTTTACTTTTTGTTTAGTTAAAAAACTTAGAAAGTAATTTTATAAAGACTATTTAATTAATTTTATAATTTTTTAAATTAATGTCAAAACAAAAAACATTTAATACCTAATATATAAATTTGATATTAGTATAAATATTAGTAATATTAGTGAATATTAGTAATTTTAGTTAATTTTACTAAAATAAAATACTACTAAAATTCATTTTTGTATATTAGTAAATATGAGTGATATTAATATAAATATTAGTAATATTAGTATAAATATGGGTAATATTACTAAATATTAGTAATTTTAGTTAATTTTACTAAATTAAATTAAATTCTACTAAAATTCATTTTTACATATTAGTAGATGAGTCATATTAGTATAAATATTAGTAATATTAGCAAATGTGAGTAATATTAACAAATATTACTAATATTAGTTAATATGAATAATATTAGTATAAATATTAGTAATATTAACTAATATTTGTAATATTTGTTAATATTACTCACATTTGCTAATATTACTAATATTTATACTAATATTACTCATATTTACTAATATGTAAAAATGAATTTTAGTAGTATTTTATTTTATTTTAGTAAAATTAACTAACATTACTAATATTACTAATATTACTCATCTACTAATATGTAAATATGAATTTTAGTGGAATTTAATTTAATTAAGTAAAATTGACTAAAATTACTAATATTTAGTAATATTACTCATATGTATACTAATATTGCTCGTAGTTACTAATATTAGTAATATTTGTTAATATTACTAATATTTATACTAATATTACTCATATTTGCTAATATTACTAATGTTTATACTAATTTTACTCATATTTACTAATATGTAACAATGAATTTTAGTAGTATTTTATTTTAGTAAAATTAACTAAAATTACTAATATTCCTAACATTTATACTAATATGACTCATCTGCTAATATGTAAAAATGAATTTTAGTAGAATTTAATTTAATTTAGTAAAATTAACTAAAATATAGTAGTAGTAATATTACTATTAGCAATATTAGTATACATATTAGTAATATTACTAAATATTAGTAATTTTAGTTAATTTTACTAAAATAAAATAAAATAAAATACTACTAAAATTCATTTTTACATATTAGTAAATATGAGTAATGTTAGTATAAATATTAGTAATATTAGCAAATGTGATTAATATTAACAAATATTACTAATATTAGTTAATATGAATAATATTAGTATAAATATGAGTAATATTATTGTATATGAGTAATATGAGTATAAATATTAGTAATATTAGTAAATATGAGTAATATTAGTATAAATATTACTAAATATTAGTAATTTTTTGTTAATTTTACTAATAAATAGAAATCTCTACTAATTTTTTCAGTAAAATTTACGAATTAAATTTAATTAATAGAAAAACAATTCCAAATTAAAATTAAAGATCATTTTTGTTATTAGTTGATAATTGTTTCGAATTATTACTAAAAATTGTGAAAAAAAAATTATGGTAATTATAAATATTAGTTTACTTTTTTTTTTAAGCATCTATATGATATAATATAATACCTATTATAAAATATATTTTATTATAATTCATTATATTTTATTACATTTTTTTTTATCATAAATTATAATAACGATTTAAAAGCAATTAATGTCAATTATAAATAATTTATTTTTACTCATTTCTTCATATAATATTAATATTTGTTATACACTATTTTTCCGCGATCACAAAACAGTTATAAAAAAAGAATTTTTCGTCTAATTGAATATAATGATTTATTAATTTAATTTAATGAAATAAGTAATTAAATATATATCTCGCGTGTTAAGTGTGTGTGTGTGTGTGTGTGTGCATTTATTATCGCAAAAATTAAATACTTCCTGGCTTACTTTCATAAATTCATTATATATACTTATATAGTGATAATTAATTCAAGATTACAATCAGAATCATTTATATACATATATACACATGGTATACATCATCATACATTGTGTGGTGGAAAAGAATTTGTAATTTAAATGTGAATTTAAACGATTCAAATATTTCTTTCTTTTTCTTTCTTTCTTTCTTTCTTTCATCAATTTAGTTCTATGACTTTCCAGATTTTTAGAAAAAGAAATTTATATATAAGTTTCAAATTTAGTGACAGAGAAAGGATATAAGAATTTGTTGGTTAAAAAAATATGATTCTTGTGTATGTATGTATGTTTATGAATAGAATCAGTGATATTATTTTGGACTAATTGTTTTGTGACAAGAAGAAGAAGAAGAAGGAGGAAGAAAGAAAAAGATGAAGAAGGAGAGAAAAAGAAATTAGGGTCATTTAAAGAATTTATTATCATTGATAGGAGATGCCTTAAAAGAAAAACAAAGTGATAAGAATTTCATTTTATTTAAATACAAATTTATTTTTTTAAGTGAAGATGAATTTTATTTTATTAATTGTATGATTTTTTATGTTTAAATTGTTATTAATATTATTTTATTATTATTATTATTATTATTATATTATTATTATTATATTATTATTATTATTATTATTATTATTATTATTATTATTATATTATTATTATTATATTATTATTATTATTATTAATATTATTTTTGTATTATTATTATATTATTATTGAGGTCCCTGAAGTTGCCATCGATGCTCAGCATCGAAAAATATTTTTTGTACAATACCAAAAAAAATCACTCAATTTTTTCCAAAGTTTTAAATTAAAAAAAAATACTATTAAATAGTTTTTTACTTCTTAGGTAAATAAAAGGATTGAAATTAGTTAAAATTTTTTTTTACAAAAATTAAGGAAAAATACTTTTCGATGCTGAGCATCGATGCCAACTTCAGGAACCTTATTATTGTTATTATTATTAAATTTTCGTAAATTGAAGAATTATAAAATAAAAGAAAATTAAAAACACAATTCTTATTTCAATGAACCGAATTTTTTTTTGTAAAAAATGGCTGGATGGGAAATAATTAAAAAAGGCATTTTCTGGACCCTTTTCTGCCCTCTCTCATATTATGAAAAATTCTAAAAATCGCCAAATGAGAGAAGTACGTTTCAATAATTGAAACCTACTAAGAAAAAGGGTTCTTTTGGAAAACTGAAAAGACATTTATTGTGGCAATCTAATGCCCTATAAGTTATATTTAAGACCTTCGTTTGCATATTTTTAGTGCAAGTTCTTATTTTATATAGTACTTTTAATGAAACATTTTTTTTTCTTTTCTATTTATTTAATTAAAATTTTTTATTCTTCAATTTCTATTATCGATTTTTGTAAATACGAGTTCATTTCGACTATTGAAGAACTCTAGCTATTAATTCTAATGCGTGTTTTTTTGTTAAATCATAAAATTTATTTTTCGTTTTATAGACAAATTGTAAATTGATTTTTTTCATTTTAGACAAATTAAATTGATTTTGTTCATTGTTAATTACTATTACTATTATTTTTTAATTATTATTAACGTCATTGTTGCAAAAAATATTAGTTTTCAAGTTTTTTAAAAATATTTTTTTTTTAAATAAGAGAAAGAACTTGGTAGCTCTATCGCTTTTTTTTACTATCATAATATCTCTCTTTTGAAGTGAGTCACTTAAGGCAACTGATTGAACTGAAATCTTAAAAATAATAAAATTCTTCTTTTTATTTCTAAGTTATTAGCTTTTATTTTTCTTTTACATGATAATTTTAAGTTAGATTTTCGAGGTTTTTTCATTTTTTAAATTTATTTTGGAATTTATTTGTATATTTATGATTATTGTTTTTATTATTATTATTATTATTATTAATAATATTATTCTTATTTTTATTATTATAATTGTTATTATTAATGCTATTTTACATTTTATTATTGTAATTTTTATTATTAATGCCATTTTTATTTTTATTATTTTTATTATTAATTCTATTTTTATTATTATTATTAATACCATTTCATTATTATTATTATTATTATTATTAATATTATTATTATTATTATTATTATTATTATTGTAGTTATCATAATTATTACGTAGGGCTCGTTATTAATAGTTATTAAATTGAAATGAAACTTTGGAGTTTGTTTGGTGGGAAAATGAAATACTTCCTGTTGGGACAATGATCTTTGGCGAGAGCGCAGATGTATTAAAATAATACGAGTCAATGAGTGATCATTTAAAGTAAATGAAACAATCAGTGTCTTTAAGTGACTCACTTCACAAGCGAGATATATTCTGATTTCAAAGAAAGCGATAGGACAGAGCGCCACCAAGTTCTTTCCTTTCATTTTCAAAATTTTTTAAATATATTCTTCTTTTGAAATTAATCATCAGACTTTTTTTTTGAAAATAAAATACCTATAGAAATTTTTTTTATAAACTCATAAGAAATAAATTATTGTTAAAATATTATTCGAGTCATATCGAGGGGGGATTTTTTCTAAACCTTAGAGTGGGGGAAATTTAATTAATAAGATTAAACTTTTGCATAATTATAGTGTTGAATTCGTTTATGCAAAAAAATTAGAAAGTAGAAGGTTAAATTACAATCGTTTAATTACCAAGAGAATTGAGATTCTCACGTGTTTTTTTAACAATAAATTGTCTAGGAGGAATTTAATTTTTTCCGTTCTATTTTCTATTACACGCACGTAATAAGAAAATCAATGCGTGTTGTAATAAAATACACAAATGGAAGTTGATTTACAGAACTGGTTCTTTTCTTTAAAATATTCTTTTTGAAATATATATGACATTTGATTGGAATTGATAAGCGAGAGTTGCGCAATTACAATATATGTGTGTGTGGAGAGAAATTATTATCAAAGCGCGCACCTCTCGTAATACACAATTTTTCAACTTGTTATACTCGAATATATTTATTAATGATAAAATCAAAAATTATTCGAAACGATTTAATTATTGTCATTCGATATTGTAGAGTGATAATTTATTGACATATAGGTGAGAGGAGTCGTTTAATCTTCTTTTATGTATCTCGAGAAATTCCTTTTCTTTCTTAACCTACATTAATTGGATTTTTTTCTCTCTTTATTTGACAAGTAGTTTTTTTTTGTGTAATTATTCTAATAGTTTGATTTTAAATTAAAAAAGAAATGATGCGATGAATCTAATGGGAGATTTAACAATGAAACGTTTTCTATGGCATTAATCATGTTTAATGGGGTTCTTTGTAGACGTATAAACATTGTGACAAACATATTTACTTTTTGGATCTGTTTTGAAAAAAACTATTCACTTTTTTTAAACAGATAACATCTTTATGGATTTAAAAAAATTAGAACTGATGAACCTTTTTTGGCCTAATTTTGTGGAAGCATTTGAAAACCAATTTTTGTCGAAAAGTAACACCCATTGGGATTTAAGAATTATTCAGAGATTAAGATTTGATTTGGTTTTTTTTTCCAGTGAGAATGGAGAGAGAAGAAGAAGTTTACGAGGGTTCTTCTATCGTTCAGGGATGAAAGAGAGAGAGAGAGAAAAAGATGGCAACAATATCGGTCGAGGCAGGTGCTGAGCCAGTGGGCTTAGAATTGTCGGCAGGTGCAAATTTAGGGACAATTCCACGTCGAGTGAATCTGGAATTTCCACCACCACCAACGTATCCACCACCTCACAATAATCATTCAACTAATTGCTCCAATATTCTCGTTGATAATTCCTGTGTTGGTAATAATATGTCAATGATCCCCACCTTACCAAGTGGTACACGTCTACGACAATATCAAGACTATTCATACGCTTATTATGAACCAAGTACAAGTGCAATTAATAATTCTTCCCATCCGATGGAGTCAACGAATCCGTTTCTTCATCAAACTATCGACAACATTGATGTCTATCGTAACGTGTCGAATCCATTTTCACTGGACATTGCCAATTCTTACGCAACCGATAATAATCAAAGGCGAATTTATCAACAAAATCATTATCAATCGAATCATTACGTGACGAGGGAGATGAATCCACAAAAGAGGCATACGTACGTAACACGTTATGGAACCGAGGAGAATATCTATGAGGAAATTTCAGATCTCGGGTAAGTTATGTTTATTATAAAAGACAAAGTTCGTTCGAAAGAATAAGTATAATAACAATTCTACATTCCAGGCGCCAATGTCCTCGATCGATTCGTGGTTCAAGACAATCGTTGGTAGCCGAGGAGGTACGTCGTGTACAATATCGTCATCGACGTGTCCTCGGCGAATTAAATCTCAGCGTTGAAGCAATGCTAATGCCAAAGACAATCGAGGGAACGGAGAGCATTGCCGAAAATCCAAAGGACACATCAACTGATGAACTACTCGGCAATATGAGTCCAACCGATCAACTCTTATCACCAATAGGCTGCGATTTGGATTCTGGTTTTAGTGGCAGTTCCAGTGCAAGTTACAGGTAACTGTTCCCCTTAAATTTCAAAAAAAAAGAACGCAGCACTAAACATTACCCCCTTCAAATTTCAGATCTGGACTTGGATCCCTAAGAAGAGGAGTCGTTAATCAAAGAAATAATAATTACGAGGCAAATCAACGGAAAACAAAGGCGGCTATGATCTGGAAAAAGGGTTGGAAGAAGTTACAGGCCTTGGGAAGTAATTCAGAGAAGCAGAAAAATGGTGAGTTTTTTTCTTTTTTTTTTAGTAATCAAACAGCAAAAAAATAAAAAAAGCGAAACTAATTATGAGAAAAAAGATTATTTCAGCATTGAGTATCATTTTATTTGACCGATAAATTTATAAAGAGAAGAGGGGTTTAAAGTATTCTCGCAAAGGAGTGTCTCGCGCGTTTTAATGAATTATATCGTGCGATAACCTCAAAGCAAACGTCCCTGGACCAAGATCATAAGACTTTACTGAAAAAAAAAAAATTGATGGAGAGAAATGTGTATTATAACAAAGAAGTGACTGATACGATAATATTTTTCTTGATACATATATACAAACTCTGTATCGTAAAGAAATTCTCGTCAAGAAGAAAATAGAGAATAGAATTAAATTATTATTCCAATGAATCTTATTTTTTAAAGAATGGATTGTTGCGGAAAATAATTGAAAAGGCATTTTCTGGACCCTTTTCTGCCGTCTCTCTCTCTCTCGTATTGTGAAAATTCTTAAAATCGCCGAATGAGAGAAGTACGTTTCAATGATTGAAACCTACTGAGAAAAAGGGTTCTTTTGGAAAACTGAAAAGACATTTATTGTGGCAATCTAATGCCCTATAAGTTATATTTAAGACCTTCGTTTGCATATTTTTAGTGCAAGTTCTTATTTTATATAGTACTTTTAATGAAACATTTTATTTCTTTTTTATTTATTAGACTAACATTTTTTATTCTTCAATTTCTATTATCGATTCCGTGAAACTTTCTTTGTGTTTATTTGTTTAGTTGATGAACTTATTGAAATAGTAAATTTTTCGTTTATTGCAATTAACGTAAATTATTACAAAATTAACGTCTATTATTTGCTCGAGTTTGCTTTCCGTTTTTCGTTGCTGCAAATGTTTCCATTGATGCATTTGCAATGAATGAATTTCAGAAAAGAAAATTGAAGATTTGGCAAATAATTGAAGATTATTTTTAAAGCAATCTACGTTAAATTGAATATAGTATTCACAATTTTTTGTATTTCAATTTCTTGATAATTCGTTTTTAGTCAATTTTCCTAATTTAAAAATTTAACGCTCTTTATTTTCAACTTCTGACGAATTTTAATTTCCATTGCGTTTTTAAAGGTTTTAATTGTTCTTTATTTTGTTTTAAATTTAAAATTTGGTTGAAGATATATAATTTTTAAAGCAATGTAATGTTAAATTGAATAGTATTCACTAGTTTTTGTACTTCAATTTCTTGATATTTCGTTTTTAGTCAATTTTCCTAATTTTAAAATTTAACGCTCTTTATTTTGAACTTCTGACGAATTTCAATTTCTATTGCGTTTTTAAAGGTTTTAATTGTTCTTTATTTTGTTTTAAATTTAAAATTTGGTTGAAGATATATAATTTTTAAAGCAATGTAATGTTAAATTGAATAGTATTCACTAGTTTTTGTATTTCAATTTCTTGATATTTCGTCTTTAATCAATTTTCTTGCAAAATTTAACGCTCTTTATTTTGAACTTCTGTCGAATTTTAATTTCTATTGCGTTTTTAAAGGTTTTAATTGTTCTTTATTTTGTTTTAAATTTAAAATTTGGTTGAAGATAATTTTTAAAGCAATGTTACCGTAAATTGAATTTCACTAGTTTTTGTATTTTAATTTCTTGATATTTCGTTTTTAGTCAATTTTCCTAATTTTAAAATTTAACGCTCTTTATTTTGAACTTCTGACGAATTTCAATTTCTATTGCGTTTTTAAAGGTTTTAATTGTTCTTTATTTTGTTTTAAATTTAAAATTTGGTTAAAGTAGGTGTACAAAATTATTATTCCTCTTGTATTCGTGTTTTTTTTGTACTTTTCTTTTTGGTTGTTAAGGGAATTTAAACCATTATGACGTCACATTGGTAAAACACATGCTTTGCACTAATTGTGACGTCATAATGGTTCAAATGCCCTTAAGACCGTTTTGTGATATAAAGTTAAATTTTCGTCAAAGGCAGTTTTTACAATAACAAAAAGTTTGAATTTTGAGTAATTTTGAGAAATTTTACTGTAGAATTTCTTTTACTATTCTTAAAACACTTTAATAAAGTTTCTTTTTTAGTATTAACTTTCTTTTCGTTTATATAATGATGGACGATTGTGTCTTTTAAAGGTTATGTCAATTGAAAATCTATAATATTCAAGATTAGAGTAAATTTTTTTAGAGAACTATATTTTCTCGATTGCAACAGATTAAAATTCCTAGTGGGGAAAAAGTTTAATTTTCGTTAAGAAATAGATTAATCGAAAACGATAGAGATTGTAAGATTATGATATTTTTCTTTTTATAAAGTAAAAGATTTTGCAATCGATCAAAAGGCCCGCGATGTATAGTATGAATTTCAATTAGATTGCTTCGTCTCCTCACTATGTTTAACGTATTATATCCTTGGCTGAGTTGCTTTATTTCCAAGTACCGACAATTAATTCTAATGATAAACGAAGATGAATTTATATTATTATTATATATATAAATATAGTACAATTCACTCAGACAATTTCTCAAAATGCGCGCTTTATTATATTACGTCATTTAACGTCTAATTCAATGCTCACTAACTAGACTGGAAAAAATTTTTTTATCTTCAATATAATAATTTCTATTATGTAGAAAGATTTTTCCCTTAAAAAAAAACGGTTAAATAATTTTATTTTACTATAAAATTTATTTTTATTACGGTGAGAATTTTTTTTCTTCAAATTGTTACCTGTTGGGAAATTTTTATTTATTTTATTTTTTTTTAATTTAAAAAATTGTTTTCAAAAAACGAATACAATATTAGGGCTCAAGTGATTAGAAGATCCGATCCTGGGCAGCATCGCAATGCATCTTCGTGTCCTTCACTCCCCCTCCGGGGCCATCATAAGTCGGTGGCTTCACTGGAATTTCAATTGAATAAAACTAGATTTATTTTTGTTTATACCGTTATATTCCACATTATTATTCTATTAGAATAATCGAAATCTTTAATTGACATAACCTTAAAATAGATGAACGACATTTATCTTCCACTCATAGTAATGATAAAATGAGTTTTTTTTTTACTAGAAATTATCGTTGTGGTTTTTTCTTTTTTTTTTTTTTTTAATAATTGGGATAGTGAGAAGTAAAGAAAAATAAAATGATTATTAATTAGAGAAGAAAAAAGTTCGTAGGAAAAAATGAAAATAGGAGAAATTTGAATAAAATAATATAATTATTTAATAAAAATAAGTAATTTAATAAACATAATAATTAAAATGAAAGTACAAGTCATGTCATTAAAGTACATGTGTAGTAGAGTTACTCAATTTCTATTAAATTTGTTTGGGCTTTTGACTGAAAAATTAGAGTAAAGCGTTTAAATACTAACACGTGATCTCAAAATCAATATTAATTGAATGTTTTAGGTAAATAAGAAATTTTTTTTATTCAAATGTCACGAATATAAATTTTAAAAAAGTAGAAATTTTACAATAAAAACTAATAGAAAATTAGAATATTTCTTAAAAATAATGTATCTAAGGTTCTTAGATTTTAAAATTTGTTAGACTTTTAAATTTGTTTAATAAATAAATAAATTACAATCTTAATTTTTATTAATACAGTTTTTATTTTTATTTTAAATTTTAAATATAAAATTTTCATTTTGTATTTTAATTTTAATTTCAACTATTAAATTTACAAATTTTAATTTCAATTGTTAAATTTTCAAGTTTATTTTCAATTATGAAATTTTCAATTTTTATGTTAACTTTTAAATTTGCAATTTTAATTTCATTTTTAATAATACTTTTTTTATGTCAATTAATAATCTTTTAATTGTAATTGATAAATTTGCAGATTTAGTGTTAAGTAATAAATTTTTAATTTAAAAATGAATGAATTTTCAATTATAATTTTAGATAATTAATTTTTTTTATTTCATTTAGCGGATTTTCAATTATAATTGATGAATTTTTAGTTTAACTATTCTGCAATAAATTCTCAATTTGAATTTTAATTTAGTTTTTTTCAGTTTGAATTTCAATTATTAAACTTTCAATTTAAATTTCAATTATTAAACTTTCAATTTTATTTTCCTTTATAAAATTCTGTGTTTTAGCTTAAAAATTGTTTCTTTTTTTATTATAATTTTAAGTTATAAATTTTTTATTTCGATTAATAGATTTTTAATTTCAATTAACAGATCTTTAATTTCAATTAATAGATTTCCAATTTTAATTCATAAACTTTTGCACGAAAAAAATCTTCACCTGAAACAACTACAAATTTCACAATATTAGGGAAATTTTTAGTTATTGCAGCAAATACATTCGCTATTTCAACGAATACTTTCGCTAATTTAGGGAAAGTTGTCGCTGTTCCAGTCAAAGATTTTTTTTCGTGTGGTTTAAATATTAAGTAGTAAATTCTAAATTTGAATTTTAATTAATTTTTCAATTTTAATTTCAATTATTAAATTTACAATTTTATTTTCGTTTATAAAACTTGGAATTTTAATTGAAAATTTATCATTTTTAATTATAATTTTTAATAATAAATTTTTTATTTCAATTAAATATATTTTTAATTTGAATTTTACGATATAAATTTTAAATTTGAATTTTTATTAATTTTTCAATTTTAAATTTCATTCATTAAATTTTCAATTCTAGTTAAAACATTTATTATTTTTAATGAATAAATTTTTTAATTTTAATGAATAAATTATCAATTTTCATGAATAAATTATTAATTTTAATGAATTAAATTATTTTCAAAATTAATAAAATTCGTCGCAAAAATTCAATTATTCTCAAAAATTAAAAAAAAAATTTCAAAATTTCCATTATATTTATAAATAAAAAAATTCTTCATCTAAATTCAATTATATTTAAAAATTTTAATAAAATTCTTTGCAAAATTTTGTAGGAATTCAATTTTAATGAATTAATTCAAAATAATTTTATTATTTTCAAAAGTAATAAAATTTTCACAGAAATTTAATTATTTAAAATACAAAAATTTCATAAAATTTTTCGATAAATATAAATTATTTAAAAAATTCTTCACCGAAATTCAATTATTTTTATAAACTGGAATAAAATTCTTTGTAAAAATTCAATTATTTATATAAGTAATAAAATTCTTCACATAAATACAGTTATTTTTATAAATTTGAATAAAATTCGTCGGAAGAATTTAGTTATTTATATAAACTTGAATAAAATTCATTGGAAGAATTAAATTATTTTTAAAATTAATAAAATTCTTCTCAAAAATTCAATTATTCTCAAAAATTAAAAAAAAAATATTTTCAAAATTACAATTATATTAATAAATAAAAAAATTCTTCATCTAAATTCAATTATATTTAAAAATTTTAATAAAATTCTTGGCAAAATCTGTAGAAATTCAATATTAATGAATTAATTCAAAATAATTCGATTATTTTCATAAATAATAAAATTTTTACAGGAATTCAATTATTTTTATAAACTGAAATAAAATTCTTTGTATGAATTCAATTATTTATATAAATAACAAAATTCTTCACATAAATACAGTTATTTTTATAAATTTGAATAAAATTCTTTGGAAGAATTAAATTATTTTTAAAGATTTGAATAAAATTCGTTGGAAGAATTAAATTATTTTTAAAATGAAATAAATTTCTTCTCAGAAATCCAATTGTTTTCGAAAATTAAGAAAAAATTCTTGTTAAAATTCCAAGTAACTTTATAAATAATAAAATTCTTCTTCAAAATTAAATTATTTTATGGAAATTTTGAGAAAATTTAAATTATTTTCATAAGTAAGAAAACTCATCGCAGAATTTTAATGATTTTTTCTACAATCTATATTTTAATCAAATTCCTCGAAAAATGTAATTATTCTTAAAAATTTTATTAAAATTTGTCAAATTAAATTCATATATTTAAAAATTCATTGATATAATTCTTTATGAGAATTAAATTTTAACAAAGAACATTCTATTATTCAATAAATTATTTATTTTTTAATTTAAATAATTGAACTTTTTCTAGAATTTTCTAATAAACGTTGATTAAAAAATGAATTAATGGATAATCGATTTATTATTATTTATAAAAGTAATTGAATTATTGCCACGAATTTTATTACATTTTTTTAAAAATAAATTAATTTTTTTGAGAAATTTTACTGCTTGTAAAAATAATATTGAATTCTTGCGAAGGATTTTTTTTCGCTTTTTTGTAAATAATTAATCTTTTCTGAAAAATGTTATGATAATTTTAATTATTACATCTTCATGTTTTGTAATAATATTCTTATAAGTTGTTCAATTTATAAAAAGGTTTGAATTTGAACATTTTGAAGAATTTAATTCCTACAGAAAAATAATAATGATTAAATATTTATTTAAAAAAAGAAGTTTTTGATGTCTTTGAATAATTTTACAATTAATGAAATTTCTAAATAAATTTAATAGAACATTTTTTCTTGATTATCTAATAATTTTTTAGAGTGAATCAGAATATTCTTTAGTGTCAGGGAAAAAGTGCGAATTTTGTCTGGAAATCAGGGAAAAATAAAATTAAATATTTCTGGCAACCCTGGAGAAGGATTGCAGAAAAATAATATGAGAGTTTACGGGAAAATTTCCCAAAGAGGTAGACAAAAAATTGCCAAACAATTGAAGATTGTGAATTTTGCGATCAGTTGAAGAGGCCTCGTCGTCAGTTTCCTTTCTCGTCCTTTTCTACATTTTCTCTCTCTCTCTCTCTCTCTCGCTCTCATTTTGGACAATATTCCGTTTCGCATGTATATATATAGTTTCTGCCTTTCTCTCTCGTGAGAGTACAATGCACAATTCCCTGCTTTCTCTCTCTCTCTCTATTTTTCTCTCTTCTCTCTCTCTCTTTTTTTCTCTCTCTATTTTTCTCTCTCTCTCTCTATTTTTCTCTCTTCTCTCGGTCGGCACTGCTCGACTAGTGACTATACAGAAAACGATTGCCTTTCGTTGGCGCTGTCTACCTTCCGCTCGGTCCGACAACCCGATTCGATTCCCCAACCGGGCGACGGGCTTCGTTGCTCTTACCAACTGCTGCCTTGCCTGTGTTTCACGTTACTTTTTGAATCACTCGTTTTGTGGCCATATAATTCACAGTCTCTCTCTCTCTCTCTCTCTCTCTTTTTTTTCTCTCTCTCTTTCTTCTCTCTCTCTCTCTATCCTTCAGCCTATGCGTGCGTCCGCCATGTTTTTTCCTCTCTCCCACTGTAGTTCCCTCTATAGTACACACAGTACCACAAGAAGGCACTGTGTGAAGAGAATATTCTTTGTCGCGTTCTGAAAAAGAAAAATAAACTCCCTTTTAATCTCTAAACGAAAGAATTATAATATTTCAAGTGTAATACATTTTTCAATTACTCCGATAAATATTTTTGTTTTTTTTTTTCGTTTTTTTTTTCGGTGGAAACAATGTTTTCCTTGGACAATGGTCAACGACCCATGACTATTTTTTCCCCCCCTCTTCTCTCTTTCTCTCTCACACGGATAAATAACGTCAAGTGTATAATACCGGGAGAGTGAAAATTTTGTGTTTACATTTTTTTTTTTTTTTTTTTTTTTTCTTGACCAAAACTTTCGAGTTTTATGTGTGTATAGTTATTACAAAAAGAAGGTTTTATTTTTAAAAAATTTTGAAAAAAAGGTGAAAATAATAAAAAAAAAAAACCAGTGCATGGAAATTGGATAGGTTAAGTCGTCAGCTCGCCCTGGCGAAGAGGACGACTCTCCATAATACATAAATGATGGAGGAACTCCAACGAAATGGCATTGTGCTTATTAAATGTAAGTCTTTCGTCTGCTTTTATCTTCTTTTTTTTTATTTAAAAGTTGACTTATTTTTTAATTCGAGATTAATATTATTTATTTTTTATATATATAGTTTTTTTTTCAAAATTCTTGTTAAAGATTTAGTTTTCGTTTGAAGAGAGATAGCGAAGGTAATATTTTTAACCTCGTGGGAGATATTTTTTTTCTATTCGTAATGATTGGGGGAATAAATTATAATTTTATCGAGGAACCATGAAAATTTATAGAAATACACACACGTGTTGTTTATAAAATAGACAATTATTTGAATATATTCTTCTTTAAAAAAAAAAAAAGAGGTTAAATTTATCTCAAGGTTAATGTGAATTATATTTTTTTTATCTTTCGAAATTCTATTATTTTTATTTCTTTTCGATATTAGAATGTTATATTTAACGTCAATGTTTAAGAGTCGAGAATTTTTTTTGTTTTTTTTGCTTTTTAATGCACGATTTAATAATAATTTTTATAAAATTTGTAAAAACTACAAAATGATTTTTATAAAACTTGTAAAAATTGGGGATAATAAGTTTTACAAAATTTATAAAAATTAAGGATAATTTTTACAAAATTTATAAAAATTAAGGATAATTTTTACAAAATTTATAAAAATTAACGATAATAATTTTTACGAAACTTATAAAAATTAACGGTAATAATTTTTACAAGACTTATAAAAATTAACGATAATAATTTTTACAAAATTTATAAAAATTAAGGATAATTTTTACAAAATTTATAAAAATTAACGATAATAATTTTTACGAAACTTATAAAAATTAACGATAATAATTTTTACAAGACTTATAAAAATTAACGATAATAATTGTTACAAAATTTATAAAAATTAATAATAACTTTTTTGGAAAAAATAAAAATTAACGATAATAATTTTTACGAAACATAAAAATGAACGATAATAATTTTTACGAAACATAAAAAATTAACAATAATAATAATAATTTTAATAATTCTTACAATAATTTTTCTAATAACCAGTAAATGTTTTTTTTCTATTAAAAAAAAATACTAAATCGCTTTAAAAAAAAATAATGTTTCAAAATTTTAACATTGGGATCAAAGTAGTCTTATTGTAAAAGCACCATTATTTACAGAATTACTATTTTTTGGGTGTTTCTACAGTAGGTTTAAAATAATTCTATTGTAAAAGCGCCATTATTACAAAAAGCAACCAGAATTATTTCAAACCAAGTGTAGAAACACCCTAAAACTAATGGTAGTTTCACAATAGGATTATTTTAAACCTACTGTAGATAATAATCAATAATATAATAATAATATTATTAATTATTATCTACAGTAGGTTTAAAATAATCCTATTGTGAAAGTACCATTAGTTTTAGGGTGTTTCTACACTTGGTTTGAAATAATTCTATTGTAAAAGCACCATTATTACAAAAAAGCATTAATTTATGGGTGTTTCTACAATAGGTTAAAAATATAATGTTAGTAGAGTAGGTTTAAAATAATCCTATTGTGAAAGTACCGTTAGGGTGTTTCCACAGTGGGTTTAAAATAATTCTATTGTAAAAGCACCATTGTTACAATAATTTCTCTAACTAACAAGTAAAACGAGTTGTTTTCAAGAAAGAAATTAAATTTTCATAAAAATATTTAATTTTTTTCGCAAAAATTCTTTAAATTCAAGAAAAATTACTACAAATTATTTTTAAAAATCTAAAAATTACCGCAAAAAAAACCCATTAAATTTATGTTGAACATCATTTTAATAAAATACTTTGAATTTCCATAAAAGTCTGTAAACTAGACGTAAAAGTTGGTCTCATTGTAGAATGACCATTATTTTTCCTGTGTTTCTACAGTCGGAAAAAAAAATTGTCACAAAAAAAAACCTTATTAAATTTATGTTGAACGACATTTTATTAAAATACTTTGAATTTCCATAAAATACTGTAAACCAACCTTAAAAGTTGGTCTCATTGTAGAACGACCATTATCTTTCCTGTGTCTCTACAGTAGCCAAAATCATTTACCTTTTTTTAATTGTGAACTCAACATTAATTTTTTTGCGGATCATTAAATTTTCGCTATTTCTACAATAGAATGAAAGTACATTGCTTTTGTAAAAGTACCATTACTTTTAGGACCCTTAATTTTTCAGTGTTCATACAGTGGGATTAAAATACTCTCATATTGTAAAATTACCATTATTTCTAGACTTATCAAATTTCTTTAGTATTTCCACAAGTAGGATTAACGTTGTCTTATTGTAAAAGGACCATTACTTCTGTGATTGTAAATTTTTAATCCGTATTTCCACCGTTGGGTTTAAACTTGTCCTTTATTGTAAATGGACCATTACTTTTAGGATTATCAATTTCTTTGGTAGTATCGCAGTAGGATTGAAATTGTTCTATTGTAAAAGTACCATTACTTCTAGGAAGCATTAATTTTACGGTGGAAAATAATAATTCTTGAGTAGAATTTCTAAGGTGGTTAAAAATAATTTTATTTGTAAAAGCACCATTATTACAAGGCCCATTAATTTTCAAAGGGTGCTTCTACAGTAGGTTTAAAATAACTCTATTGTAAAAGTACCATAAATTTTTTTTTGTTCTTTTACAGTAGATTTTTAAATAATCCTTTTGTAAAAGTACCATTAATTTTTTTTTGTGTTTCTACAGTAGATTTTTAAATAATCCTTTTGTAAAAGTACCATTAATTTTTTTTTGTGTTTCTACAGTAGATTTTTTAATAAGACTATTGTAAAAGTACCATTAACTTTTTTGGGCGTTTCTACAGTAGAATTTTACATAATCCAAATTGTAAAAGTACCATTAATTTTTTTTTGGTGTTTCTACAGTAGATTTTTAAATAATCGAAATTGTAAATCTAACCATTATTTTATCATTAAAATTATTTTGAAAATATATTTTAAAAAAAACGTATAAAAAATGAAAATTCACAAATTTCTCATCTTTTTAAAGCTTTTTTTTGTGACATTGAGTAGAAAAAAAAAGAATAAAATAAAACTTGATCCTGTTAAATGAGATTGAATGTTCGACGAGCGAATAATTTCGGTTCGCTGAACGAACATCCGGTGCGTACGGGGGTATAAAATGTATAGTAGAAATGATCAAATGCCTATTGAAGCGGATGTTCCATCTGCACTTTAAAAATCGAATATATATATATATATACTTGGAGAGAGATTCTTTGTTTACCTTTCTTTCATTCTTTTCTCTGATCATATCGTCACATTGCTCATTTTACTTCTCGTTTTTCACTTTTAATCATATTTGAGTCAAAATAAAATCACTAAAAAAGAAACATTTTTTTAATTCAATTTTTAATGTTAATTGAGGATAAAAAATGATTCTTTAAGGGCCTGTAAGTGAATTTAGAGCAGTTTTATTGTGTTGAATTAAAGCTAGTTTATTGTAGAATGACCATTATTTTTCCTGTGTTTCTACAATCGCTATATCAATGACCGTTTTCTATTGTGAAACGACCATTAATTCCTTTTTCTGATCATTGCATTTTTAGAGCAACTTTATTGTGTTCATTTACTGCTGTCTTATTGTAGAATGGCCATTAAACTTTTCATTGTTTCTACAGTCGCTATATTAGTGACCGTTTTTTATTGTGAAATGACCATTAATTCCTTTTTCGGATCATTGAATTTAGAGTAACTTTATTGTGTTCAATTAAAGCTGTCTTATTGTAGAATGTCCATTAAACTTTCCAGTGTTTCTACAGTCGCTATTTTAATGACCGTTTTCTATTGTGAAACGACCATTAATTCCTTTTTCGGATCATTGAATTTAGAGTAACTTTATTGTGTTCAATTAAAGATGTCTTATTGTAGAATGGCCATTAAACTTTCCAGTGTTTCTACAGTCGCTATTTTAATGACCGTTTTCTATTGTAAAACAACTATTAATTTCTTTATATCACTGAATATCGCTATTTCTTAATTAAATAATATTAATATAATATAGTATTAATATTATTTTAGTAGAATTAAAGTAGTATTATAAAAGTACCATTATTTTTTGCACCCTCAATTTTTCATTGTTCTTACATTATGATTAAAGTAGTCTTATTGTAAAATTACCATTATTTCAAGACATCAACTTCTTCAGTATTTCTACAAATTAGATTAACGTTGTCTTATTGTAGAAGTACCATTACTTCTAGGATTGTAAATTTTTTTGGTATTTCCACAGTGGGATTAAACTTGTCCTTTATTGTAAATGGACTATTACTTCTAGGATTGTAAATTTCTTTCGTATTTCCACAGTGGGATTAAACTTGTCCTTTATTGTAAATGGACCATTAACTTTTAGAATTGTCAATTTCTTTAGTACTTTCAAAGTGGGAATTAAAGTATAGTCTTATTGTAAAAGCACCATTATTACAAGGATTATTAATTTTTAGGGTGCTTCTAACAGTTGGTTTAAAATAATTCTATTGTGAATGTACCATTAATTTTTGGCTGCTTCTACAGTTGGTTCAAAATAATTTTCTACTGTAAAAACACCTTTATTACGAGGACCATTAATTTTTGGGTGTTTCTACAGTGGATTTAAAATAATCATATTGTAAAAGTACCATTAATTTTTTTGGGTGTTTCTACAGTAGATTTAAAATAATTGAATTTTTTAAAACAATAATAATATTAAGTTTAATAATATTATTATTATTATTATTATTAATTTTAATTTATTAATATTATTGTTATTAAACTATTATTATTATTATTAATTTTCAAATAAAAAAATTTGGGAAAAGAAAATTTAGAATATCTATTTTTAAAAATTTTTGTTCATTCATCGGCAAATTAAAGATTTTATCATTCTCAGAAGAGTCGTTGGTGAAAAGGCGTCATCGCAATTTTTATAGTAAAAAAAAAGAATTATCTCGGAATACCTACTGAATCATCGCAAACTTGAAATCTACATTTTGAAAATCATAATAATAGTTTTAATTGAAAAACTTTTTGTTCTGAAATTTAAAAAAGGATTAAAATTTTTTTTTATTTCTTATTTTCTTCTTTTTTTTGTGTCATTAAAAGAAAAAAAATTAATTTTTGTCAATAATATTGTAAAAAATGCCTTTTTTTGTAAAAAAAAACATTTCCTTATGAAATTTGTTAATCTATTGTTAATAATTAATAATATGTATTTATATTTTTCACAGTAAACTTAATTATATCGAGTTTAAAGAAAGAAAAGGAAAAGAGGTTAATTTGAAAAACTCTCCTTCATTGGACCAACGCACGTGCTATCAGTCACATACAAATTCCATTGAAGTCCTTTAGCAACAGTAGTTCTCATTTGAAAGAATAATTAACAATTTGGAAAATTTAAATTTTATTTCATTTAAGATTATAATTAGTTTTTTTTATTGTTATTGCAAATATTTAAAAAAATGAATAATCTTGAATAATTTTTTAAATCCTGAGATAAACGAGCACTATTGTGAAAACACCATTATTTTAAGGGTGTTTGCACACTAGGCATAAAGTGGTTCTATTGTGAAAGCACCATTATTTTAAGAATGTTCACACTAGGCATAAAGTGGTTCTATTGTGAACGCACCATTATGTTAAGGGTGTTTCTAAATTAAGCATAAAGTGGTCCTGTTGTGAAAGCACCATTATTTTTAGTCTGTTTTTACACTAGATATAAAGTGGTCCTATTATGAAAGCACCATTATTTTAAGGATGTTTCTAAATTAGGTATAAAGTGGTCCTGTTGTGAAAGCACCATTATTTTTAGCCTGTTTCTACACTAGATATAAAGTAATACTATTGTAAAAGCACCATTATGAGAATCGTGGTTTTAAACTAGTCCTATTGTGAAAGCACCATTATTTTTAGGGTCTTTCTACACTTGTTATAAAATTGTTCTATTGTAAAAGCACCATTATGTTAATTGTGTTTTTTTTACACAACTTTACTATAGACATAAAGTAGTCCTATTGAAAAAGAACCATTATTTTAATGGTGTTTTTACACTAGACATGAAGTGACCGCATTGTGAAAGCACCATTATTTTTAGGGTCTCTCTACACTTGGCATAAAATCGTTCTATTGTAAAAGCGCCATTATTTTTTGGCTACATTAGGCATAAAGTGGGTCTATTGTAAAAGTGCCATTATGTTTAAGGTGTTTCCACACATTTGGAATTAAAAAAAGTCCTATTGTAAAAGTTTTTTTTTAATTATTTAGAAGTTAGGTCTAATAAATAATACTTAATTTTTATTTTTAATAAATCAAAACTTACACTATTTTGTTAATTGGAAAAAAATAGGGGAAATTTTTTATCAAAAATTGAAAAAAAATTGAAAAAAATGAAAATTGTGCGTATAGAGTAAAATAAAATTATTTTTTTCTTCTCAATGTTGAAATTTTTACTTGACGCACACTGAGTATAATCATAAAGTGTAACTAATTGAATGATCTGTTTGAGAGTCACTGATGTATATGCATTTGTGTGAACGCAAACGTAAGAGGGGAAGGAGTGGTGGGGGGTGGAGGGATCAAGTTAATTTTGTTTGAGAATTTGTCTATGTTTAAGGCAGCGAGTTTGCTCTGCTGGAGTGACAATTTTGCGACAGTCGCACAGCATCTCATGTGTGTTGAAATTTATTCAACTGTCTATTGTCAGGGTTCTCTCATTACGTGCGTGATTTATATTTCACTCTCGTTTTTTTTCTTCTTCATATAAAATATATATAGTCAATCTTAAACTTATGTAATTTTTTTATTTTTAATTTTATTATTTATCTATTTGGCAAAAAAAAAAATTCCCTTCTTTCCTCATTCTAATAATTATAATTTTTTATTTATTTTCATAGTTGTAATTTTAATAGATTTTAATTTTTTTTCCAGTGTAGAAACACCCTAAAAGTAATGGTGTTTTTTTTTAAATAAAAAAAGGTCTATAGTTTAATTCTACTGTGAGAAAACACCTTAAAAGTAATGGTGTTTTTTTGATTTAGAAGAGTCTAGTTTAATTCTGCTGTGTGAGAACACCTTAAAAGTAATGATGGTTTTTCTAATTTAAAAAAGTCTAGTTTCATTCTGCTGTGTGAAAACACCTTAAAAGTAATGGTTTTTTTTCTATTTCAAAAAAGGTTAGTTTCATTCTACTGTGTGAAAGCACCTTAAAAGTAATAGTGCTTCTACAATAGTACAATTCTAATGAAATTGTGAAAACACCCTTAAAATAATAATAATAATAATAATAATAATAGTCTTTATCTAAATAGCCTAGTGTAGATTATTTTTAATTTTAGTGAAATTTTAATCCAAGTGTGGAAACACCGTTAAAGTAATGGTGCTTCTGCAATAGTACAACTTTAATCAAATTGTGGAAACATCCTTAAAATAAATACTCTTTTTAATAATAGTCATCGTACTGTAAAAGATCCGAAATTTAATGGTCTTTCTGCAATAGAATAGAATGTTAATTCAATTTGTGGAAACACCTTTAAAATAATGGTACTTGGACAATAGTCGAATAGTCCACTGCTAATTTAGAAAACTGAAAAATTTAAAAGGTCCTTCTACAATAATGGTACTTCAACAATCGTGTCATACTATGCAAAACTGAAAATTTAATGGTCTTTATACAAAACGAGTAATAGTGATAAATAACAAAAAAAAGATTTAATGGTCCTTCTACAGTAGTACAACTTTTATTCAATTGTGGAAGGTCCCTTAAAAAAATTGTTTTCCACAATAGTCTCACTGTGAAGGAGTCAAAATTTAACAGTCCTTCTGCAATGGTAGAATGTGAATTCAATTGTGAAAGCACCCTTAAAATAATGGTACTTTGACAATAGTAAAACTGAAAATTTAATGGTCTTTCTACAATAGTATGCTAGTAATAATAAATAAAACCCAAAATTTAATAGTTTTTCTACAATAGTGGAATATTGATAAAATTGTGGAAACGTCCTTAAAATAAAGGTGCATTCACAAGGGGAAATAATATTATTATTTATAATTTATTAAAATTGAATTATTTATTTCAATATACTATCAATATTAATTAATTTATTTCTCTATTTTTTCTATTTTATTTATTTTATTGTTTATTTATTTTACTGCTTTCTTCTTGTTTATTTTTTATTTATTTTATTGTTTATTTATTTTTATTGTTTATTTATTCACATTGAGAAAATGTAAAATTGATGGGCAATTTTTCCATTGTTTGGGGATAAAAATCAAAATGACTTTGTAACATGCGCCCTTTAAAAAAAATACTAATTTAAATGTCAAGAGAATCAGGGAGTGAGAAAGGGGGGGGGAGACTGTTTTTGTAAAATGCGACAAGGGGGGGCTTTAAATTAGAATTTAAAGTCAACTTTTATTGAAAAGGTGTTTGTGGGACAACGGGTTTTTATTTCTTTCTCTCTCTCGAATATAAATATATATATTATAACATTGTTAAAAGGCGCACAAAAGACTTTTAATCTGACAGCTGTGAAATTTGGAGCAGTCAAAATAATAAAGTCGTCCTTTATTTTCCATTGGGAAAATAAATTTCTAAATCTTTATATTGCCTGCTTTTTAAAAATCACTAAAAGCTGATAAATTTACCGTTTTTAATGGTAGTATTGTATTTTTTTTTTTTTTTTTTGAAAATCCGACCAACTCGACATAGTTTTTGGAAAATTTAACTATTATTATTTTTTTAAACTTTGTTTTTGAATAAAAAATTTAATTTCACCGAAAGTTTGACATTAAAATGAATATTTAGCTAAATAAAGAGTTTCGTAATTTTTAAGTTTGCAAAAATTTTCATTTAGCCGAATTCTTAGTTTTTTAATAAGCCAAATTTTTATTTAAATAAAAAGTTTTTTATAATTTAACAAAATTGCAAAATAAAAATTAGGCTGAATGAATATTTTAGCAAATTAAAATTTTTCAAAGCAAAAACTTTGCTAAATATAAATTTTACGAAATGAAAATTTTGCCAAATGTAAATTTTGCTAAACGAAAATTTTGCCAAATTAACATTTTTCAAAACAAAAACTTTGCTAAATTTGAATTTTCCAAAGCAAAATTTGTGCTAAATGAGAATTTAGACAAATAAAAATTTTTCAAAGCAAAAATTTCTGCTAAATAAGAATGTAGACAAATGAAAATTTTTCAAAGCAAAATTTGTGCTAAATGTAAACTTTGTTAAATGAATATTTTAGCAAATTAAAATTTTTCAAAGCAAAAACTTTGCTAAATATAAGTTTTTCGAAATGAAAATATTTCCAAATATAAATTTTGCTAAACGAAAATTTTGCCAAATTAACATTTTTCAAAACAAAAACTTTGCTAAATTTGAATTTTCCAAAGCAAAATTTGTGCTAAATGAGAATTTAGCAAAATAAAAAAAATTTTCAAAGCAAAAACTTTGCTAAATATAAATTTTTCATAAGGAAAACTTTGCCAAAAATTACTTTTTCAAAGCAAAAACTTTGACAGAAAAAAATTTTTCACAGCAAAATTTGTGCTGAATAAGAATTTAGTCAAATAAAAATGTTTCATAGTAAAATTTTGCTAAATGAAAATTTTGCCGAATTAAAATTTTGGTAAATGAAAATTTTGCCGAATTTAAATTTTGCTAAATGAAAATATTGCCGAACTAAAATTTTGCTAAATGAAAATTTTGCCGAATTAAAATCTTGCTAAATGAAAATTTTGGCGAATTTAAATTTTGCCGAATTAAAATTTTGCTAAATGAAAATTTTGCCAAATATAAATTTTGCTAAATGAAAAAGTTTGCCAAATAAAAATTTTTCCGAACTAAAACTTTGCTAATTAGAAATATTTAGTTTGCATAATATTGAAAATTTTAGCTAAATGCAAAGATTCTTTTGAAAAAAAATAAATTTCGTTCCTATTTAACTGTGAAAATGTTTTGTTATTATTTTTTTCTTCCCCCTCCCCCCACTTCGCTAATAGAATGACATAACTTTTTTTTTATTTGAACCATGAGTGTTTGTCGTGTCTGTTGGTGCGTATGCATTATATATATATATATACATGTGAGTCGGTAAAAGAATCATTGTAGGCGTACGTTTTTGCTCTCCTCGTGTGGGCAGTTGGTGCAGCGGGAAAAGAGTCGCGAGAGTCACTTTTCAAGAGAGAGAATAGTGTCGATCGTGTTGCCTGACCAGGCAGGTCGTTTTTTCGTCTCTCACTCGATTCTTCTCTTTTGTGTGATTATTTTTTTTTCTTCTTTATCTTTTTCTTTACTTTTTTATTTACACTCAATTTGGCGAACTCTTATTTTTTCCCCACTCCTTTTTTTTCGATATCACTATTTTTTGTGTCTTTGTTTATTTTTCTCTATTTTTCTGTTTCTTTCTTGCTTTCTTTCTTTCTCTATTTTTTTACTCTTTTTTCTCTTTCTCTATTTTTTTACTCTTTTTTCTCTTTCTTTCTTTTTTTCTCTATTTTTTCCTCTTTCTTCCTTTTTCTATTTTTTCCTCTTTCTTTTTTTCTCTATTATTTTCTCTTTCTTCCTTTTTCTATTTTTTCCTCTTTCTTCCTTTTTCTATTTTTTCCTCTTTCTTCCTTTCTCTATTTTTTCCTCTTTCTTACTTTTTCTATTTTTTCTCTTTCTTTCTTTCTTTCTCTATTTTTTCCTCTTTCTTTCTTTCTCTATTTTTTCCTATTTCTTACTTTTTCTATTTTTCCCTCTCTTTCTTACTTTTCCTATTTCTTCCTTTTTCTATTTTTTCCTCTTTCTTCCTTTTTCTATTTTTTCCCTCTCTTTCTTTTTCTATTTTAACTTTTTTCTCTCTTATTTTTCGTCGTTTTTCTTTTTTTTCCATTTTTTCTATTTTGTTTTCCTTCTTTCTTTTCTTTTTGTCTTTATTTTTATTCTTTCTTTATTTTCTTTTTTTCTGTTTTTTTTTCTTTATTTATTTTCTTTCTTTCTCTATCTTACTTTTTTTCTCCATTTCTTTTTCTCTATTTTTCTTTTTTCTTCATTTTCTTTTTCTATTTTTCTTTCTTTTTTTATTTTCTTTTTCTCTCTATTTTCTCTGTTTTTCACTCTTTTCCTGTTTTTTCTTTCTTTCTTTCTTTCTTTATTTTCTCTTTTTCTTTCTTTTTTTTCTTTTCTTTTTTTCTTTCTATTTTTATTTTCTTTTTCACTCTTTTTTCTCGTTCTCTCTTTTTCCATCTATTTTCTCTATTTTTCTCTCCCACTTTTTTTCCTCTAAAAAAAATCGCCATTTCAAAACTAATTCGCAAAGTTTCAACTTGTGCTTCAATTTTTTTTTTTTTGCCTCATCAACTATTCAAAATACATTTCATTGTGATTTTTTTCGTAGAAAAATAAAATTTGTTTACTTTTTTAGAAATTAATTTTGCGAGGGGAAAAAAAGAACAAAAGAAAAAGGATTTATAATAATAAGAATAATAATAATAATAATAATAATAATAATAATAATAATAATAATAATAATAATAATAATAATAATAATAATAATAATAATAACAAAAACAGTGGAAAAAAATAATAATAATAACCAAACTAGTGGGAAAAATAATAATAACATAAATAGTGGGAAAAAATAATAACAATAACAAAAATAGTGAAAAAAATAACAAAAAATTGACAATAATAATTATAGCAAAAATTGTGAAAATAACAATAAAGAAAAGAACAAAAATTGTAAAAACAACAAGAAACCAAAAAAAAAATAGTGACAATTAAAAATAATTACCAACAAAAATAGTGAAATATAGCGAAAAAGAAAAATAATTAGAAAAAATAGTGAAAATGACAAAAATAACGAAAATAGTGAAATAATAATAATAATAATGATAACAATAAAAATAATAATATAATGAAATTAATAGATAAATTCAAGTGATTGAAAATAATTGCAAACGAATCACGCGCTGTCTAAGGACAAATTTGTGTTGATTTTTTTTTGTACAATAATAAAAGTGTGTTAGTGTTTGTGTGTGTGTTTGCGTCGACTGTGAATCATTTTTAAAGGTCAACGAGATCGAAATTTTTCTTCTTTTTTTTTTTATTAAACGGAGATTACAAACAATTTAACATCTGGACCAAAAGGATACAAAAAAAAAAATTTTTTTTTTTTTTGAAAACGATTTTTTACAACAATATCAAAAAAAATAATTGAAAAAATATTTTGGCGCTAAAACAGAGAAAAGGTAATTTTTACATACGCATTTTGTGAAAAAAATAGAATTTAATTGAATATTTATAATTTTATTAATAATTTAATGTAGTATTGATTGGAAAAAAATTATTTTCTTTATTTTTTCAAAACTAATAATAACAATAATAATACTAATAACCACAACAACAATAACAACAACAACAATACTAATAATAATAATAATAATACTAATAATAATAATAATAATAATAATAATAATAATAATAATAATACATAATAATAGTAATACATAATAATATTATTAATAACAAACTCGAAAATAATAAAAATGCTACGAATAAATAAATATTTAATTATTATTTATATAATTATAAAATAATTACAAAAAAAATTATAAATAAAAATCATAAGAAAACAGTAATTATTATAATTAGTAATAATAATTAACAATTTAATTAACAATAAAAAAACAATAAAAAAATTAACAAAATATTTAATTATTTTAATAGTATAATAATTATTTATATAGAGTAAAGTTTTTTTTTGTTTATAAAAATGTTTTCTGTATGTTTTTTGTTTTAAATTTTTCTTTTTTTTGTTAATAAATAAATTTAAATTCTTTAATTTTTTTTGTTGAAAATATTCCATTATTGGAAAAGTTGAATGAAAATGATTTTGCAAAATTTAGAATAAAAAATACATTATTTTTTTTGTTTATAGAGCTAAGAGATGATAATAAAAAAAAATAATAAAACCGGGTTTTTTTTATTTGTTTTTTGTCTCTCTCGTTCTCTCTTGACTCGGAAAAATTACATCTTTCAACATTTTACGCAATATATTGAATTCAAAAAAATTTTCTCTCGATTTTGTAAAGAAAAAAAAGAAAATTCTACTCAATTTTTGTTTTATTTTTATTCATTTTTCTTTACTTAATTACTTCTAATTCATAATTTATTAATAATTAATGAACTAAAATATTTATTTTTGCTGATATTTTTCAATTTTTTTTTATTTGTTTAAATTATGTATTTATTTATTATTAAGTTTCTATTAATTTATTTGTTTATTTATTTGTTTGTTTAATTATTTATTTGTTTATTTATTTATTTCTTTATTTATATGTTTGTTTATTTATTTGTTTATTTATTTTATTTATTTGTTCATTTATTTGTTTATTTATTTATTTATTTATTTATTTATTTATTTACTTGTTTATTAATTTTTTTATTTATCTATTTGTTTATTTATTTTATTCTTTATTTGTTTATTTAATTTACTTATTTGTTCATTTATTTATTTGTTTTTCTCATTTTATTCATTTAGTTTAAATAAAAGTGAACGACAAGAACTTTTTCCTTTTTTTGCCAAAAAATTTATTTTTTTGTTTAACTATTTGTTAACTTTATTAATTTTGTCAAAATAAAAGTAATTAGGAGTAATTTTTTTTTTGCAAAAAAAATTTATTTATTTATTTATTTTCCAATTTTATTTCATTTATACCTAAAAATAAAAGTGAATGAGAGTTGAGTTTTTTTTTCTTTTTGCAAAAAAGGAGGAACAAGTAATATGAGTCGATTTGTTTTCTTTGTTTAGATTAATTCCTAAGTCCAAAGTTCTGAATCTGTATTGTAAAAGTGAGAAAAACTGATTTTCTTTGTTTCGTTAATTTTTCTCACTTTTTTTCTGTTCTTGTTGCCTTATTTATTTCCTTTTTTAAGAATGGAAAATTTTTAACTCATTTTCAAAAAAACAAAACAAAAATGTAGAAGAAAAAAAAATTATTAAAATTGTAAAAAGCTTCGAATTTTTGAGATTTTTACTATATCACTAACTCTTATGGCGATATGGTTATAAACAATTTATAAACTTATAAACAAATTTACAAACTTATAAACAATTTCTTTAAAGTTTTATGTAAACGAAAATTTTAATTTAATAATAATATTAAATTTTTTGTAAATTTCGTAATTAAATAATTATTGTTAACAATTTGTCATTCATTATTTATTTGGATTATTGCTACTTATTATTATTAATAATATTCAATTGAATAAATAATATAAACAAAATAATATAAATAAAATTTGAAGTATATTAAATATTAAATAATAAATAAATAAAATAATTGTTAATTGTTGCGTTATTGTTGTTATTAGTATTTTTTTGTTGTTCTTATTTTATTAAAATGTTTTTTAACAAATATTTATTTAAACAAATTATTTATTTACTTTTATTATTATTATTAATAATATTACTATTAACAAATGTTTATTTAAACAATTATTTATTTACTTTTATTATTTTTATTATTATTAATAATATTACTATTAACAAATATTTATTTAAACAAATTATTTATTTACTTTTATTATTATTATTAATAATATTACTATTAACAAATGTTTATTTAATCAATTATTTATTTACTTTTATCATTTTTATTGTTATTAATAATATTACTATTAACAAATGTTTATTTAAACAATTATTTATTTACTTTTATTATTATTATTATTATTATTATTATTATTATTATTATTATATTATTCTGTATTTATTAGTTACTATTATTATTAACTTTTTTATTTGTTTATTTATTTATTTGAAAATAATTATTTAATTAAATAAACAATTTTTCTGTTAAAATCGAGTTAAACAGGAGACTTTTTTTTAAAGTAAAAATAGAGGAGAAACAGTGTTAAAAATTTTTCTCAATAAAATAATTATTATTCGCCGTAGTATTTTTGCGTTTTTTTTTTTTTTTGTCGTTTAACGGTTCGCGATGATGATAAGTCATTTATAGGACCCGATTTGCGAGAGAATATTAAATGCAATTCTTGTGAAGGCGATAATATCAGATTTACTTGGTATCAGCGTGTTTTTTTTTTTTTTTTTTTTTTTTTTCTCTCTCTTCTTTAGTCTAGCGAATGCAGCATATTTCCTCCTCTCGTCAATGGCTCTCTCGACACCAGCGCCTCACACTCATACATTGATAATAATTGTCGCGATTAAGTCTATATATTGTAATGGAAGAATATACATATAATTTACGCAGAATCAACGCCAGAAAGAGAGAGAGAGAGAAGGAGAAGGAGACTAGGGAATTAATTACCACGCAAAATGCGTCACTTATTATAGTTGCGACTCTTTAATGAAGCAAAAAATTAAAAAAAAAAAAAAAAAAAAAAAAAAAACAATTTTTGATTTTGTATTTTTTTGTAAGAGAGAGAGAGAGAAAAAAGGAAAAAGGAGAGAGACAGAAAGATAGAAGAAGGAAAGAAAAGAGAGAGAGAGAGAAAAAGAAAAAAAGAAAGAAAGAGAGAAAGAAGAAAAAAAAGAAAAAGAGAGAAAGAAAAAGAAAAAGAAAGTGAAAGAAGGAAAAATAGAAAAACGAAAAAAAGAGAGAGAAAAAAAGGAAAGAAAGAAAAATAGAAAAAAGAAAGAGAGGGAAAGAAGAAAAAAAGAAAGTGAAGAAAGGAATAATAGAAAAACGAAAAAAAGAGAGCAAAAAATATAAAAAGATAAGCAGAAAGAGAAAAAAGAAAAGAAGGAGAAAAAGAAAGATAAAAACAAAAGAAAGAGAAAAAAAATAGAAAAAAGAAAGAAAAAAAGAGGAGAAAGAAGAAAGAAAACGAAAAATAGAGAGCTAGAGAGAGAGAGAGAGAAACGCAGAGAGGAGAGAATTTTGTTTAGAGAGGATCGTATAATGTGCGTTTAAAAAGAAACGATTGACAACCTAAATGGCTCACACGCTACGAACCCCAACGTTCTATAAAACACTTTGATCTCGTTGAGGTCGTTGCCAAAGAGAACTTCCCCTCGAGATTCGTTATTATCACACAAACACACACCACACCGACTCCAATGACCTCTCATCATTCGTATTATTTCTTTTTTTCACGTTACATTACATTTTTTTTTTTTTTTTTTTTTTTAAGTAGGTATTTTTTTTACTAAAGCGAATTAGAAAATCGAAACACAAAAATCTTATTTTTCAAATGCACCAATTTTTCCTCCCTCTTTTCTTTATAGACAAAAAAATTTATGAATTTTTACCAAAATTTGGGTATTTCACGTAAACAAAAAAAACTCATTCAACAATTTTATTTGTGATAAAATTCTTTTAACGTAATTCTTATTTGACATAAAATTAATTTTTTGATAGGACATAACATAAGACATTTAACAGATAATACATTTAACATAATTTTTATTTGACATAAATGTCATTTGACATAACATTCATTCAACAAAATTCACATTTGACATAAAAATCATGTAACAAAAAATTTCTGTTACAATAAAAATTGAATTTAACATAAACTTCGTTAAACAAAAAAAATTCATTTAACGTAAATTTTAATTGTTATAAAATTTCATTTCACGTAAAATTCATGCAATGAAAATTTCATTTGGGATAAAAGTCATTTAACGTAATTCTTATTTGACAAACAATTCATTTGACATAAATAACATTTTGCATAAAAATTTATTTTTTGACATTCATTTTACATAAAATTCATTTTCATAAAATTAATTTAAAATTTATTAAACATTTATTTTCATAAAATTCATTTAAAATTCATTTTCATAAAATTCATTTAAAATTCATTTAAAATTCATTTAAAATTCATTTTCATAAAATTCATTTAACATTCATTTTCATAAAATTCATTTAACATTCATTTTCATAAAATTCATTTAACATTCATTTTTACATAAAATTCATTAAAAATTCATTTTAACATAAATTTCATTTGACATTCATTTTTACATAAATTTCATTTAACGTAAAATAATCGTTTTAACATAATTCTTATTTAACATTCAAATTCACTTGACATACATTTTATTTGGCATAAATTCCATTCAACATAATTTTCATTTGTTGTAAAATTCACTTTAGATAAATTTCATTTTGTATAAATCACATTTAACGTTATTCTCATTTGAGAAAAACAATTCACTTGACATATATTTCGTTTAACGGATAAGTCAGTAGACAATAATTCTCATTTGACGTAAAATTCACTTGACATAAATTACATTTTACATAAAGTTCCATTTTCCAATGAAAAAATAGGCGCGAATTTGGAAATTGTCGAATCAGAAACATTATAATATCTAATTGCGGTTACTTTCTAAAATTCGCGCTTTTTTTCATGTAAAATGTAATTAGGTGTAAATTGAATTTGATGTCAAAGGAGAATTTTGTTGAATTATGTTAAATGAAAGTTATGTCAAATGACATTTAGGTCAAATGAAAATTATGTTAAATGAACTTTATGTCAAGTGACATTTGGGGCAAATGAAAATTATGCTAAATGAACTTTATGTCAAGTGACATTTAGAACAAATGAAAATTATGTTAAATGAACTTAATGACAAATTACTTTTATGTTAAATAACATTTACGTCAAATGAAAATTATGTTAAATGAACTCTATGTCAAATGACATTTCCGTGAAATAAAAATAATGTTAAATGTCTTCTATGTCAAATGACATTTGCGTGAAATAAAAATAATGTTAAATGTCTTCCATGTCAAATGACATTTCCGTGAAATAAAAATAATGTTAAATGTCTTCTATGTTAAGTGAACTTGATGTCAAATGAATTTTAGAACGAGGAAAATTTACATTAAATTATTATGCCAAATGGCGTGTGTTAAAGAAATTATGCCTCAAATGAATTTTACGTTAAATAAAACTTATGTCAAACGAAATATTTGTCAATTGATTTTCATGTGAAATAAAAGTCAAATCAATTGTATTTTTACTGTGAATAGAAATTATGATAAACATGATACTTATGTCAAGTAAAATATATCATGACTTGATTCCATGTCAAATGACAAATATGTAAAATAAATTTTACGTTAAATGAAAGATGTGTCAAGTGGATGGCCATTTATGCCACAAAAATTGTATTTGTTTAGTGAAATGTATGTCAAATGAATTTCAAATTACATTTTTTTATATCAAATAGATTTTCTATTAAATGATGTTCATGTTAAATGGTTTTAGATTAAATGATGTTTATGTTAAATGGTTTAATGTTAAATGATATTTATGTTAAACAGTTTTACGTCAAGTGATATTTATGTTAAATGGTTTAATGTCAAATGACATTTATGTTGAATGATTTTATGTCAAATTATATTTATGTTGCGAATGATTTTATGTCAAATGATATTTATGATAATTCGTTTTACGTTAAATTAAATTATGTTAAATGGTTCAATGTCAAATAATATTTATGTTAAATGGTTAATAAATTAATTGTGTTAAATGGTTCAATGTCAAATAATATTTATGTTAAATGGTTTTATGTCAAATAATATCAACTTTTCGTATTAAAAACCAATATTTCGACAAATGTCCTAAAGTTAATAAATTAATTATGTTAAATGGTTCAATGTCAAATAATATTTATGTTAAATGGTTTTATGTCAAATGATATCAACTTTTAGTATTAAAAACCAATATTTCGACAAATGTCCTAAAGAGGAAAAAATTAATTTCCCGTCATATTTTAATCTCCAACTTGTGTCACTGAACCTGAATGGAAAATCAATTATCTTGACAACTTATAAATTATTTTTCTTCTTTTTAAATTTATTTTCTTCTTCTTCTTTTTCTTCTTTTTCTTCTTTTTTTTGCCATGGAAAAGAAGGAAGCTGCGCGATTAAAAGCGTTACAAGGACGAAAGAGGAGTTTCTCAGCGTGAGAAAAAGATAGAATTATTAGTATGAGTGTGAGGGAGAATCGTCTCTCTCTCTCTCTCTCTCACTCTCTCGTTGTAAGTCGATATATTTTAACCTCGAATCTCGAAAAGATTCGAGGCCAGTGAAAAAAAAAATCGCCAATTCGCCTCGACACGAATCATCATCAATTTTTTTTTTTGTCCTTTTTTTTATTATTTTTCCTCTCGCCTTTAAATTTATTTTCCTCGTTAAATTCGCGCGCGAGACGAATTCCAGATCATTTGTTTAGACACATTGCGCGCATATGTTTTCCACATATGAAAATTTCGCAGTAACGTTTTTTTTTTTTTTTTTTTTTTTTTTTTTTTAGTTTTTGAATAAATAATCATTCCGAAAAAGAAATATCGTGGAAAATTATTTCTTCATCGCGCAATTTCCGTTTTTATGAGGTCAAAGTCAGTGGGAATTTTATTTGGAAAATATATGGACGAAAATGAAATCCAATGTGATAAAACATTGGACTAATTTTCGGTCCGATTGTTGAAAAATTGAAAAAATAATTTTTTTTTTTTTTGAAACGTTAAAATTTTTTAATTGTTCTCTATTTTTCTTAATCTGACTCGAAGTTAATCGATAATTTGAACTCTATTATTAATTAATAGAAAAATGTTGTAAATTAAAAGAAAAAAAAAATAATTTTTGCAAATTAAAAAAAAAAAATTAAAAACAGAAATAATAATTATCACTATGTGTGTGGAAATTAGTGAAACAAAATATGCGAACAATGTCCCATCATTTCCTCCCCGAAAGCGGAAGTGGGAGAGAGAGAGAGATTAATTATGGACCGAGAAGATACACTCGACATCCGGAAATATCAATGAGTCTATTACTAGCAATTTACTTTTTCCAAAAAGTATGTGTGTAAATAAAAATTTTTTAAAAAATGTTAACTTAAATTAATTAATTAATTTAATTTTTTTTAATTTAACTTCATTAATTTAATTTAATTTTTTAAATTTAACTTAATTAATTTAATTTAATTTTTAAAATTTAACTTAATTAATTTAATTAAATTTTTTGAATTTAACTTCATTAATTTAATTAAATTTTTTGAATTTAACTTCATTAATTTAATTTAATTTTAAAAATTTAACTTAATTAATTAAAAGTAATTTTTTGACCATAACTTCATTAATTTAATTTAATTTTAAAAATTTAACTTAATTAATTTAATTTAATTTTAAAAATTTAACTTAATTAATTTAATTTAATTTTAAAAATTTAACTTAATTAATTTAATTTAATTTTTTGAATTTAACTACATTAATTTAATTTAATTTAAAAAATTTTAATTAATTAATTAATTAAATTTTAAAAATTGAACTTATTTAATTTAATTTAATATTTTAATTTTTTTTTTTAAACATTTTTGTATAGAAATAAAAAAATGGCGAAAACGCACACGTACGTGTATAATTATAAATGTTATGTTGATACTCGTAACCTAGTCGTCAGATGTCAAATCAACCCACGCGCGCTGGATCTACATACATAGTTAAATTCTTTAAAGCCGGTTGCGCCAGCATTTTCTAGTTATCTCTTGGGTAGTTTGTCTTCTATGGTCTTATGTCCGGAACGAATCGTCTTATTGAAAATAAGAAAAGGAAGAGAGAGAAAAAAATTTTTAAATTCACAATATCGCGAATAAATTTTATAATATATTATAAAACCAGAGTTTCGTCATTCCACGAAACAAGTACATTTACATATATAGACATAGCAGACAATGGTTCGTTATTGTTTATTATTTTACACGTTACGCATTATTCTTTATTATTTCCACTCGCTTTTCTCGGTGAATTATTTTTCTCTTTTTTTTTTTTTTTTATTTATTTTAATTTCGAGGGAAATTTTGTTTTTCATTTCATCTTATTTAGCAGAAAACCGTTTGCTATAAATATCATTTGACATTAAACGATTTAACAAAAATGTCATTTGACATTGAACCATTTAACAAAAATGTCATTTGACATTGAACCATTTAACATAATTAATTTATTAACCATTTAACATAATTTAATTTAACGTAAAACGATTCAACATAAATAACATTTGACATAAAATCATTCAACATAAATATCATTTGACATAAAACTATTTAACATAAACATCATTTAATCTAAAACCATTTAACATGAACATCATTTAATAGAAAATCTATTTGATATAAAAAAATGTAATTTGAAATTCATTTGACATACATTTCACTAAACAAATACAATTTTTGTGGCATAAATGGCCATCCACTTGACACATCTATCATTTAACGTAAAATTTATTTTACATATTTGTCATTTGACATGGAATCAAGTCATGATGTATTTTATTTGACATTAGTATCATGTTTATCATAATTTCTATTTACAGTAAAAATACAATTGATTTGACTTTTATTTCACATGAAAATCAATTGACAAATATTTCGTTTGACATAAGTTTTATTTAACGTAAAATTCATTTGAGGGATAATTTCTTTAACACACGCCATTTGGCATAATAATTTGATGTAAATTTTCCTCGTTCTAAAATTCATTTGACATCAAGTTCACTTAACATAGAAGACATTTAACATTATTTTTATTTCACGGAAATGTCATTTGACATAGAAGACAATTAACATTATTTTTATTTCACGCAAATGTCATTTGACATAGATGACAATTAACATTATTTTTATTTCACGGAAATGTCATTTCAAGTGAATTGTTTTTCTCAAATGAGAATAACGTTAAATGTGATTTATACCAAGTAAAATTTATTTAACGTAAATTTTATGTCAAATGAAAATTATGTTGAATGGAATTTATGCCTAATGAAATTTGTATCAAGTGAATTTGAAATGTTAAATAAGAATTATGTTAAAACGATTATTTTACGTTAAATGAAATTTATGTAAAAATGAATGTCAAATGAATTTTATGTAAACATGAATTTTTAATGAATTTTATGTAAAATGAATGTTAAAAGAATTTTATGAACATGAATTTTTAAATGAATTTTATGAAAATGAATGTTAAATGAAATTTATGTAAAAATGGATGTCAAATGAATTTTATGAAAATGAATGTTAAATAAATTTTATGAAAATAAATTTTAAATGAATTTTATGAAAATGAAATTTAAATGAATTTTATGAAAATGAATTTTAAATGAATTTTATGAATATAATTTTAAATGAATTTTATGAATATGAATGTTAAATGAATTTTAAATGAATTTTATGAAAATGAATGTTAAATGAATTTTATGAAAATGAATTTTAAATGAATTTTATGAAAATGAATGTTAAATGAATTTTATGAAAATGAATTTTAAATAAATTTTATGAAAATAAATGTTAAATGAATTTTATGAAAATGAATTTTAAATAAATTTTATGAAAATAAATGTTAAATGAATTTTATGAAAATGAATTTTATGAAAATGAATTTCAAATGAATTTTATGAAAATGAAATTTAAATGAATTTTATGAAAATGAATTTTAAATAAATTTTATGAAAATGAATTTTAAATTAATTTTATGTAAAATGAATTTCAAATGAATTTTATGAAAATGAATTTTATGAAAATGAATTTTAAATAAATTTTATGAAAATGAATTTTAAATGAATTTAATGTAAAATGAATGTCAAAAAATAAATTTTTATATATAATGATATTTATGTCAAATGAATTGTTTGTCAAATAAGAATTACGTTAAATGACTTTTATCCCAAATGAAATTTTCGTTAAATGAATTTTACGTGAAATTAATTTTTATAACATTTAAAATTTACGTTAAATGAATTTTTTTTCTTTAACGAAGTTTATGTTAAATTTGATTCTCATGGTAACAGAAATTTTTTGTTACATGATTTTGATATGTCAAAATAAATTTATACTAATTGATTTTTATGAGAAAAATTTATGTTACGTGATTTTTATGTCAAATGAGAATTTTGTTGAATGAATTTTATGTCAAATAAAAATTATGTTAAATGTCTTATATTAAAGTCTTATGTTAAATGCATTTTCTGTTAAATGTCTTATGTTAAATATCTTTTTTTAAATGTATTTTCTGTTTAATGTCTTATGTTAAAGTCTTATGTTAAATGCATTTTCTGTTAAATGTCTTATGTTAAATATCTTTTTTTAAATGTATTTTCTGTTTAATGTCTTATGTTAAAGTCTTATGTTAAATGCATTTTCTGTTGAATGTCTTATGTTAAATATATTTTTTTAAATGTATTTTATGTTAAATTTCTTATGTTAAATGTATTTTCTGTTAAATATATTCTATGTTAAATATCTTTTTTTAAATGTATTTTATGTTAAATGTCTAATGTTAAATGTATTTTACGTTAAAGTCTTGTGTTAAATGTATTTTATTTTAATTGTCTCATGTTAAATGTCTTTTGTTAAAGTTTTGTGTTAAATGTCCTATGTTAAATATATTTTACATTAAATGTCATTCTGAGGTAACGTAATAAAAAATAAATGGAAAAAAATATGTAAATTTGTGATTGAAATTTCTTCCTATTTTTGCTTGCAGACGAGCCAAGGTCGAGGTGTCGATCATGGGATGACGTGGGACCAATTGCAATGGACACAGTCAGTCAGCACGGCAGACATCAACGTCTTCCAATGGAGCCAATTGGGTCCAATACGTCGACGCGCTCCGCCAGGAGTGAGGATTCCTGGTGCTCAGCATCCGATCACGATCTCTCCTCCGACGAGGAGAGTGAAAAAAGTAGTGTCAGTATTAAGTAAGTCAAAAAGAAAAATTCTCAATTTATCTATTTTTTTTATTTCTAATTTTTGCCAAAAAATTAACGTAAATATTACTTATTTTAATGTTCGTTGAGTTAAAAAAAATTAATTACAAAAAAAGAAAAATTAACTAATAATAGTATTTACATAATGTTTGTTAAGTTAAAAAGAATTAATTGAAAGAGACCAAAAATTAACTAAATATTATTTATATTAATGTTTGTTAACTGAAAACAAATTAACTAAATAAAACCAAAATTAAGTAAATATTAATTAATGTTTGTGAAGTGAAAAAAAATTAATTAAACCCACATATTAATTATTATTTAAATTTTGTTAAATAAATAATTAAAGAAAACAAATATGAATTAAGTATTATTTAATTTTTGTTAAGTGAAAAAAAATTAATTATTATTTATTTTTTGTTAAATAATTAATTTATTTATTTATAGTTATTATTATTATTATTATTATTAATTTGTTGTCTCGATAAACAAAATGATTAATTCGTCTTTTTCGTCTTTCTCAAGGAGCAATTGTCAGTTAAGAAATACAATTCACAAGGCGCGAACGCTTTGCGATAAATGGCGATCGCAAAATATGCGCATCAGTAGTCCAGAATCATTGGAGCAATGTAGTCAGGGGAAAATTTTGAGATGGTTCAGTATTCGAAGAGGATCGCCACATCAATACGATGTCGATACATCGGACACGGTCTCATTAACCAGTCCAGTGAAGCCACCTCAGATGCCTCAACTTTCCGAGGTGAATTGAATTTCCAAATAATTATTTATACAAAGAAAAATTTTCATTTCGTAATATTCCATTAACTCTATTATTAATATTAATTTTCTTATTAAAAGTATTCTTTTATTTATTTTTTTATTTATTTATTTATTTATTGTTTATTTATTGTTTATTTATTTATTGTTTATTTATTGTTTATTTATTTATTTATTGTTTATTTACTGTTGTTTTTTCCTTGTACTTACAGGTGGAAGAGGAAAGTGCACCCTTAGGACAATTTCAAACAATTCAACAACGACGACAAGTTCCACCTTCCTTGCCACCTGCGCCAGCGAATTTAACGGCGCAACAATTAAAACGCAGATATATTATCGCAGCAATTGTTCACTCCGAGAATAGTTACGTTTCCACTTTACAAAGGCTCGTAAATGTGAGTTTTCTTCGCCCAACGAATTTTTTATTGAATAATTTGTTCCTGTTTTTAAAATTTTAATTTTGTTATTTTTCCATTTTAATTTCGTCTTTCTTTTCATACTTTTTTCATAAACTTCAATATTCTTTCTTTGTTCGTAATTTTAAAAAGAAAACAATTTTTATTTTCTCACCATTTTGTCGGCAAATTTTGAATTTTTTTTTTCTCCTTCAGGACTATAAGAAGCCATTGGAGGCATCGTCGCCGCAAATTTTAAGTCAATCGAAAATAGCGACACTGTTCCATCGACTTCCGGAGATTCTCCAATGCCACACCTTATTTCGCATCGCGTTGGCTGAATGCGTAAGATCATGGGACAAAGACGAGAAACTTGGCGATGTTTTTGTCGCGAGTTTCAGTAAAGCAATTGTCCTCGATATTTACAGTGATTTCATCAATAATTTCTCAGTTGCAATGGACCTCGCCAAACAGGAATCAAAACGAAAGACTGCACTCGCCGATTTTTTCAAGGCACGAAAGAAAAAGAATTCAATATTTACTTTATCTTGAGAATTATACAATTTATTACATACTCTTTAAAATTTTTTATTCAAAAAGAAACAAAAAAACAGTTATTCTTTATTTACTAAACTCGTTTTTTTTTCAAAATTTCAGGTGAAACAAATCAGCGCTCACGACAGATTATCATTTTTTGGATTGATGGTGAAACCGGTTCAAAGGTTTCCGCAATTTATTCTATTTCTACAAGTAAGATATATTCATTGAATTCTCCTTTTTTTTCTTAAAAGCAAAAAAAGAATATTGCGAAATTAATTTAATTATTTATTTATCTTTTAAACTAGTTTTAATTTTGATTTATTGTATAAAGTTCAGGATTGCTACAGGTCAGAGAATTCAGGGAAAAGTCAGGGAAAGTAAAATTAGTCAGGGAAAAGTCAGGGATTTTTACTAAAAGTGTTGGAAAAAATTGAATTTTTACAATTCATGAGAAAAATGAATTTTTTTTCTTTTTGCCTCGTAAACTATGAAATTATCACAAATTTTAATACAAAACCTTCAATTTTTTCTATTTCTGACAATAATTTATTTTTAAATAACTTCAATTTTCAAAAACTATCATAAAATGAATAATTATAAATAAATAACATATAAAAATAATAATAAATAATAATTAAATAAAATTAATAATAACTATTATCATAAATTATGACTTATAAAATATTTTATGGCTCATTTTTACAATTTTCATAAAAACTAGATTAATAAAAGAATTTTAGTTAAAAATACTGAAAAACAATTAGCTTTTAAAAAGGTTACAAATGATTACAGAAATTCAATTATTTTCAAAAGTTACAAAAATTCTTCGCAGAATTTCAATTATATTGAAAAATTTAAAAACAATTCTGGTCAAAATTACAATTATTTTTATAAATAATAAAATACTTCATTAAAATTAAATTATTTTTAAAAGTTTTAATAAAATTCTTGACAAAATTCCACAGGAATTCAATTATTCAATTTTTAATAAATTTCTTCAAAATAATTCAATTATTTTCATAAGTAGTAATAAAATTTTTCACAGGAATTGAATTATTTAAAATACAAAATTTAATAAAATTTTTCGAAAAATATCAATCATATAAAAATATTTTTATAAATAACAAAATTCTTCACCGAAATTTAATTACTTTTATAAACTTGAATGAAATTCGTTCTAAGAATTCAATTATTTATATAAACTTGAATAAAATTCATAAGAAGAATTAAATTATTTATATAAACTTGAATAAAATTCATAGGAAGAATTAAATTATTTTCAAAATTAATAAAATTCTTCGCAAAAATTCAATTATTCTGAAAATATTAAAAAGAAAAATATTTTCAAAATTTCAATTATATTTATAAATGAAAAAATTCTTCATCTAAATTCAATTATATTAGAAATTTTTATTAAAATTCTTCGCAAAATTTTGTAGGAATTCAATTTTAAATAAATTTCTTCAAAATAATTCAATTATTTTCATAAGTAGTAATAAAATTTTTCACAGGAATTCAATTATTTAAAATACAAAATTTAATAAAATTTTTCGAAAAATATCAATCATATAAAAATATTTTTATAAATAACAAAATTCTTCACCGAAATTTAATTACTTTTATAAACTTGAATAAAATTCGTTGTAAGAATTCAATTATTTATATAAACTTGAATAAAATTCATTGGAAGAATTAAATCTTTTTTAAAATTAATAAAATTCTTTGCAAAAATTCAATTATTCTCTCAAAATTAAAAAAAAATATATTTTCAAAAATTCAATTATATTAATAAATAAAAAAATTCTTCATCTAAATTCAATTATATTAAAAAATTTAAATAAAATTCTTCGCAAAATTTTGTATGAAATCAATTTTAATGAATTAATTCAAAATAATTCCATTATTTTCATAAGTAATAAAATTTTCACAGGAATTCAATTATTTAAAATACAAAATTTCATAAAATTTTTCGAAAAATATAAATTATTTAAAAAATTCTTTGTAAGAATTCAATTATTTATATAAATAATAAATTTCTTCACATAAATACAGTTATTTTTATAAATTTGAATAAAATTCGTTGGAAGAATTAAATTATTTTTAAAATGTAATAAAATTCTTCGCAGAAATCCAAATTGTGTTCGAAAATTAAAAAAAAATTCTTGTTAAAATTCCATATCTTTATAAATAATAAAATTCTTCTCCAAAATTCAATTATTTTATGGAAATTTTAAGAAAATTTAAATTATTTTCATAAGTAATAAAACTCATCGCAGAATTTTAATGTTTTTTAATACAATATATATTTTAATCAAATTCCTCGAAAAATGTAATTATTCTTAAAAATTTTATTAAAATTTGTCAAATTAAATTCATATATTTAAAAATTAATTGATAAAATTCTTTATGAGAATTAAATTTTAACAAAGAACATTCTACATGGTTGCCACACAACCTGGAAAACCTGGAAAACCTGGAATTAGCATGAAATTTTAAAAAGAGTATGGAAAACCTGGAAATAGCATGGAATTTGAAAAAACTTCTGGAATTTTTTTCGTTCATTAAAAAAAATTTTTTTCATTTTCTTGAAGGTCGAAGAAAAAAAAAAATTTTCATTTTCTGCTGATTTTCGGCTGTGGTTATTTTTTTAAAAAAATGAATTAAATTAATTTTGACGACCCGGATATTAATTAAAATTGTTCTAGTAGTTGCTTAGTGACCAACAATCAATTCTTGAAGTTCGCAGAAAAAAATAATTTTTCATTTTCTGCTGATTTTCGGCTGTGGTTATTTAAAAAAAAAATGAATTAAATTAATTTTGACGACCCGGATATTAATTAAAATTGTTCTAGTAGTTGCTTAGTGACCAACAATCAATTCTTGAAGTCCGGAGAAGAAAATAATTTTTCATTTTCTGCTGATTTTCGGCTGTGGTTATTTTTTAGAAAAAATGAATTAAATTATTTTGACGACCCGGATATTAATTAAAATTGTTCTAATAATTGCTTAGTGACCAACAAACTATTCTTGAAGTTCGCAGAAAAAAATAATTTTTCATTTTCTGCTGACAGTTGATGCCCAGTCAGCAGAAAATGAAAAATAATTTTTTTTGCGATCTTTATTATGTTATCATTAACAATTGCTAATGATAATTATTTCTTGGTCTCTTAACTACTACTATAGCGATGTTAATTAATATCCTAATAAACAAAAAAATAATATAACTTTTTAATAATAAATACTGTTAACATTGTTTTGTAAAATACTTGTTTTTTCATCACAAATAATTCATAAACTGTCAAACTAATTTTCCATTTTAACCTGGAATTTTTTATATTTTTGACCTGGAAAAAGCCTGGAATTTTGAAATCTAGATTTTGTGGCAACCATGTTCTATTATTCAATAAATTATTTATTTTTCAATTTAAATAATTGAATTTTTCTAGAATTTTCTAATAAACATTGATTTAAAAATGAATTAACGGATAATCGATTTATTATTATTTACGAAAGTAATTGAATTATTGCCACAAATTTTATTACATTTTTTAAAAATAATTTAATTTTTTTGAGAAATTTTACTGCTTGTAAAAATAATATTGAATTCTTGCGAAGGATTTTTTTCGGATTTTTGTAAATAATTAACCTATTCTGAAAAATGTTATGGTGATTTTAATATTATTACAAAACCTTCTTCATGTTTTGTAATAATATTCGTATAAGTTCTTCAATTTAAAAAGGTTTGAATTTGAACGTTTTGAAGAATTTAATTCCTACAGAAAACTAATAATGATTAAATATTTATTTAAAAAAGAAGTTTTTGATGTCTTTGAATAATTTTACAATTAATGAAATTTGTAAATAAATGTAATAGAACCTGTTTTCTTGATTATCTAATAATTTTTTAGAGTGAATCAGAATATTCTTTAGTGTCAGGGAAAAAGTGCGAATTTTGTCTGGAAATCAGGGAAAAGTCAGGGAATGAAAAATAAAAAAATAAAATTAAATATTTCTTTTCTTTTAAAGGACTTATTGAAACACACACCTCATGGACATCACGACAGAATGTCTTTGCAATTGGCGTTAACGCAGCTCGAGAGTTTAGCTGAAATGCTAAACGAACGTAAACGTGAAGCCGAACAATTTCAGGCGTTCAAAGAGATGTTGCGCCAAGTGTCGGGGAAATTGTCGCATCGACCACTTTCCTCATCCTCTAGGTACCTGATTAGAGAAGACGACGTCACTCAATTGGTAAATATGTGGAAAAATAATTGTTTGCACAATTATTGACAATATTTTTTAGTATTTTTTTTTTTTTTTTTTTTTTGAAAATATGAAGGAGAAAAAACAGAGAAGAATTTCAATATTTTAGTTATATTCCTCTGTATATGTTTTACAGGAGTTCAATCAAAATGGAATGATCACGAAGTCAAAGAGTAGACGACTTTTACTGTTAAACGATTTGGTTGTCTGCGTTTCCGTGGCCTCACGCGCCACGGAGGATTTTTCCGGAAACGAAAGACTCACGCTAAAGTGGACGCACCCTGTGTCGGAGGTCGAGGTAACTTTATACTATTTTCTTCTGGTGAAAAACTCAAAATGGAAATTCCTTGGGATTTAAAGTCTTCTCCTGTCAAATTAAAAGGGGTTTTAGTTTGATTTTAAGAAACGAATTGTTTTGGTTTTTCGTAGATTCAAGACACGAGTGCATCGCCAACATTGAGTCGATTATTGACAGCGGGTCTCAATAAAGGGAATAGTCTCCGTTCGGACAGAAGCGGCGAGAGCGGTCAACTTGGCGCCGACGGTCTCTGCGCTGAGATGAACGATCTCATGCACGACTACGAAGTCATGTCGAGAATCAATGATCTCGTGGCTCAACTCAAGGGAACCTACGATGTACGATTGTGTTTTTTCTAAAAATTAGAATTTGTTTTTCAATATTTTTCTGCTTCTAAATAGTAATAATTTTTTTATGATTGTTTCTCTTCAACTGTAGGGAATGACACTGGACACGACGAAGCAAATGCTACAGTCGATTCAGTCGTCAATTCAGCAGAAGGACGAGGTTATGATTTGGGCGGACAGTTGTTGTCTACAATTGAGCACCAAACAGGGGCAAATGTATACATTTCAAACGGACAATCCTCTGGTGAAGAAAGATTGGATCACGGAATTGAGACTCGCTCAATTGGCGCTCGATCCAAATAATTCGCCGTCGTGGGAGGTGCCCGAGCAGGAGCAGAGGCCGTCGACTAAAATGCCGCTCTTCGTCAGTTCACAGCCGGTTTATCAGTCGCAACATCAAACCGAAGTGAGTTTTATTCTATTATTTTTTTTTTGATAAAAGAAGAAGAAGAAGAAGAAGTTTTTCTATTTCTTTTGGTTCATCATTGCAGACTTCGTATCTAGTATTTGCTAATTTTTTTTTTTACTTTGTGTTATTATTTAGATAGTTTTTTAGAATAAAGAATTAAAAAATGTGGAATGGAATTTTTGTCAGCTTTGAAAAAGGGTTTAAACCCAGTTTTTTTCCTCGTTCAAGTTTAAGTTTTTCAAAGGATACTTTTTCAAAATTAACTATTGGGTGCGAAGTCTGTAATTGTTACCGAATCAAGATTCTTTTTTACATTCTGGTTAATAATGGGCGCCAGATGTAACAAAAAAATACCTTTTTTTCAAAGTCATTCACTATTTACCATCATAATCTTTCACCAAACGAAGAATCTTTACCTTCTGCTGTTTTAACAACACGAAGAATCTTTAGTTTCTGTTCATCAAGATTCTTTTTACAGTCTGGTTAAAAATGGGCGCCTGATCAGGATTGCCACAAATATTTAATTTTCTTTTTCCCTGATTTCTAGACAAAATTCGCACTTTTTCCCTGACACTAAAGAATATTCTGATTCACTCTAAAAATTATTAGATAATCAAGAAAACAGGTTCTATTACATTTATTTACAAATTTCATTAATTGTAAAATTATTCAAAGACATCAAAAACTTCTTTCTTAGATAAATATTTAATCATTATTATTTTTCTGTAGGAATTAAATTCTTCAAAACGTTCAAATTCAAACCTTTTTAAATTGAAGAACTTATGAGAATATTATTACAAAACTATTTTTCAGAATAGGTTAATTATTTACGAAAAACCGAAAAAAATCTTTCGCAAGAATTCAATAATTTTTAGAAGCATTAAAATTTCTCAAAAAAATTAAATTATTTTTAAAAAATGTAATAAAATTTGTGGCAATAATTCAATTACTTTCGTAAATAATAATAAATCGATTATCCGTTAAATTATTTTTAAATCAATTTTTATTAGAAAATTCTAGAAAAATTCAATTATTTTAATTAAAGAATAAATAATTTATTGAATAATAGAATGTTCTTTGTTAAAATTTAATTCTCATAAAGAATTTTATCAATTAATTTTTAAATATATGAATTGAATTTGACAAATTTTAATAAAATTTTTAAGAATAATTACATTTTCCGAGGAATTTGATTAAAATATAGATTGTATAAAAAATCATTAAAATTGTGCGATGAGTTTTATTACTTATGAAAATAATTTAAATTTTCTTAAAATTTCCATAAAATAATTGAATTTTGGAGAAGAATTTTATTATTTATAAAGTTACTTGGAATTTTAACAAGAATTTTTTTTTTAATTTTCCAATACAATTGGATTTCTGCGAAGAATTTTATTACATTTTCAAAATAATTTAATTCTTCCAACGAATTTTATTTAAATTTATAAAAATAACTGTATTTATGTGAAGAATTTTATTATTTATATAAATAATTGAATTCTTACAAAGAGTTTTATTCCAGTTTATAAAAATAATTGATTTTTCGGTGAAGAATTTTTTTAATAATTTATATTTTTCGAAAAATTTTATGAAATTTTGTATTTTAAATAATTGAATTCCTGTGAAAAATTTTATTACTACTTATAAAAATAATTGAATTATTTTGAAGAAATTTATTAAAAATGGAATAATTGAATTCTTGTTGAATTTTGTCAAGAATTTTATTAAAACTTTTAAAAACAATTGAATGTTAATGAAGTATTTTATTATTTATAAAAATAATTGTAATTTTGACCAGAATTGTTTTTAAATTTTTCAATATAATTGAAATTCTGCGAAGAATTTTTGTAACTTTTGAAAATAATTGAATTTCTGTAATCATTTGTAACTTTTCCAAAATCTAATTGTTTTTTACTATTTTTAATTAAAATTCTTTTATTAATCTAGTTATTTATGAAAATTGTAAAAATTATTCATAAAATAATTTATAAGTCATAATTTATGATAGTTATTATTAATTTTATTTAATTATTATTTATTATTATTTATTTACTATTTATTATTAATTATTAATTTTATGATAGTTTTTAAAAATTGAAGTTATTTAAAAAGAAATTATTGTCAAAAATAGAAAAAATTGAAGGTTTTGTATTAAAATTTGTGATAATTTCATAGTTTAGGAGGCAAAATGAAAAAAATTCAGTTTTCTCATAAATTTAAAAATTCAATTTTTTCCAGTACTTTTAGTAAAAAGCGTTGACTTTTCCCTGACCAATTTTACTTTCCCTGAATTCCCTGACCTGTGGCAACCTTGCAGATGTAACATAAAATACCTTTTTTGAAGTCACTTACTACTCACCATCATAATCTTTCGCCAAACGAAGAATCATTTTTATTTTTATGTTCATCTCGACTTTCTTTCACATTCTGGTTAAAAATGGGCGCCAGATGTAACATAAAATACCTTTTTTCGAAGTCCTCTCACTACTTACCATCATAATCTTTCACCAAACGAAGAATCTTTACCTTCTGCTGCTTTAACAACAGGAAGAATCTTTAGTTTCTGTTCATCAAGATTCTTTTTACATTCTGGTTAAAAATGGGCGCCAGAAGTAACATAAAATACCTTTCTTTCGAAGTCCCCTCACTACTTACCATCATAATCTTTCACCACACGAAGAATCTTTACCTCCCTGTCTTAAATTTCCCCTTCAAGCTTAAAGGAACCGAAGTTTCCATGAGTTGTGCATGAAGTACTCCCAAAGCACAAAGAAACATAACCAATGCTTGCAGGTCCGTTGCGGATGTCACTACACAACCCAAAATCCAAAACCAACCCGACGACGCGGCCGACATCAAAGTTACCTCTGGATATGCACCGGCGACGACATATCGAGTCACGTGACAGTATTCAGCCAATCGACAACCGCCTCGACGACATCCCTCAAACAAATCGCCACCTTCGATCTAATCGAAACACGCATCGCTGCAATGGAATTCGTCAAAGGTCTACCAGGCGAAACATCAGGTCTCCTCGCCGACACCGTATGGATGGGCACCGATTCCCGCAAACTTCTCATTTATCACGCAGCCGAACCTGAGAAACACGAGGAAATCGGCAGTTACGCCGTCTCGGGTGCCGTCTCCGAAATCAAGTATCACTATGACAATGTTTTCGTTGCTCTAAATACGGGCTCACTTCTAATGTTCCGTCGACATTGCGATGGTAGTTGGCAATTGCGCGAACCTCTTCTTGTTCAACTCGGCAACGAGCCAACCTCGTGTCTAATGCCAATAAACAGCTCCGTTTATGCCGCGTGCGGTAAAAAAGTCTGGGTCCTCAACGCCCTCTCCGGCGAGGTGACGAAACATTTCAGCGTTCAGCACGAACATGTTGGCAGTGTGAAACTCATGGCCCACTCAGGAGTCGGTCTCTGGGTCGCTCTTCGTAACTCGAGTACCGTTTGTCTCTATCACACCGAGACCTTCAAGCATCTTCAGGACATAAACATTGCCTCGAATGTCCTCCGCGTCATCAAGTCACCGGAGAATTTGAATAATAACTATCATCAAGCAAGTGCCGTGACAGTGACCGCATTGCTTGCCTGTAAAGGTCTCCTCTGGGTGGGAACCAATTGCGGCATTAGCCTCACGATTCCATTGCCACGCCTCGAGGGCGTGCCCATAATATCCGGGCGGGTCAACATCTCCTACCACGCGCACTTTGGACCAATCACATTCCTCCTCGCGATACACAATCGGAACAGTTTCAATTCAGAGGCCGAAGAGTGGAACGAGGAACCAACGTGGGAGGAGGAAGAGGAGGAGGAGGACGAACCACCGACGCCCCGAGAGCAAAAGAAGAACGAATCTGTGGTGAAACTACGTCATCAATTGGCCGAAAGTCCGGTAATGTTGCGCCGTAAACGTGGCAAGGGTAACGAATTCCGTGGATCGAAGACCTTACCCCGCGGTTTGGGAAGTTCCGGCGCAAGTTTCCTGTCGAATTCCACCTCCAGTTCACAAAGTTCGGGGGAAAATTGCGACGTCTATGGTCTCTATGGCGATCTGATGTACTGCAAGGACTACGATAATGAAAATCCCAGTGGCATTGATCCCGTGTACGAAACCTTGAGGCGCAGTGATCCGGAACTTGCCGCCATACCCAGTAAGGTCAGCACACTAGATCGACGACTACAGATGAAAATCACACGGCCCAGATCATTGGATCTATCCAATTGGTCAGTGGACTCACACGCAAGTTCTCTCTACACTAGTTCCGGCTCCGAGGAGAATTTAAGTCTTAAAGCGGGGAAATTGTCGAGAAATAGCAGTACGGCGAGTCGTAATGGACCGTACGATAAGGAATGGAAGAGAGGGGCGGCGACGACGACGACGACCACGCCCAAAGAGGAGAAGACCACGCCCAAAGAAGAGAAGGCCACGCCTAGGGGCGAGAAGGTGGGCGCGAGGAAGGAGAGGGGGAAGGAGGAGGCGACGCCGCCTACCAATGAGAAGAAAGGGGCGGTGACGACGACGAAGAAAAAGAAGAGTGGGAAGAAGACGCCGAATCAGGATCAACCAAAGCGCACCGTTCTCACGCTAATGGGCGGGCGGGGTTACGTCAATTGGCGGCAATTGAATGCACAGACTGAGAAAAATCACAAGACAGTGAATAATTATTCCAAGGATCCGAATAGTAATGACGCGCACATTGTTCTTTGGGAAATGAAATTGTGATGACGACAAGAGAGAGAGAGAGAGAGACACTGGTTTTTTTTTACATTTCTTTTTCTATTTTCCTTAAAAAAAAAAAAAAAAAAAAAAAAAATTCGTAAACAAAAATAATTTTTTTAAATTCTTTCCTGAATTTTTAAATATAATACTTAATATGCAAATTATTTCCCCTAATTCATAAAAGCAAATATTTCAGTCAAATAGAAAATTTCCTCAAAAAAAAAAAATTTTTTTTTTTAATTTTGAAATATTTTTTTTTTAGTTGATACAAAAATTGATGAGTCAAATAAACAATAAAACTAAAATTTTATCATTAAAAATCTGTTTTTTCTGAAAAAAGAATTTTTTTTTAAATCGAAATTTTTTTTTTTTTTTTTTTTTAATTATTTTTTTAATTGAAAATTATTTTTTCTTAAATGTAAAGAAAAAATTGTATTTCTTTGTCAAAAAAAAGACATTTTTCGGGAAGAAATTTTTGCTTTTTTGGAAATTAGGGAAAAAAATTCGAATTTTTTTTTTTTTGACTGTATTACGAATTTTCTTATATTGTGATGATGAATTATATTTAGTAAATTGATAGGAAATAAATTTTTCAATCTCGTGATAGACAATTTTTCGCAAGTGACCTTGAATTAAGAGAAAGACGAATTTTTTTCTTCGAATGAGAAAAAAAAAATTAACGACAAATAAAAAAACTCGAAACAAAATTGCGAAAGAAATATTGTGCCTTTTAAATTTAAATAAATTTTCTTTTTTTTAGAAATCGATTTTGTAAATTTTATCCGATTTTTATGATACTAAATAATTGGACCAAAAAAAAAATGAGAAAACAATTTTTTTTTCTAGTTATTAAAATTGTAATAATAGATCGAAAAAAATTGAAAGAAAAATTGGATAAAATTATTTTTACAAAATTCGATTCTAAAAATTAATTTTACGACAACTATGGAAATTTCTGTGTAAATAGAAAGATGAAAAGAAGGTTGAAAATAAGCGAAAATGTGAGAAAGAGAATTATTTTTTCTACAAAATTCGTAGAAAAATTGTTCTATTTATATAGAAATTGTTAAAATTAAGGGAAATATTTTTTAAATATGGAAATTAAAAATATTTTGAATATTCAGAAGAAAATTCTGTTTAAATATTGAAAAAATATTTAAATTTTCTGAAAATTTCTGGAAAATTGTTTAAATATTGGAAAAATATTTAATATATTCCGAAAAATTTGTTTAAATATTGAAAAAGTATTTAAATGTTTGAAAAAATTGTTCAAATGTCGAATAAATAGTTAAATATTTCGAAAAAATGGTTTAAATATTGAATAAATATTTAAATAATCCAAAAAAAATTTCTTATTTTTGAATGTTCAGTAAATAATTAAATATTTAAATATATTACAAAAAATTCATTTAAAAAAACAGAAAGAAAAACGTCGAAAAATATTTTGAAAAGGAATAAAAAATTAATTTTGTAAATAAAAATATTTAAAAATAAAATAATGTTTCAATCCAAGAAAAATATTTAATTGTTGCAAAAAAAAATGTTGAAAAATTCAAAAGAAAATGTGGTAAAAAAATAATAAAAATGTCTTAATTTGCAAAAAAAAAAGATTTAATTTGAAAAAAAATAATAATTTAAACAATATTTAATTATAAAAAAATGTTAAAATGTAGAAAAAAAAATTAAATATAAAATATTTTTAAATATAGAAATAATATTTAAAGTTAGAGAAAAATATTTAAATTGTGAAAAAAATATTTAAATACAAAAACAATATTTAAATACAGAAACAAAAAATTTTCATGCATAAGAAATATTTAAATATTTAACAAGATATTTAAATAATAACAAAAAAAAGAAACAAAACAGTTTCCACACACGTGAATCGAAAAATATTTTTAACATTGAATGCGAAAAAAAAAATGTTCGATTTTTTTCACAAAAGGAAAAAATAGACAATAAGCTTTAAGAAAACAATAATTGACAAAAAGAAAATAATGAAAATAGAAAAAAAGTGTAATATCGAAAAATAAAATTTATTAAAAAAATAGGTGGGAAAATTAAATTTAGCGAAAAAAAAATTAATAATAAGAAAATATAGACGACAAAAAAAATGTTTATAATTCTATACTTTGAATGTTTTTTTTAGATAAAAAAAAATAAAAAATAAGTAAAATTGTTAGAAAAATTTCTGGAAAAAATTATTTAGAGTAAAGGAACGTTAAAAGTTCAATAGATAGAAAAAAAAAATATGTTAACGACAATTATTTTTTTTTTAATTTGGCCAAAGAAATTTTTTTTCTGCTTCAGAAAAAACGGAAAAATTTCCATTCGTCCAGTTTTTTTTTTTTTTTTTTTTTTTTTTTTTGTAAAAAGTGCCTTAATCTTAAGGAATTATTGTAAAAAAAAATAAAAATTTAGTTAGAAGTTTTTTTGTTGTAAATTAGAATTTTTTTCAAACTTTTACGTCTAGCGAAAAAAAAATTGAAAAATGTTTTTGAAATTTTACTTTCTGGTCAAGCTAATTGTGATTTTTTTTAGAAGAAAATTGTTTTTTTTGTATCATTTCTATATTAAACAAAAAATTTTTTTCTTCGTTAATTTTTACATTTTTTTTTCTGGTTATTTATTCGTAAAAATTAATTTTTTCGTAAGCGATTTGAAAAACAAGAATTTATGTCTTAATAATAAAAAAAATAGAAAGAAAACCAAAAAAAAATTCGTTTAAAAAGGTAAATTTCCATTTTTTTTATTTATCGAGAGTTTAAAAAAAAAATTTTCCAGAGAGAGGGAGAGAAAAAAATGATCGGAAAGTTGTGAAAAAATTTCAGTGATAAAGGGAAGAATTTTATTTTATTAAAAAATCATTTTTCTGTGTTTTTTTTAATAACAAATTTTTTTTTCAATCCAGAAAAGGAATTTTTTAATAACAAATTTTTTTTCAATCTAGAAAAAGAATTTTTTAATAACAAATTTTTTTTTCAATTCAGAAAAAGGATTTTTTAAATAAAAAAATTCTTTTTTCAATACAAAAAAAAAGAATTTTTTAATAACAAATTTTTTTCAAGACAAAAAAAGAATTTTTTAATAAGAAATTTTTTTTTCAATGCAGAAAAAGAATTTTTTAAATAAAAGAAATTTTTTTTCAATCCAAAAAAAGAATTTTTTAATAACAAATTTTTTTCTAAATCCAAAAAATTAATTTTTGAAAGAAAAATTTTTTTTTCAATAAAAAAAAGAGTTTTTTAATAAAAAAAATTATTTCTTCCTTTAAAATTGATATGTTAATAAAAATTGCGACGAATAGAAAAAAAAATTGGTAAAGATTGCAAGAATTGTATGAATGAGAAAAATGTTTACTGTTATAATAATAATGATAATTTTCATTATTATTAATAATTAATATTATAATTACTATTAATATGATTATGATTATAATTATATTATTAAAATTAAAATTATTATTGTAATTATAATTATTTTTATTAATTATTATTATTTTATTATTATTTTAATTATTAAAATTATTAAAATTATTATTATTATTACAATTATTATTTTTATTAAAATTATTATAATTATTGAATATTATTATTATAGATTATTATCATTTTTATTTTACTATTATAATAATTATTAATATTAATATTATTATTATTAGTATTATTTTATTCGATACTCTTGAGGAGAATATTTACAGAATTTTCTCAAATTTCTGTTATTTTGTATACAACAATTTAGTCGAGAAAAAAAAGCAGTTGAAAAAAAAATCTTTTTTTTTTCTTGTGTATTTATAGACGAATCTACAAAAAAAAATGCCTTCGACTAGTAAATAATTCAAATACAGTCGATAGTTAGTTTAAATGTGTATTTATTATTGATAATTTTTTGAAAGTAAATTCAGTGCCACTTAATTGTTTCAAGAAATACTTTTTTTTCCAGTTTATTCCCTATTTTTTTAAACAAAAATCCAAATTTCCCGCTTCAATTTTCCTTTTTTTATCACTTTTTTCTAGGAGAAAAATATGGAATTAGAAAAAAAAATTGATTTTCAGTTGGCGATGTTTTACCATCAGTCGATAAGTTAATTAGTTGATTTAATTAATTTAATTCATTTAATTGAAGTAATTATTGTAATAACAATATTAATATAAATATTATTTAGCGAATGTCGATAAATTACCGACAGTCGGTAAGTTACGGAGTACGAGCTATGAACGCGCCTTTATAATTACCCGATTCCGTGAAGTAGACTTTAGAAAACTTGTCCAGTTCTTGTCATTTTGTTAATCAGCTACATTCACTCCATACGCTCTATTCATTATTTCATTCGTTTCATTCTCGTGTTATGTTAAGTTGTCAATTCACAGAAAAAATTTCAGCTATTAATAGAGAAATTTTCTAAGAATACAATATTTTAGGAACATATTTATTAAATTTAAGGCAAAAAGTTCTTCTCAATCTACGGAAAGGATACATTTTATTTAAATTAAACTGAATATTATATTTTTCCCGCAAAGTTTAATTGCATTTCGATTAATATCGAATCGCGATTCGAGCGAATCGCTCGTTCAGTCGGTAAAGAAGTTTTCCAACTTTCAAAAAACTTTTTAATTTCAAAAAAAAAACCTTTTTTTTTAAATTATTAACATTTTTTTGTTGTTTATAAACAACAGAGCTTAGGAGGGATAATGTTTCGGGAATGAAATGATTTTAGAAAGAATAGGACAGAATTTTGTATTTATATATATTTACTGAGAGACGACGAAACTGAACGCAGTTAAACACGTGTTGACATACAAGCAGGCCGCGAGTGCAACACATTCTTCTTGAATTCATTGACAATATAAATTCAAGACCAAAATGTGATAATTAGTAAAATAATTCGTGACTGTGTTTATTAAAAAGCCGAACGGAATTTCTCTGCTGCGAAACAAAGGGTAAATTATTTTAATTCTTTCTATGCGCGCAAGTAAAAATGGAAGTGACAGAAAATTTCTTCTGTTGAACATAACCTCAAAATTTGAATATTTTCATTATTTTTCAGGAAAGAGTTTCTTTTTTTTAAAAAAAACCTCGTGTTTCGAGTTTTTTTTTCGTACACAATTCTTTTTCTTATATTTAATATTTTTATGATTCGATTTCTTTTTTTTAGATTTAAAAACACGAATAATTATTAATAATTATTTAATAATCAGTGATTATTTATACATTTTGCTGATTGTTGAGAATGATTGCTTTCTTTTTTCTTTTCTTTCGAAGTATAATAAAGTTTAGTGAGAAGGAAAATGACAGAAAATATTAAAATTGGTCAAAATTTTTAAATATTAAAATAATTATCATTACTGTTGTTATTAATTTTATTATTGTTATTAATAAATGTAAATTATAACGAAAACTGATGAAGTTCGTCAAAATTAAAAACTATTTTAATAATTGTAATAATAATGTTATGTTTAGAAGAATTATTATTACTATTATTATTATTATTATTATTATTATTATTATTATTATTATTATTAACGTTGTGAATAATTTAAGAACAATTTTATTTAACAAAATTAACGCAACAAGTTTAACAATTTAATTTAATTATTATTATTGTTTCTGTTAATAATTTAACAACAATTTTATTTAACAAAATCAACAAAACAAATTTAACAATTTAATTATTATTGTTGTTGTTGTTAATAATTTAACAACAATTTTATTTAACAAAGTTAACAAAACAAATTTAACAATTTAGTAATTATTTTTTAATAATAATTATTATTTATTTAATTATTATAATTATAATTTATTTATTATTATTATTAAAATTATAATTATAAATAATAATTTTTTATTTAAATATTTTCAATAATAAACGTAAATTTACTAAATATTTCATTATTATTATTTTTTTTTGTTAATAATTTAACAAAATTAACAAAACAAATTTAACAATTTAGTTGAATTATTATTGTTGTTGTTGTTGTTGTTGTTATTTTTGTTTCTGTTGTTAATTAATTAATTATTTTTAATTTAATGATTGTCAAAAATAAACGTAAATTTACTAAATATTCAATTATTATTATTATTTTTGTTGTTAATAATTTAAGAAAATTAACAAAACAAATTTAACAATTTAGTTGAATTATTATTGTTGTTATTTTTGTTTCTTTTGTTAATTTTTTTTTTTTTTTAATTTACTTATTGTTAATAATAAACGTAAATTTACTAAATATAACAATTAATATAATTAAATAATTACATATAATTATTAAGTAAATAAATTATTAAAAAATTGTTATTATTGAAATTAAATTAACCTTTTTTAGTATAAAATAAAAGTGAAACAATTATTATTTCCAGTTTACAGGCGTTGAAAAAGAAGGTAAAAGATAATTGAAAGGAAAAGAGGAAAAAATAAATAAAGAGAAGAAGAAAAAAAAAATGTCAGGATATAAATTGGCGGCTCGTAAAGCAGCGAGACATTTCGATGCGAAGAGTCTTGTTTTTTCCTTTCTCACCGAGGAGGAAATTCGAAAATTAAGTGTCGTGAAAATTTACAAACCCTATCCATTCGATAAATATGGTTTAAATCATCCGGAAAAAGGTGGCCTCTACGATCCGGCACTTGGTAAATTATTTTCATCATTTTAAGACAATTTTTTTTTGAAAATATTACCATTTTACTTATTTATTTATTTATTTTTTTTTTTAAATCATTTTAAACTTATTTCGGTATTCAATAAAATTAAAAGAATTTAAAAGATTCTTTTTGCTCTTTGTTTGATGTTAAGATTTTTTTTTTTTTTTTGCTTATTTTCAATATTTTATTTAGTTTTTTCATTTGAAAGGATTTTTTGTCAATTTGAAGAAATTTGGTTGAATTTTAAAAATATTTTTTGGAATTTAAAAGATTTCTTTTTGCTCTTGTTTGATTTTTCGATTTTTTTTTCTCATTTTTAATATTTTATTTAGTTTTTTTTATTTTTTAATATTTTTTGTCAATATCAAGCAATTTTTTGAATTTTAAAAATATTTTTTTTAATTTTAATAAAATTTTTTGTTATTCTCAATTAATTTTTTGTTCGTTTTTATTATTATTTAAGAAAAGAAATTCATTTATTATAAAAATAGTTCAAATTTTAGAGGAAAAAAATGTATTTTGAAAAAAATAATTGAAATTTTAGGGAAAAAAATTAAGTTTTACAAAAATAATTGAAATTGTAACAGCAAAATTCAATTTTTAAGAAAATAATTCAAATTTTAGGGAAAAAAATTAATATTTACAAAAATAATTCAAATTGTAACAGCAAAATTCAATTTTTAAGAAAATAATTCAATTTTTAAGAAAATAATTGAAATTTTAAGAAAATAATTGAAATTTTACGAAAATAATTGAAATTTTAGCAACAAAATTCAATTTTTACGAAAATAATTCAAATTTTAGGGAAAAAAATTAGTTTTGAAAAAAATAATTGAAATTTTAGCAAAAAAAATAAATTGGGACGAAAATAATTGAAATTTTAGAATAAAATTCAATTTTTGTACAAAATAATTGAAATTAAAAAAAAATTCATTCATTATAAAAATAGTTCAATTTTTTTTGTCAATTTAACAGAATTTTGTTGAATTTTAAAAATATTTTTCGGAATTTAAAAAATTCTTTTTGGTTTTTTAATCTTTGTTTGATTTTTAGAATTTTTGTTTCTTATTTTCGATATTTTATTTATTATTTTCATTTTAAAGAATTTTTTTGTCAATTGAACTGAATTTTGTTGAATTTTAAAAATATTTTTCAGAATTTAAAAGATTTTTTTTGCACTTGTTTGATTTTTAGAATTTTTTTTCTTATTTTTAATATTTTATTTCGTTTTTTTTTTTTATTTTAAAACATTTTTTGTCAATATCAAGCAATTTTTTGAATTTTAATTATATTTTTTTTTAATTTTAATGAATTTTTTGTTATTCACAATTAATTTTTTTTCCTTTTCTCTAATATTTAGGAATTTTTTTCATTCGTGTATTTTTTTTTTGTTGGTTTTTAATTTTAAGGGTTTTCTTAGCAAGTTTTTAGTTTTTTTTTCGCAATTTCCAAATTTTTTTTAAGATCTCTTCAATTTAAATAAATTTTTTTTCTTTTTTTCAATACTTTCCAAAGATTTTATTCAATTTCAAGTTAATTTTTATTCTTGTTTTTTTCAATTTCTAGAAATATTTTGAATTTTTTAATTTTTTTTCCAATTTCAAGAAATATTTTGAATTTTTAAATGATTTTTTCAGTTTTAAAGAGTTTTTTGTCATTTTTAAATAATTTTTATTTTTTGTATAAAAATAGTAAAAAAAAAGACAAACAGTGTGAATGTAAAAATAGTCTAAACAAAAAGAGTGGAGAAAAATATTGAAAATTGTAAAAAAAAATTGTAAAATTAGTAAAAGAAGTCTTAAAATATGAAATTAAAATTAAGGAAACATTATTAATAAGAAAAACAATGAAAATTTCTCTTTTAAAATAGAAAAAAATTCTCAATTTCTCTTCACTGAAAAAAAATTATTCGATTCAAATAACCGATTATTTGTCTATTATCAAATAAATATTTACTTGAATCAAATAATTTGTATTTAAATCAAATATATTGTATTTGAATTAAATATTTCAGTATTTAAAGCGAATATTATTTAATTGATTCAAATAAAAATTATTTGATTCAAGAAAATATTTATTTGATTAGAATCAAATAATCGGTTATTTGAATGAAATAAATTTTTTTCAGTGTTTTTAAATAATAATCATTCTCTCATCACCTTTTTTTTCTCTTCTTTCCTCCAGGACCACTGAACGAAAATTCAGATCCATGCGAAACATGCGGACATGCAGTTCTAAAATGTGCAGGACACTTTGGCCACATCGAATTGCCATTGACAGTTGTCAATCCCTTGTGTCATAAGATTTTGTTCACACTTTTACGCTTAACCTGCCGACAATGTTTTAGTTTACAAATTGCCCGGCACGAGAAATTATTGCTGGTGGCAAAATTGAAACTCCTCGAGGAGGGTTATTTCAGTGATATTCTCGAGCTCGAGCAGGAGGTTTGTTCATCGTTGCCCGAGACGGGACAGGGCGAGGAAATTTATGCCTATGTCAAGGATATTATACAGAGTTATATACAAAATTTGCACAATCGGGAAAAATACAAGATTAAGAATAATAATGGACGGGACGAGGGAGGCGGCGATGGTGTCAATGCGAATACACGAAATTACAATATGGAATTCCAGGCACACGTCGACAAAGTGCTGAAGAATTGCAAATTGTTGAAGAATTGTATTTATTGTCAGGAGATATTTTTGCGAATTACGACGAGTGGAAATCGAATAATGACGCCCAAGTTAGTATTTCGTTAAAAAAAGTGTTAATTACTTTCGTTCTTTGAAGCCAAAATTCAATTATTTTCGTAAAAAATTATATGCTTTGTAAAAAAGTAAATTATTTTTCTAAATAAGAAAATGATTCAAAATTTACGGAAAACAAATTAATTTTGAAGAAAATAATTGAAATCGTAACAACAAAATTCAATTTTTACGAAATTAATTCAAATTTTAGGGAAAAAAAAATTAATTTTGAAGAAAATAATTGAAATTTTACGAAAATAAATGAAATTTTAGCAACAAAATTCAATTTTTATGAAAATAATCGAAATTTCAGAATGAAATCCAATTTTTTTACAAAATAATTCAAATTTTAGAAAAGAAATTCATTTTTTATGAAAATAGTTCAAATTTTTGGAAAAAAATGAATTAAAAAAAAAATAATTGAAATTTTAGTTAAAAATAAAGTATTTTGAAGAAAATAATTGAAATTTTAGAAACAAAATTCAATTTTCCTGAAAATAATTGAAATTTTAGGAACAAAATTCAATTTTTTATAAAAATAATTTAAATCTTAGCAACAAAATTCAATTTTTATGAAAACAATTGAAATTTTAACAAAAAAATTAATTTTGAAGAAAATAATAAAAATTTTAGTAAAAAAAAAATGAATTTTGAAAAAAATAATTCAAATTTTAGCAAAAAAAAATTAATTTTTACAAAAATTATTAAAATCGTAACAACAAAATTCAATTTTTACGAAAACAATTGAAACTTTAACAAAAATATTAATTTTGACGAAAATAATTGAAATTTTAGCAGAAAATATTAATTTTTATAAAAATAATAATTTTAATTTTAGAGAAACAATTTAATTTTAAAGAAAGTAATTGAAATTTTAGCAAAAAAATTGAATTGGGACAAATATAATTGAAATTTCAGAATGAAATCCAATTTTTTTTTTAAATAATGGAAATTTAAGAAAAGAAATTCATTTTTTATAAAAAAAATACAAATTTTAGGAAAAAGAATTGAATTGTGACGAATCCACTGAAATTTTTCAATAAAATCTAATTTTTTTACAAAATAATTGAAGTTATAGAATAAAATCCAATTTTTTACAAAATAATTTAAATTTTAACAAAAAAAATTCAAATTTTACGAAAAAATTAATTTTATAGGAAGTAATTGAAATTTTAACAAAAAAAATGAAGTGTGACAATAATAATTGAAATTTTAGAATGAAATACAATTTTTACGAAAATAATTGATATTTTAGCAAAAAAAAATCAATTTTTACGAAAATAATTCTAATTTTAGGATAATTGAATTTTTTATTTCAATTTCAATTATTTTGTTCATAATTAAATTTTTTCCTAAAATTTGAATTAATTTTGTAAAAATTGAATTTTTTGTTTCAATTTCATTTATTTTTGTAAAAATTAATTTTTTTGATAAAATTTTAATTATTTTCGTAAAAATTGTATTTTATTCTAAAATTTAATTTATATTGATCACAATTCATTTTTTTTTTTTTTTGCTAAAATTGGAATTATTTTCGTAATACTTGAATGTTTTTGTTAAAATTTCAATTATTTTCTTCAAAATTAAATTTTTTTTTAAATTTCAATTATTTTGTTCAAAATTAGTTTTTTTTGCCAATATTTCAATTATTTTCTCAAAAATTTATATTTTTTTTACTAAAATTTCATTTATTTTTATAAAAATTGAATTTTGTTGCTAAAATTTCAATTATTTTGTAGTTTTTAAGTATTTTTACATTATTTTTCAAATCGATGAAATTTTTCTGCTATTTCTGTTTTTTAATCCTTTCTATTTTACAAATTAATTAACGGTTTTTAATTATTTCTTTTAAAATTTTAATTAAGAAATATGAAAAAATAGTTATTTGTATTAAAAATGAAAACTTAAGGAAAAAATGTCCTTTTTTAAAAAAAAATAATTTCAATTAAATTTCGTAAATAAAGAAATGCACTTTTTTTGTTTTTTTTCAATTAAGAAAATGACTTTTAATTTTTGTTCGTTTATTTTTATTTATCTTTCAATGAAATGTTACAAAAAATACGAAAATTACTTTTAATTTTGGTTCGTTTATTTTTATTTATCTTTCAATGAAATGTTACAAAAAAGAAATAAGAAAATTACTTTTAATTTTGGTTCGTTTATTATTTTTATTTATCTTTAAATTCGATTTTACAAAAAAGAAATACGAAAATTACTTTTAATTTTGGTTCGTTTATTATTTTTATTTATCTTTAAATTCGATTTTACAAAAAAGAAATACGAAAATGACTTTTTATTCTCGTTTCGTTTATTTTTGTAATTATTCACCAAAAAAAGTAAATAAACGAGATGAATTAATAGTAACTTTTGAATTTTTTTTTTTTCAATAAAATTTTTATCTCTTTGTAAAATCTAATTGTTATTTTTTCTTCTTCTTCAACTTCAAAGAGCGAATATTCGGGGAGACGTGAATAGAGACAGAATTGTACCAATTCTACCAGATCAATCGAGGGAATATTTGAGGAAATTGTGGACAAACGAGAAGGAAATTTTAAAAGTAATCGTACCGGTTTTGGACTGTATGAAAATGGAATATCCGACGGATATTTTTTTTCATGACATTATTGCCGTTCTGCCGCCAGTTGTCCGGCCAATAAGCATGCTGAACGGGCAAATTTTGGAGCATCCACGCACGCAATGCTATAAAGTGATTATTCAAAATTGCCTCATATTGCGAAAGATAATTGAAGATATCAAATTGTCCCAAGCGGCTAATAATAATGACGAGGATGACGAGAATAATGCTGAAAATTTGCGGGCTCGAGAAAAAATCAACGAGGAAACTATGGTTTGAAAAAAAAATCTTTATTATACTTTGCAATTTTTCTTTTTCTTCTTTCTCCCAATTTCAAAGTATTTTATTTATTTATTTATTTATTTATTTATAAAAACATAGAAACGAAAAAATCATAAAATATCAAAAAAAATTTTTTGTTAAAATTGAAAAAACTTTTTAAAATAATTGAAAATTACAAAAAAAAATTCGTTAAAATTGAAAAAACTTTTTAAAATAATTGAAAATTAAAAAAAAAATTCGTTAAAATTGAAAAAACATGATTGAATTATTGCGAAGAATTTATTAAAATTTGAGATAAAAATTGAATTTTCTCGAAATGTGTTAAAAATATATTTCTAAAAATTGATCCCTTTCGTTTTAATTAACATTATTTTCTAAATAATTGAATTTTTGTAAAGATTTTACTAATTAAACAAATAATTGAACTGTTTAGAAGAATTTATTAAAAATTTAAAAAAAAACGTATTGAATTCTTTTGTAAAAGAACAAAATTCCATTTTTATGAAAATAATTGAAATTTTAGGGGAAAAAATTAATATTTACAAAAATAATTGAAATTGTAACATCAAAATTTAATTTTTAAGAAAATAATTCAAATTTTAGGAAAAGAAAATTAATTTTGAAGAAAATAATTGAAATTTTAGAAAGAAAATCAAATTTTTATGAAAATAATTGAAATTTTAGCAATAAAATTCAATTTTTACGAAAATAATTCAAATTTTAGAGAAAAAAATTAGTTTTGAAAAAAATAATTGAAATTTTAGCAAAAAAAAATGAATTGGGAAAAATATAATTAAAATTTTAGAATAAAATCCAATTTTTTTACAAAATAATTGAAATTTCAGAATAAAATACAATTTTTTTTACAAAATAATTGAAATTTTAAAAAAGAAATTCATTTATTATGAAAATAGATCAAATTTTAGGGGAAAAAATGAATTTTGAAAAAAATAATTGAAATTTTAGGGAAAAAAAAATAATTTTGAAGAAAATAATTCAAATTTTAGCAAAAAAAAAATTAATTTTTACAAAAATAATTAAAATTGGAACAGTAAAATTCAATTTTTAAGAAAATAATTCAAATTTTAGGGAAAAAAATTAGTTTTGAAAAAAATAATTGAAATTTTAGCAAAAAAAATAAATTGGGACGAATATAATTGAAATTTTAGTATAAAATCCAATTTTTTTACAAAATAATTGAAATTTAAAAAAAGAAAATTCAATATTTACGAAAATAATTAAAATTTTAGGGAAAAAAATAATTCTAATTTTAGCAAAAAAAAATTAATTTTTACAAAAATAATTGAAATTGTAACAGTAAAATTCAATTTTATAGAAAATAATTTAAATTTAAGGAGAAAAAAATTAATTTTGAAGAAAATAATTGAAATTTTACTAAAATAATTGAAATTTTAGCAACAAAATTAAATTTTTATGAAAATAATTGAAATTTTAGGAACAATATTCAATTTTTATGAAATAATTTAAATTTTAGGGGAATAAATTAATTTTAAAGAAAATAATTGAATTGAATAATTGAAATTTTAGAATAAAATCCAATTTTTTTTACAAAATAATTGAAATTTTAAAAAAGAAATTCATTTATTATGAAAATAGATCAAATTTTAGGGAAAAAATGAATTTTGAAAAAAATAATTGAAATTGTAATAGTAAAATTAAATTTTTAAGAAAATAATTTAAATTTTAGGGGAAAAAATTAATTTTGAAGAAAATAATTGAAATTTTACTAAAATAATTGAAATTTTAGCAACAAAATTCAATTTTTATGAAAATAATTCAAATTTTACTAAAATAATTGAAACTTTATCAACAAAATTCAATTTTTATGAAAATAATTGAAATTTTTTTATAATTGCTATTTTCCTGCAGCGTCTTCTCGAGAATGTGCGTGGCGGAACTCTAATTGAAAAATTGCACAACACTTGGCAGGATTTGCAGATTAATGTAAATCACTTGGTTGATCGTGAAATGAATAAAACCGCGGACTCGGCGACGTGTCTGGGCATGAAGCAAGTTTTGGAGAAGAAGGAGGGAATAATTCGCATGCACATGATGGGAAAGCGTGTGAATTTCGCGGCGCGAACTGTCATCACTCCGGATCCGAATTTAGATATCGACGAAATCGGCGTACCGGAAGCGTTTGCATTGAAATTGACTTATCCAGTTCCGGTGACACCGTGGAATGTACAAGAACTCAGGCAAATGATTATTAATGGCCCCGACGTTCATCCTGGGTAATTACTTCATTTTCTCTCACTTTTTTTTATTACTTGATTTTAGTTAAAAAATTTTTTTTTTAATTTTCATAAAGAATGTAATTTTTTTGACAGAAAATCAATTATTTTTTCTAAATAAAAATCTTTTTTGGCGAAAATTGAATTATTTGCGGAAATTGTAAAATTCATCGTCGGAATAAAGAATTTTTTTTCCAAATTTAAAATAAAAGCGTGTCTAATAAAAAATCAAATTCAAATTTATTTTATTTCGAACATAAATCCAGAATTTGGAAAATAATTGAATTATAAAGAAAAGAATTTTTTCAATTTTTCGAAAAAAAAAAATCTTGTCTCTTCGTAATTATAATTGAAAATTTGATTAATTCAATTTCATTAAAATTTATTGACACTAATTGATTTTCTGCGCAAAGAATTTTACTATTTATAAAAGTAATTGAATCCTTCCAAAGAATGTTATTATAAATATTTATGAAAATAATTAAATGTTTGTGTAGAATTTTATTAGAAATTTTTGAAAATAATTCAAATGTAGAGAACAATTTAATTATTTATAAAGATAATTGATAATTGAAATTTCGGAGAATTAAAAAAAATATTTTAAACATAATTGAAATTATGTTATGGAGAATTTTATTACTTTTGAAAAAAATTGAAATTGTTTTGTTTAATTTTATGGAAATTTATGAAAATAATTGAAAATAATTGAATTCTTGTGAAGAATATTTTTCGAAAATAATATTCAAAAGAATTTAGTGAATGGGAAAAATTTTGCTATTTATTTATAAAAATAATTGAATTCTTCAGACAAAATTTAATTAAATTAGTTAATTAATTTTGAAGAAAGTAATTGAAATTTTAGCAAGAAAATTAAATTGTGACGAATCCAATTGAAATTTTATAATAAAATCCAATTTTTTACAAAATAATTAAAATTTTAGAATAAAATCCAATTTTTTTTAGAAAATAATTGAAATTTTAACAAAAAAATTTCAAATTTTACGAAACAAAATTAATTTTAAAGAAAATAATTCAAATTTTTACCAAAAAAAATGAAGTGTGACAATAATAATTAAAATTTTAGAATAAAATCTAATTTTTTTTACAAAATAATTGAAATTTTAGAATAAAATCCAATTTTTTTAGAAAATAATTAAAATTTTAACAAAAAAAGAATTCAAATTTTACGAAAAAAAATTAATTTTAAAGAAAATAATTAAAATTTTTACCAAAAAAAATGAAGTGTGACAATAATAATTGAAATTTTAGAATAAAATCTAATTTTTACGATTGATATTTTAGCAAAAAATTCAATTTTTACGAAAATAATCCTAATTTTAGGGATAATTGAATTTTTTGTTTCAATTTCAATTATTTTGTTCAAAATTAATTTTTTCCGTAAAATTTGAATTATTTTTGTAAAAATTTAATTTTTTTTGCTAAAATTTCAATTATTTTCTTCAAATTAATTTTTTTTTTGTCTAAAATTTGAATTATTTTCGTAAAAATTGAAGTTTGTTGTTACGATTACAATTATTTTCCTAAAAATTGTATTTTACTCTAAAACTTTAATTATTTTCTTCAAATTAATTTATTTATGTCTAAAATTTAAATTATTTTCTTCAAAATTGATTTTCGTAGTTACAATTTCAATAATTCTCTTCAAAATTAATTTTTTTCCCTAAAATTTGAATTTTGTTGTTACAATTTCAATAATTTTTGTTAAAATTACTTTTTTTCCTAAAATTGGAATTATTTTCGTAATACTTGAATGTTTTTGTTAAAATTTCAATTATTGTCTTCAAAATTAATTTTAAAAAAAAAAATTTCAATTATTTTGTTCAAAATTAATTTTTTCCCTAAAATTTGATTTATTTTTGTAAAAATTGAGTTTTTTTTGCTAAAATTTCAATTATTTTTGTAAAAATTGAATTTTTTTGCTAAAATTTCACTTATTTTTGTAAAAATTGAATTTTTTGCTAAAATTTCACTTATTTTTGTAAAAATTGTATTTTATTCTAAAATTTCAATTAAATTGATCACAATGTATTTTATATAATTGACAATTGTAATTTCGGAGAATTTCAAAAAAAAAAAAATTTTTAAACATAATTGAATTTCTGCGGAGAATTTTATTACTTTTGAAAATAATTGAATTGTTTTTATTCAAGGATTTTATAAAAATAGTTTCAAATAATTGATTTAAAAAAAAATTTAGATAAACTATTTTTTATAATTCAATTCCTATGGAATTTTCATTCTTTTAGAAAATATTCGAATATTCGTGTAGAATTTTGTCAAAATTGTTTTTAACTAATTGAATACTTTTTGGAAATTTTATTAAAATTGTAAACACACTAATTATTGAGTTAAGAAAAATTTTTCCAAATTAATTCAAATTCTAGTGGTGAATATAAATGATCTTTTTTTATTTATAGAAATAATTGAACTTTTACAATGAATTTTAATATAATTTCTAAAAAGTAATTTAATTTTCCCGAAGTTTTACTATTTAAGAAAATAATTGAATCCATTGCGAATAAATTTTTTAAACAAAAATTATAATTATACGGTGACTAACTTCTTTTGATTATTTAGAAAAATTTAAATAAAATTCTTCTAAGGAAGTAAATCATTTTTGATAGAATGTAAAGAAATTTCAATTACATAAAATATTTTCAATTATTTGTTTATAAAAATTTAATTACTTTGAAATAAGAGAATTAAAAATCTTATTTTTCGAAAATAATGTGAAAATTTAATTTTATTAGAAAATTCAGTGTTTTTTTTAAATTAACTAATATATTTTTCAATTATTATTAATCTTCGCAGTAAAAAACGTGAATACGTTAGAATGTGACTCTTTGTAAAATTTAATTTTTTATCAATTATTAAATTATACTTTGAAAATTCGATTTTTTAAAAAGTTTTTAATGAAATTCTTTTAATTCTTTTTTTATTTGTCACCAAAGCTACTATTTCCTACTTTTTTTTTTTGTCACCGTGGCTATTTTTTCCTACTTTTTTTTGAAACTCATAATGGAGTGCGAAGCCTTGGACTTAAATATTTCTTTATTGAAGTTCATTAAAAATTTTTATTTGCTTTTGATTTGAAAAGTAATTGAATTTGGCGGTGGGAAAATTTTATTATCTATATAAATAATTTAATTCCTGGAATTTTTTTTTCCTTGTAATTTTTTTTTCCTTGCAATTTTTTTTACCCCCAGTGCTGTTTTGATTCAAAACGAAGACGGCACAGTGAGGAGGATAAACAGCATGTCATTGACGCAAAGGGAGAGTATCGCAAAGACCCTGCTGACAAAGACGGCGAGGTCGAATAAATTTTTCGACGGAATGAAAATTGTACATCGACATTTACAAAATGGCGATATGCTGCTTTTAAATCGTCAACCGACACTTCACAAGCCAAGTATAATGGCGCATCGCGCACGAATTTTGAAAGCCGAGAAAACTTTGCGTTTGCATTACGCAAATTGCAAGGCCTACAATGCCGATTTCGATGGCGACGAAATGAACGCGCACTTCCCGCAGAACGAAGTCGCGCGTTCCGAAGCCAAATTTATTGGTAATTTTCTTTTTTTTCCTTTTCCTTGTTTACTTTTTTAATTCCTTTTATTTTTTATCTCGAAATTGAAATTAGTGTCAAATTTTGAATTTAATAATTTTTCTTCTTCTTCTTTTTTTTGCAGCAAACACATCGAATCAGTATTTGGTGCCTAAAGACGGAACTCCTTTGAGTGGTTTGATTCAGGATCATATTATTTCCGGTGTGCGATTGACGATGAGGGGGAAATTTTTCGAAAAGTGTGTAAATCCTTTTATTTTTATTTTAATTGATTGAATTAATTTTTTGAATTCATTTTGTGAATTCATTTTTTGAATTCATTTTCTGAATTGATTTTTTGAATTCATTTTTTGAATTACTATTCAGAAATATGATAATTTTTACTGTTTCTCAAAAATCGTTTTTTTTCCAAAGACTTTATTATTAGTTAAATATTAAAATAATGCTTTATAATTATTATAATTTATTATTTATTGACGATTAATGATCACTGTGATTGAGGGCTGAAACTTGAATAAAATAAAATTCATTTTTTGAATTTAATTTTTCAAAAGAAGAAAAGAAATTAATGACGATGCGTTTGCAGGGACGAATATCAACTGTTAATTTACTCGGCGCTGTGGTCGGTGCCTGGGGATTTGATTCTCCTGCCGCCGGCGATCGTGAAACCAAAGGAACTTTGGTCCGGCAAACAAGTGATATCGACGGTTATCATCAATCTCATTCCAAAAGGCAAGGCGCGAATCAATTTGACGGGGAGTGCGAAAATTGGCATCAAGGAGTGGCAAATTCAGGAGCCGCGGCCGCCAAAATGTGGCGAAGCTTTTGAAAATCCAAAAAACATGTCCGAGGCGGAAGTTGTCATTCGAAATGGCGAATTACTTTGTGGAGTGTTGGACAAGGCGCACTATGGCGCAACGACTTTTGGACTCATTCACTGCGTTTACGAAGTGAATAAAAAATGTTTTTTCTCTCTTTTTCTTCTTCACCCTTTCTCTATTTTTTTATTATTAATTTCCACGAATTGTTTATATTTTTTTATTAATTTCCACAAATTTTTCATATTTTTTTCTTATTTAACGAATCGTTTATATTTTTTATTAATTTCCACAAATTTTTCATATTTTTTTCTTATTTAACGAATCGTTTATATTTTTTATTAATTTCCACAAATTCTTCATATTTTTTTCTTATTTAACGAGAGCTTTTTTTTTTATTTTTGAATATTGTTTCATAATTTTTATTCAATTTTATAGAATTTTCTTTTACTATTTTACTAAAATGGTAATAATTTCTTTATTTTCAGCTCTACGGGGGCAATTGTTCGACAAAAATGTTGAGCTCTTTTGGAAAATTATTTCAAGCTTACCTCTTGCAATTGGGATTCACATTGGGAGTGAAGGACATTCTCGTGACTCCCGAGGCCGATAAAAAGCGAAAGCAAATTATGAACGAGTGCAGAAAGGTACTGAAGAAAATTTCGTAGATTAAAAACAAAAAAAGACTAATTGGAATTAAACTTTTCAATTTATATTATTTTAAAACTTTAAAGTATATTAAAAAAACTTTAACAAATTTTAATACTAATTTTAAATTTGACATCAGTTTTCTAAATTGAAAATAATTTCACTTTCGAAGAAAATTGAATATCGCAAAAATTGTTATTTGATACTTTCCTTTTTTAAATGAAAAATAATCTTCATTACGAAAAATTGAATAATCCTCAAAAATAGAAGAGGTAGAAAAATTATTATAATATTCAACTTTTTTAAACAAAGAATATGAATAATAATTTTTTTTAGAGGAAATTTCATTTCTGTAAATTCGCTAATAGTAGAAATAAAAAGACTATTCTCCAAATTATAATCAAATTCTTAAAAAAAATTCTAGTAGTTGAAAAAAAAATTCTCGAAGATCAATTATTTTCAATATCTTGTATTTTTTTGATGAAATTTCGCAAAATAATTCAATTAATTTAAAATCGTATTTTCGAACATTTAAAAAAAAGATTCATTATTTAAAAAAGTTTTATACAAGTTATTTTTTACAGTAATTCAATCACTTTCACTAAAGTATTAACATTTTTCATGAAAAATGAATTTTTAAAAACAATTTTTTTGATAAAATTATTCTAAGCGTGAATTTAAATATTTTCATAAATAATAAAACTCATTGAAGAATATCAATTATTTTCATACTTAAATTAATTAATTGAAAAATTCAGTTATTTTCACAAATAAAGTTTTCCGGAAGAATTCAATTATTTAAATTTTAATCTAATAAAAATGTTCATAATATTCATTATATTTTGGAACAAAATTAATTATTTAAAACAATGTTCATTAAATTCTTATGAAGAATTCAATTCTTTTACGGCGAATTTCATTATTTATGAGAATAATTGAATTTTACGGAAAAATTTTGTAATTTATGCAAATAATTGAATTTTACTAAAAAAAATTTCAAACATTTATGAAAATAATTTAATTCTTGCGAAGAATTTTTTTTGCAATATTTCAAAATAATTGAATTCTTTAACGACGAATTTTTTTTTTGTTTATAAAAATAATTTAATTCCTATAAAAAAATTTTGTTATTTATGAAAATATTTGAATTTAACTGAACAATTTTGTAATTTATGAAAATAATTGAATTTTACTGAAAAATTTTGGGAATTTATGAAAATAATCGAATTTTACGGAAAAATTTTCAAAACTTATGAAAATAATTGAATTTTACTGAAAATTTTTGGAAATTTATGAAAATAATTGAATTTTACTCAAAAATTTTGGAAATTTATGAAAATAATTGAATTCTTGCCAATTTTATGTCAATTTTTCAAAATAATTGAATTCTTTTACGATGAATTTCATTATTTATAAGAATAATTGAATTTTACTGAAAAAATTTGTAATTTATGAAAATAATTGAATTTTACTGAAAAATTTTGGAAATTATTGAAAATAGTTGAATTATTTATAATTTTATTGCAATTTTTCAAAATAATTGAATTCTTAAACGACGAATTTTATTATTTAAAAAAATAATTGAATTTTATTGAAAAAATTTGTAATTTTTGGAAATAATTGAATTTTACTCAAAAATTTTGGAAATTATTGAAAATAGTTGAATTATTTATAATTTTATTGCAATTTTTCAAAATAATTGAATTCTTAAACGACGAATTTTATTATTTATAAAAATAATTGAATTTTATTGAAAAAATTTGTAATTTTTGGAAATAATTGAATTTTACTCAAAAATTTTGGAAATTATTGAAAATAGTTGAATTATTTATAATTTTATTGCAATTTTTCAAAATAATTGAATTCTTAAACGACGAATTTTATTATTTATAAAAATATTTGAATTTTACTGAAAAAATTTGTAATTTTTGGAAATAATTGAATTTTACTCAAAAATTTTGGAAATTTATGAAAATAATTGAATTCTTGACAATTTTATGGAAATTTTTTAAAGTAATTGAATTCTTTTACGGCGAATTTCATTATTTATGAGAATAATTGAATTTTACTGAAAAAATTTGTAATTTATGAAAATAATTGAATTTTACAGGTAAAATTTTGGAAATTTATTAAAATAATTGAATTTTACTGAAAAATTTTGGAAATTTATGAAAATAATTGAATTCTTGACAATTTTATGGCAATTTTTCAAAATAATTGAATTCTTTTACGACGAATTTCATTATGTAGAAAAATAATTGAATTCTTTTACGACGATTTTCATTATTTAGGAAAATAATCGAATTCTTGCGAAGAATTATTTATAATAATAATTATTATTGTAAATAATTCTTCAGAAGAATTCAATTATCTCGATAAATCAGAATCGATTTTTCGATTTACATAAATAAATCGATTTATTCTGGGGTATTTTAATAAAATTCTTTGCAAAATTCAATTATTTTCATAAACAACAATATTCATCACAATAATTCAATTATTTTCATAAATTACAAAATGTTTCAGTAAAATTCAATTATTTTAAAAAAAAATTCTAATAAATCGTTCGCAAGAATTCAATTATTTTCTTAAATAATAAAATATTTGTAAGGAATTCAATTATTTTCAATAAATTTAATAAAATTTTCAACAGACATTCAACTATTGTAAAAAATTTTAATAGAATTCTATGTAAAATTTAATTATTTTTTAATACTTTTCGCAATTCAATGATTTTCAATATTTACTATTTTCATAAAATTTCCAAACAGAATTCACTTATTTTTAAAAACTTTTCGCAAATTCAATGATTTTCAATATCTACTATTTTCATAAATCTTCCAAACAGAATTCAATTAATTGGAAAATTTTCTGTTCAAAGATTTTTGTATGAATTCAAGTCCTTGAAATGAATAATATTTCTAATCTTCTTTTTTGTTCTCTTCTTTTCGCAGATTGGCGACGGAATACAAAAGGCAATTCTCGAATGTCCCGAGGACACGGGACGCGACGAAATCGTGAACAAAATGGAGGCGGAAATGGCGACGAATGAAAAATTTCGCGCAACCGTCGATCGTAAATATAAATCGGCTTTGGATGTTTACACGAATGACATTAATAAGACATGCTTGCCGGCGGGATTAATTGAGAAATTCCCGGATAATAATTTACAATTGATGGTGCAGTCGGGAGCGAAGGGATCGACGGTGAACACTATGCAGATTTCGTGCCTCCTGGGGCAAATTGAATTGGAGGGCAAGCGACCGCCGCTGATGATAAGCGGCAAGAGTTTGCCGTCGTTTCCCGCTTACGATCCAACGCCACGCGCCGGTGGCTTCATCGATGGCCGCTTCATGACGGGAATTGAGCCGCCGGAATTCTTTTTCCATTGCATGGCAGGAAGAGAGGGTTTAATTGATACGGCGGTGAAGACGAGTCGCTCTGGTTACTTGCAGCGATGTCTTATTAAGCATCTTGAGGGCGTTTCCGTCCAGTACGATTTGACGGTGAGATTTTCATTCGCCCGGGGAATTTTTACTTTTAATTTACCTTTTTTCGATTTATTTTCTCTTACTTTCATTTTTTCTCTTACTTTATTTTTTTCTATTTTATTCACATTTTTCTATTTCATTTTCATTTTTCTATTTCATTTTCACTTTTCTATTTCGTTTCCATTTTTCTATTTCATTTTCATTGTTCTATTTCGTTTCCATTTTTCTATTTCATTTTCACTTTTCTATTTCATTTTCATTTTGTTTACTCGTTTCTTAATATTTAGTTTTCATTTTTGTTTATTCCATACTTTCGTTTTTTTTATTTTTTTATTTTAAGAAACTAAAAATTGAATAATTTTTTTAATTCACCCGAATATTAATGAGAATTGTTATAGTAGTAGATTTTTGACCAATAAACAATTGTCATTAAATGAATTTTAAAAATATGCAAAAAAAAAAATAAATTTTCCATCTTCTGCCGATTATCGGCTGTGGTTACTTTTTATTAAAACTGAACTAAATAATTTCTTTTGACCCGGATATTAATGGGAATTGTTCTAGTGATAGTTTAGTGATCAATATTAACAAATATTTATTAACAATTGTCAATAAACAAATGATTTTTAATAAATAATAGAATTTATCGAGAAAAAAATTCAATATTTTTGAATATTTGAAAAGAATTTTCATATTTAAAAAAAAATTAATTGAATTTTCTTTCGAAAAATCAAATATCACGAATTGTAATTGAATTACTTGGTAAAATTATATTAATTTTCTTTAAATAATCGAATTTTTGGAAAACATTTCGTAAAATAATTTTAAGAATAATTTCAATTAATATCGTAAATAATGGAATTTTTGTCAAGAATTTTATTTATTTATTTTATTTTATTTTGAAATATTAAAATTCCTGACTAAAAATTTATTTTTTATGTAAACAAATTAAATTCTTCGAGAAATTTCTAATTATTTTTGTCAATAATACAATTTTTCCCCTTGAATTCAAAATATTATTAGAAATAGTAAAAATTTTGTCAAGAATTCAATTATTTTTGATATAATTTTATTATTAAGTTAAAGAAAAGAAAAAAATTTTAATTTAAGAATTTGTAAGAAAATTCAATTTAATTTTTCTTAAAAATATATCAAAATCCTTTGACGAAAATTTAATTATTCTTAAAAAATTCAATTAGTTTTGAAAATTTTTTGATAAAATTCGTCGAATAGAATAAAAATAGAAATAATTTAAGATAATAATGAAATTCTTCTCCATAAATTCAATTATTTTATTTTATTATTTACTTATTTATTTATTTTATTTTATTTTATTATTAATTTTCAATTATTATATAAAAATTCTTTGACAAAAATTGAAATATACTTAAAAAATTCAATTATCTTTGGAAAATTTTTGATAAAATTCGTCAAAAGTAATAAAAATATAAATAATTTAAGAAAATAATAACATTCTTCTCATCAAATTCAATTATTTTATTTTATTATTTTCAATTATTGTATAAAAATTCTTCGACAAAAATGTAATTATTCTTAAAAAATTCAATTAGTTTTGGAAAATTTTTTGATAAAATTCGTCGAAAACAATAAATATAGAAATAATTTAAGGAAAAAAAGAAAATCTTTTCCATAAATTCAACTATTTTCATAAAAAAAAGAATTCTTTAAAAACAGTGAATTATTCTGAAAAAATTCAATTATTTTTGTAAATAATTAGATTCGTCGTAAAAAAATTTAATTAATTGAAAAATTGGCAAGAATTCAATTATTTTCAGAAATTTCCAAAATTATTCCGTAAAATTCAATTATTTTCATAAAATTCGAAAATTTTTAAGTAAAATTCAATTATTATCATAAATTTTCAATGTTTTTCAGTAAAATTCAATTATTTTTATGAATTTCGAAAAATTTCGAGTAAAATTCAATTCTTTTCATAAATTTCCAAAATTTTTCAGTGAACTTCAAATATTTTTAATAATTTTGAAAATTTTTCAGTAGAATTCAATTATTTTCATGAATTTCCAAATTTTTTCAGTAAAATTCAATTATTTTCATAAATTTTGAACATTTTTCCGTAAAATTCCATTATTTTCATAAATTTCTTTAAATAATTCCATTATTTTCTTTCTATAAATTTTCTACAGAATTTAATTATTTGCTCATTATAAATTTCTCTAAAGAATTCAATTATTTTCTTAATGAAATTCTAATTAAAATTCTCTAAAGAATTCAATTATTTTCTCTAAAAACTTCTCACTAAATAATTCATTTTTTTCTCTCTACGAAATTGTAATCTAAAGAATTCATTTATTTTCTCTGTATAAATTTCAAATTGAATTTTTCTGAAGAATTCAATTATTTTCTCTATGAAATTCTAATTTCTCTAAAAAATTCAATTATTTTCTCTATGATATTCTAAATAAATTTCTCTAAAGAATTAAATTATTTTATCTCTCTAAAGAATTGAATTATTTTGTCTATGAAATTCTAAGTAAATTTCTGTAATGAATTGAATTATTTTTCTCTTTGAAATTCTAAATAAATTTCTCTACCGAATTTAATTATTTTCTCTATAAATTTCTCTACATAATTCAATTATTTTTTCTATAAACTTTTCTCTCTCTCTCTCTCTCTCTCTCTCTCTCTCCTTCTTAAAGAATTCTATTATTAAAAACAAACAAAAAAATAAAATTGTCTCTCAAATGCACTTTAAAGAAATTTCAATTAATTAATAAATTTTTTCTGTCCTATTAACAGGTGAGAGACTCGGACGGAAGTCTAATACAAATCTACTACGGCGAGGACGGTCTCGACATTGCCAGCTCACGTTTTCTTAATGTGGAAAATTTAAAATTCCTCCACGAGAATAAAGCGGCGATAATCGATCAACAACTTCTCACTCATCTCAAGTCATCGTCCGATCGTAAAATACAGAAATACGACAAGAAGCTAAAAAAATGGCAAACAAAGAATCACGCCTCCTCCTCCTCTTCTTCTTCTCAGCGTCGACGAACGAGTCCATTCACCGAATTCTCCGCTGACAATTTAAACGAAACAAGCTCAAAACGAAATCAAATCGATCCCAGTAGTGGACGAACGAAAGCCTCGCTCTCGCTCATGAGAAAATGGATTCGCTCCACTGACGAGGTGAAGGCAACTTACGGGGAAAAGTCCCGCAAATGTCCCGATCCTCTAATTGGCCGCTATCGTCAGGACCTGGAATTTGGCGTTTTAACCGAGAAAATGGAGCGAGTGATGGAGAATTATTTGAACGAGCGTAAAAAGAGAAATGGAAATGAAGTGAAAATCGATTCGGACAAGAGGGAAAAAAGGAGAAAACCGGAAGAAGAAGAAGAAGAGGCGGAAAAATGTGAATTACGCGATCTAATCAACGTGAAAGTGATGAATTCCCTCTGTCAACCTGGCGAACCAGTTGGACTCCTCGCCGCCCAATCGATCGGCGAGCCCTCCACGCAAATGACACTCAACACTTTTCACTTTGCCGGACGTGGTGAAATGAACGTCACCCTGGGAATTCCCCGTCTCCGCGAAATTCTCATGATGGCCTCAAAGAATATAAAAACACCCAGCATGGAGATTCCCTTTCGTCAAGAACATCCCCAACTAATGCGCAAAGTCGACGTGGTGCGGCGAAAATTGACAAAATGCACTCTCACCCAGGTGCTCGAGACAATTGACGTGAACGGTCACATCTCCTACGAACCAAGGCAATTGATTTACAAAATTCGCCTGAATTTCCTGCCAAAGAAATACTATCGTCACGATTACTATACAACGCCACGCGAGATATTGAAGAAGACAGAGGAGAAATTCTTCAAGGAAATGTTTCGCGAAATAAAGCGAGCTGGCAAAATTGGTGGCATTTCATTCTTTGTGGAGGAGGTGAAGAATCGTGACAAGAGGGAAAATTATCGACTTGATAATGAGGAGGACGAGGAGGAGGAGGTGGAGGGAGGAGGCGGGAAGAGGAGGAAGAGAAATGATAATGGTGAGTTGCATGAGTCTTCGGATGAGGAGGAAATTGACGAGGCTGACGCGACGGCGGCGAGATCGGTGGCGAGACATCGGGAGAATCAGGAGTACGATGATCCTGATGAGGAGGAACTCGAGGAGAACGACGAGGCGGAGGGGAATTTAAATGAGAGTTTCAAGCGAAAGGATGGTAAGGATGGTAAGGATGGTAAAAATCGTAAGAATGGTAATAAAAACGGTAAAAATGGCGAAAATGATAATAACGATAATGATAATGATGACGACGATGATGATGATGATGATGACGATGATAGACAAGAAGGAGAAATTGAGTCTGAAGATCAGTCTTACAGGAATTTAAAAGTTGTCAACGCTTATCCGAATGCGATAAGTTACGAATATGACGAAATTAAGGAGGAATGGTGCACGTTGACTTTTTCGGTGAGATTCAAATTTTTTCGTCTAAATTAAATAAATCAGATTAAATTAAATCAAATTAAATTAAATTTGATTAAATTGAATTTGATTAAATTGAATTGAATTAAATTCAATTGAATTTGATTAAATTGAATTGAATTTAATTAAATTGAATTGAATTAAATTAAATTGAATTGAATTTGATTAAATTGAATTGAATTTGATTAAATTGAATTGAATTTGTTTAAATTGAATTTTTCTTTATCTTCTATTTACTATTTACTATTTACTATTTATTGCTTAACAATATAAATTTTAAAAACAATTTCAAAATCAAAATTTAAAAAAGAAAAATTGACTTATTGAAATATTAAAAATTAATTATTGTTCATAATTTCGGAGAAAAAAAATGTAAAAAAAATTTCACGAAAGAATTTAATTATTTTCGAAAAATATTAATTGAATTTAAAAAAGAATTTTATGATTTACAAATAAAAGAAATCAATTTTTGTCAAAGAATTTTATTATTTCAAAAAAAAATAATTAAATTCTTTAGTGAAATTTAATTGGAAATTTATAAATTGGAAATTTTATAATTGAATTCTGTAGAGAAATTTAATTAGAATTTCATGGAGAAAATAATTGATTCCTTTAGAGAAATTTATAGAGAGAAAAATAATTGAATTCTTTAGAGAAATTAAATTAGAATTTCAAAGAGAAAAATAATTGAATTCTTTAGAGAAATTTAATTAGAATTTCATAGAGAAAAATAATTGAATTCTTTAGAGAAATTTAATTAGAATTTCAAAAAGAAAAATAATTGAATTCTTTAGAGAATTTTAATTAGAATTTCATAGAGAAAATAATTGAATTCTGTAGAGAAATTTAATTAGAATTTCATAGAGAAAATAATTGAAATTTTTAGAGAAATTAAAATTTCAAAGAGAAAATAATTGAATTCTTTAGATTACAATTTCGTAGAGAGTAAAAAATGAATTATTTAGTGAGAAGTTTTTAGAGAAAATAATTGAATTCTTTAGAGAAATTTATAAAGAGAAAATAATTCAATTCTGTAGAGAAATTTATAGAGAGAAAATATTTGAATTCTTTAGAGAAATTTATAAAGAGAAAATAATTGAATTCTGTAGAGAAATTTATAGAAAGAAATAATTGAATTATTTTGAGAAATTTATGAAAATAATTGAATTTTACTGAAAAATTTGGGAAATTTATGAAAATAATTGAATTTTACTGGAAATTTTTCGAAATTTATAAAAATAATTGAATTTTACTGAAAAATTTTGAAAATTTATGATAATAATTGAATTTTACATAAAATTTTTCGAAATTTATGGAAATAATTGAATTTTACGGAATAATTTTGGAAATTTCTGATAATAATTGAATTTTACTTAAAATTTTTCGAAATTTATGGAAATAATTGAATTTTACGGAATAATTTTGGAAATTTCTGAAAATAATTGAATTCATGCCAATTTTTCAATTATAAATTATTTCTATTCTTAAATTAAACTTTTTTTCTTTTCTTCAACTTAATAATAAAATTATATCAAAAATAATTGAATTCTTGACAAAATTTTTACTATTTATAATAATATTTTGAATTCAACGGGAAAAATTTTATTATTGATAAAAATAATTAGAAATTTCTCGAAGAATTTAATTTGTTTACATAAATTAGAATTAGAATTAGAATTTCATAGAGAAAATAAGTGAATTTTTTAGAGAGAAATTTATAGAGAAAATAATTGAATTCTTTAGAGAAATTTATGGAGGAAATAATTGAATTATGTAGAGAAATTTAATTAAAATTTCATAAAGAGAAAATAATTTAATTCTTTAATGAAATTTAATTAAAAATTTATAAAGTGAAAATAATTATATAAATTTCTTTAGATAAATAAAATTATAGAATAATTATATTGAAAATAATTTGAATTCTTAAAAAAAACATTATCAACATTACACGAAAAATATTTAAATTATTGACAAGAATTTGATTATTGCTGAAAATACTAATAAAATTACTGAAGATGAATTTTAATATTTAATAGAAAAATAATTGACTAATTGACAAAAATTTTATTATTTAAGAAAATAATTGAACTTTTGTCAAAGAATTTTATTTACAAAAATAATTGCATTTTTTAAGAATAATTCATTTTTTTGCAAAGAATCCTTTTTTTTATGAAAGTGATTGAATTTATGGAGAAGAATTTAATTATTTTCATGAATTATTTCTATTTTTATTGTTTTTGACGAATTTCATCAAAAATTCCAGAAATAATTGAATTTCTTAAAAATAATTGAATTTTTGTCAAAGAATTTTCTTTATCTATGAAAATAATGGAATTTATGAGGAAGAATTTCATTATTTTCTTAAATTCTTTCTATTTTTATTATTTTCAACGAATTTTATCAAAAAATGTCCAAAAATAATTTGATTTTTTAAGAATAATTCAATTTTTGTCAAAGAATTTTTATATAATAATTGAAAATTAATAATAAAATAAAATAATTGAATTTATGGAGAATAATTCTTTTATTTTCTTAAATTATTTCTTTTGTTATTGTTTTCGACGAATTCCATCAAAAATTTCCAAAAATAATTGAATTCTCGACAAAATTTTCACTATTTATAAAAATATTTTGATTTCAAGGGAAGAATTTTATTATTGATAAAAAAAATTAGACATTTTTCAAAGAATGAAAAATAAAAGTATGAAAGAAAAATAATTTATATGGATGTAAATTAATTTGTTTTTTTTTTGCAGCTTCCTTTACAAATGTACAAACTGGACTTGCAGTCGATTTTAAAAATTGCAGCGAGTAAAGTGATTTTGTGGGAGACGCCGAATATTAAGCGAGCTTTCACATTTCAAAATTCTGAGGGCGAAATTATTCTCAAAACGGATGGAATTAATGTCATTGTAAGGAATTTTTCCTAATTTTTAGCAAATTATTATTTATTTTGTTATTAATTATTTTGGTTTTTAATTTTTAAACATCAATTCAAGTTGATAATGATTTATTGATTATTATTTATTTTCAAAAATTGGAAATTTAAAATAATTTGCCAATTTTTATGAAAGTTGACTGTTTATTTAATTATTTCACTAAATAAATTTAATTTAATTAAAAAATTAAATAAATTAAAATTCATTAATTTTAAATTAAATTAATTTAATTAAATAAATTTAATTTAATTTAATAATTATTCACGAAAGAAAATCTTCACCTGGAACAACTACAAATTTCACTATATTAGCGAATTTTTTAGTTATTGCAACGAATACTTTCGCTATTTTAGCGAAAGTTATCGCTGTTCTAGTTAAAGGTTTTTTTTGGGGTGTTAATTGAATTATTTTTTTTATTCTTTGCAATTTTTTATTTATTATTATTTACGAATTTATCGAATTTTATCGATGAAATTATATTTATTGTCTGATGAATATAAGAAAAAAAAATTTTTTTTCTAATTTTGTTTTCCTTTCTTTTTTAAAAAAAAATAGGAAATGTTCAAGTACGCGGAAATTCTACAATTGGACAAACTCTATTCGAACGATATTTATGGAATATCACAAACTTACGGAATTGAGGCGGCGAATCGCGTTATTGTGAAGGAGGTGAAAGACGTGTTTAAAATGTACGGAATAACCATTGATTTACGACATTTGTCATTAATCGCTGATTACATGACGTTCGATGGATATTTCCAGCCGATGAGTCGCAAGGGAATGGAATTCTCTGCATCGCCACTTCAGCAAATGACGTTCGAGAGCTCACTGCAATTCCTCAAAAATGCCACTCTCCAAGGTTTCTTTCTTTTTTACACAAATAAAAAAATTTTTCAACCTATTTTTTTCTTTTTCTAAAACAGGGTTGCCGCAGGTCAGGGAATTCAGGGAAAAGTCAGGGATTTTTAGTAAAAGTACTGGAAAAAATCGATTTTCAAAAATTCATGAAAAAAAACTCTAAAATTTGATGTTTTTTTTTGGTTTTGCTTTGTAAACTATAAAAATAACCACGAATTTTAATACAAAACCTTGAATTTTTTTGTATTTCAGACAATAATTTCTTTTTAAAGAACTATCATAAAATTATGGAATGAATAATTTTTACAATTTTCATAAATACTAGATTCATAAAAGAATTTTAGTTAAAAATACTAAAAAAAATTTTATTTTGGAAAAGTTACAAATAATTACAGAAAATCAATTATTTTCAAAAGGAATAAAATTTTTCGCAGAAATTCAATTATATTCAAAAATTTAAAAAAAATTCTGGTCATTTCAATTATATCTTTAAAAATAAATAAATTCATCTCCAAAATTCAATTATGTTCAAAATTTTTTTTTAAATTCTCGTCAAAATTTCAATTATCTTTATAAATAATAAAATTCTTCAATATTCAATTGTTTAAAAATTTTTTTCAAATTCTCGTCAAAATTTCAATTATTGTTATAAATAATATAATTCTTCTTCAAAATTCAAATATATTTAAAAATTTGAATAAAATTCTTGTTAAAATTTCACAGAAATTCAATAATTTTTTTATGAAAATAATTGAATTCTTGAGGTAAATTTTATGTTTGATAAAAATAATTGAATTCTCGTGGCAAATTTTAGTTTTTATGAAAATCATTTAATTTTTTTAGACAATTTTCCTAAATATGGAAGAAAATAATTAAGTTCTTCTAGAGAATTTTCTAAAAATTGAAGAAAATAATTGAATTTTCGGAAAGCAAATTTTCATTTTTGAAAATAATTATATTCTTGCGGCAAATTTTTCGTTTTTGATAAAAATAATTGAATTTTTGTAGAGAATTTTCTCGAAATTGACGAAAATAATTTAATTCTTGTGGGAAATTTTAGTTTTTATTAAAAATATACAAAATTTTATAAAATTTTTTGAAAAATATCAATTACTTAAAAAGATTTTTTTTAAATTCGTCGCATGAATAAATTATTTTAAAAAAATTTAACAATGTTCTTCACAAGAAATTAATTATTTTTATAAATAATAAAATTCTTCACCGAAATTCAATTATTTTAGAAAAATTTTAATAACATTTTTGGAAATTTTTAAAAATTATTTTCGTGAATAATGAAACACTCATCGCAGGATTTTAATTAATTTTGGATACAATATTTTAATCAAATTCCTCCAAAAATGTAATTATTCTTAAAAATTTGATTAAAATTTGTCCAAAGAATTCATTAAAAAATTTGTCGATAAAATTCTTTATGAGAATTCAATTTTAACAAACATTCAATTATTCAATAAATAATTTATTTTTCAATTTAAATAATTGAATTTTTGTGGAATTTTCTAATAAAAACTGATTTAAAAAATGAAATTACCGAATAATCGATTTATTGTTTATGAAAATAATTGAATTATTGCAACGAATTTTTAGTACAATTTTTTCAAATAATTGAATTTTTATGAGAAAATTAAGAAGAAAACATGAAGAAGGTGAATTCTGTTTTGTAATAATATTCTTATAAATTGTTGAGTTTCAAAAAGGTTTGAATTTGAATGTTAATTCCCGTGGAAAAGTAATAATTAAATATTTATTAAAAAAAAAGTTTTTGATGTCTTTAAATAATTTTACAATTAATGAAATTTGTAAATAAATTTAATAGAACATTTTTTCTTGAGTATCTAGTAATTTTTAGAGTGAATCAGAATATTTTTTTCATGGTCAGGGAAAAAGTGTGAATTTCGTCTGGAAATCAGGGAAAAAGAAAATTAAATATTTGTGGCAACCCTGTAAAAAGAAGAGAAAATCTTTCCGAAAAAAGTGAAAAGAAAATAATTGATAGAATTTTTATTCCCCCTTAAAGGAAAATCCGACGATTTAAATTCGCCATCGAGTCGTTTAATGTTGGGTCAACCTTGCCGAATTGGCACTGGATCAATGTCTCTAATGGTCGACGTGGGAAAAATGCTCGAAACACAGGAAACAAATGCCGTTTGGTAAAGTTAAAGGAAAAACAAAAATTAATTTCCATTAAATGTTTCTTCTTTTTTCTACTTCCAAGTAGAAGCAAAAACAAAATAAATCTTGTAAAAATAAGACGAAAATGTAAATTTGTTTTTCTTTTTTTTTTGTAAATAGATGTTAAATAAAATTTCGTTAATTTCTAAAAAAAAAAATTGGACGTAGAAAATTTAATTAAATAACATGAAAAAAATTTCTCTGAACTGCTAAAAAAAGTTATTTTTATTTTATGGAATTTTTTTTTTAAATATAAAATTGAAAGAAATTTGTAAAATGAAAAAATTGAATTAGAAAGGGGAAAATAAATAAAAACTCAAATGGAATTATTGAATTGAAAAATTTTTTCAAATTTCTAAAAATAAACGAAGGGAAAAATTTGTAAATGACGAAAAATCGAAAAACAATTTTTAACAAGAGGGGAAAATAAATAAAAAGTCGAATCAATTGGAATTGAAAATTTCCCAAATTTCTAAAAATAAAAAAAAGGAGCGAAATTTATAAAATTTAAAAAAAAGTTAAAAAAGGAGAGGAAATTTATAAAATTAAAAAAAAGAAAAAACTGAGCAAGAGAGGGGGAAATAAATAAAAAGTCAAATTCGATTATCGAGGCCAAAACTGTAACATTTATTTTTAATTTTTTTGTTTCTTTTATTTATTTAAATATATGTAATATTGTAAATAGTTATTTTAAATTGGCGCCGAAGCAAACGGACAATTTCGCTAATTCACACACATATATTATTTTATTTATTTATTTATTTATTTATCTAACAAAAAGTGGAAATTTGTATTATTATTGTTTTTGTTGTTGTCTTTTTTAGTCGATGAAAAGGCAGTTTGCTGTAAATGCTCACATTAAAAAGGCTGAAAATTGCATTAAAAAAAAAAAAAAAGAAATGGACAAAGTCGTTTCTCTTTTTCAAAATACTAACTTTACGTGACAAATTTTTTATTTCTTTTTTCTTTCATTTTTTTTTGGAAAAAATATTTTCTAACAAAAATAGCAACAGGATTCTAGAAAAAAAAGCAATTGGGAATAATTTTTCTTCATTTTATGCTCGATGCTTTAAAATTGTGTTCTTAATTTTTTCCGCATTCGCGCCAACGACGGTTTCCAACTGAAATTTAAAAAAAAAAGGATTAATTTTTTAACTTGACGACAAATATATTTGTTTCAATTTTTTAACTTAACAAATATTTATTATTTATTTATTTATAAAAAATTTACTATTCTAAAGTTTATTTTAATACTTTTTTTATATTTTTTACATTTTTTTTAATTTTTAATATTTTTTTCTATGTTTTTTTGCTTTTTATAATTTAGTAATTATTTTTTTTTATCCAAATATTTATTAGTTTCGTAATAAATTCTACACTTTTTTTCAAACACCCGTTAGATTAGCGAAATAAAAGCAAAAAAAAAATATACACGTTGTCCAAAAAGTAAGTGACTTTAAAAAAAAAAAAAAAAAAAAAAAAAAAATGAAATACAATCACCTTTTCGCCATTTTTAATAAAGATAAACGTTGGCATGCTGGTTATGTCATATTCAGAGGCAACATCCTCGCACTCGTCAACGTCGACCTTGACGAAAACAACGTCAGCGTATTCCTGGGAAAATTCCTCAATTTTCGGCGATATCGATTTACAAGGTCCGCACCATGTGGCAAAAAAATCAATTACCACAAGTTTATTGCCAGCCTCAGTGAGTTGGCCTTTCAAGTGATCCTGAAATTTAATTATCATCTTAAATTTCCTCACACATTCTCCGCAATTAATTGTTTTAATTTCCAGAAATTGGCAATTAAACCATTTTTTTTATTTAAAAAAAAAATTAAAATTCTTCTACCCAATTGATCCGGAAAGTGAATTCACAATTTTTCCATTTTAATTAATGTTTTTTAGTTTTTTGAAAATTAACAAAAAAAAAAAAAAAAATTATTTACAAAAGGAAAAGATTTAAGAGAATTAAATTTTAGGATTCGAACAGGTTTGAATGAATTAAGTTTCAAAATCAAATATTTTAATCAAACTTTAAATTTTTTTTTTTTTTAATTAAACAAATTTTTTTTTATTTTTTAATTAAGGGGATTTGAAACATTATGACGTCACAATGTGTTCTAAACATTAGATTTAAATTTGTGACGTCATAATAGTACAAATTCCCTTAATTAAAAAAATAAAAAAAAATTTTTTTTTAATTAAAAAAAATAAAAAAAAATGTTTAAAGTTTGATTAAAATTTTTGATTTTGAAACTTAATTCATTCGAACCTGTTTCAATCCTAAAATTTAATTCTCTTAAGTCTTTTCCTTTTGTAAATAAATTTTTTTTTTTTTTATTTTAAGTCTAATTTATCGTTAAAGAGCGAGAGGGGTGGGGGAAGAAAAAACTTAAGTACCATTACGGAAAAAAGACCAATAAGATAAAAAAAACATTTTTCGTATTCTTATCGTTCCATTTTTAGAATAAAATCTGTCGTCTTATCTTCAATTTTATTTGGAAGACATTTTTTATAAGAAACAAATGGAATTTTTTTTCATTTCGAATCATTTACCACGAGAATTTTTCTGTTTTTCATCATTCTTTTTAATAATAATAAATAACTTTAATTAATAGTAATAATAATAATAATAATAATAATAATAATAAAAAGAATAATAATAAAAATATTAATAATAATAATAAGAATAATAATAAAAATAATAATAATTATTATTATTATAATAATAATTTACATACAATTAAAGTTTATCTAATTTTCAACCTATTAGATTTTTATTTTCCTCATTTAAACAAAAAAAAAGTAACGGTTATTTCTTATTTAAGAAGAAACTAAACCGTACGTTTAAATTTTCCCGCCAAAAGTATCGATTTCGGCTACATTTAGGTTAACTGCATTTTTTAGTAGCATTAATGTTTTTTTTCTTTTTTTTTTTTTTATAAAATAAAGGTGTGTAAATAACTTTTAAAAGTACCTATGACCTATTAAAAACGGACGATTCGAATTAAATAGCATATCGCGTGTTAGTAATCTATTCACAAATCTGACAGTGTAAAAATCATCAATAAAATTACAGGTGCGTGTAAAATGAGGCCATAGGTTATTATTATTATAATCATTATTATTGCGTTCTTTTTCGAAATTTTACACCAATTCCCAAGGGCAAAAATAGGAGAATATAGAAGAAAAAAAAATTTCCAACTAGAGAGAGAGAGAAATGAGAATCGAAGTTAATTAATATTCATGGAATTTATTTAACCGGAACGTATGCCACGATGCCGCATACCGCGTATGCAGAGGAATATATATTTCTTTCAAGGTTAAGCAGCATGGTTAGTATTCTTTAGCTTCAATCTCTCTTTCTCTCTCTCTCTCTATATATATATATATATATAAATACAGGTAAGAAAATTCACGTAATCGGAAAATTAAAAAAAAAAAAAAAAAAAAAAAAAAAATTACATAAATTCAATTTTTTTTCAAACTCACAGCGTCTTTAATTTGGAGAACCATTTTTTTTCTCACACTTTTGTTTTCTCTCTTTTTTTTATTGAAGTTTTTTCTCACAAGAGAATTCCTAGTTGGAAAATGATAAATACACTTCAGCACTTGGCGAAGTTTCAATGAAAACTGACTGAATTGAAAACTGAACTGAACGTTTGGTAACTATAGGAGAGGTAGAGGGATATACAAAACGCTAAAGTATCGGAGCGCGCAAACAGACGCTCCTCATGAAAAACCGGGGCGAGGTAAATGCTAAAACTATAGCAAATAATCGACCCGAAGAAAGCCGAAAATTCACGAAAGTTATAGATTATATGCATTTTTTTGAACATCATTTCTGCGGATATAATTTTGTATAGTATTTTGTATACGTGATATTTATTATTATGTAATTTTAATTACACACTGCTGGACTAAATATATACATACTAACAACTTTAGTATTCTAGAAGGAATGTTTATTTTTTGTAATAATGAATTATCTAAAGGTGAAGCTTTAAATTCAAATATAACTGACTTTCGGGAAAATTTAATTTATAGGTTATGTTTATGTTGACATAGCTAATTTTTATGTTTATTATTCAATAATAATAATATTAATAAGAATATTAAGAATATTAATAATAATAATAATAATAATAATAATAATAATAAGATGATACTAGATTGAGTAATAAATAAATAATTGTTTATTATTTTTAAGTAATATAAGAATTTAAAGACAAATAAAATACATCAATTTAAATTTTTACTGGACATTTTTGGCCAATCTTATGAATATTTTTCTAAACAGCGAAAGGGTTAATAATATTAATAATAATAAGAAAGAATTTTAATAATAAGAAAAAGAATATTAATAATAAGAAGAATATTAATAATAATAATAATTAAATAGGTAGTTCCGTAGGTGAATAGAAGGTCTAATATTATTGGGTTTTTCGCATGGTATGGTCGACGTGAGTCCATGGAGTTTAATACATCCTAAGCAATCGACAGAGTCCTGCATGATTTAATTTGTAACAAATTGTTTCTCTATAAAAGATTTTACTGTTTTCATAACCTTTCCAATTGAATTTATTCGGTTGTATAGTTTATGTTAACTACCCAGCAGAAAGCTAAAAAATAATAATAATAATAATTAAATGTTTTAAAAGAGTTTCATTAAAAATTTGCAAAATAACTGCGGATTCAATCGAAAGCATTTATTAAAACTTTAAAACTAATTTAATAAACTTTTAATTAAAAATTAAATTAAATTTCGATTATGAAATTATTTAAAAATTGATGGGCATTTGAATCACAATGACGTCATAACTTTAGGAGTAAACTTTACACAAACTGTGACGTCATAATGGTTCAAATCCCCTTAAATTTAAAAACAAAATTTTCCAACTTAGAAAATAATAATAAAATTGAATATCACGTTTCATGCTTAAAATTTTCTAGTTTAATTAATAGTAGTAATAATAATTGATAATAATTTCATTTTTAAGTCCAATTAACTCATTGCTATTTAATTACTATTTTTTATTTTATTCTTTTACTTTCTTTTTGTAAAAACTATTTTTTTTTAAAAGAATTTGTACTAACTTTCTCCTAAAAAATAGATTTATTTATAAATATCGTATTTGTCACAAGCGGAAAATCGTAGTAATAAATATATTGTATATACAAAAAGTAAAATAAAAATTATTCTTTCCTTAAATTAAGGAATTTCATTTTTCAAAACTTTGTTGTCATTATAGCAATTTTTAATGGAATTTAATGAACATAAATATAAAGATTGTTGTTAAACGTAAATAATTTAATAATATAAATATATGGTACAGTTTTCTATACACAACATTATAATTCTAATGAGAGGAGAAAATGAAGAGTCATTCTCTCTCCCATCACACATATATATACATGTATATATAGTATTAACGTGATGATTACAGTTTGCTTTTTTTACTCGTTCAAACTCGTCTCTATATAATACAATAAATGAATAAATCATCTGAGTCACATATATATAATAGCGAAATTCCGCTTGTGACGTCATTTTCTTTAGAGGTACGTGCTTCCCTTGACTTGAAATTTTTATTGAACCGAGGAGAATTTAATTTTCAAAAATTTACTCGCAATAAATTGTTATATAGTAATAAAATGAAATTTTACCGGAAAACATTTTTTTATCCATAACTTCATCATGGATAAAAATAAAATATAAATAAATTTTTATTTAATTCATGATAAATTTATTTTTCCACGGAAACGGAAGTAATTTAATTAACATTTTCATTTTAATAACTATATTATATCGTTATTTCGATGTATTACTCAAATAGAAAAGAGTTGTTTTGAAATTAATTATTGCCTATATTTTAGAAATATTTTTAAAAGAATTATTATTTATTTATTTAAAAATTAAGTTCTTTTTTATATTCAGATAATTTATTAAACTTTAAAATCAGTTTTATATTTTTGCAAAACGACTATTTGTCGTATTTTTGATTTTGAAGCGTTTTGGCAATGAAATGAAAAAAAAACTAATGTCAAGGCCAAAAAATAACGCAGAAAACATAAATTTACTCTTTCGGGAATAAAATTGATATTGCAAATGAATACTATCAGTATGTATCTATGTGTGTGTATTAACAATATAGAACACGAAGGTTAACCATTTTTATCGTTTTAGCGCAATTAAATGTTTAAAGCACCTTTCACTTACAAGTTGATATTTTATTATTTCATTATTTAAGTAATCTTTAACGTTCGAGATCCTTTATAAATTAAGGCAAATTAAACGAAAACATTTGGACAATGAATAAAATATTTATTTACTCCAACGTTTCGAAATCTAAATGATTTCCTCTTCAGGGAGTCAAAAAATAGTAATTAAAATAGACGAAGATTCAAATTTTTATGCACTGAGGATGGAGTAGAGTCATAAATAAATAAATAATCCGTCCTTGTATAAAAAACAATAAATAAATAACAGTTCACAATATATTAAAACAAATATTCTGTCAAATCAAATTAAAAACGTATTGCAAACTGCAAAGTCAAATTCGAAACTACATTATCATTATTATTCATATTGATATTATCATCATCATTATTTTTAGTATAATTCTATATTATTATTATTCTTATTATTATTATTAAATATAGTTTTAAGATTATGATCATTTGAAAGCATCGTTTTTACTTCTGAATTATTTATAATTATTTCTTGCAATGGTGTTATACCATTAAACGATTTTTTTGTTCTATTTTTCGTGCTTTGAAAAAAATCGCTTAACTCTTGTAGGAAGAAGCATAATTAGAAAAAAACACCGATAAATGAGAAAGTAACAGATAAAAAGCGTATTTCTAAAATATCCTCAAAAAGTCCAAATCTATTTTAATATTTGCGAATTTTTTCGAATTATTTGCCCGGGCTTGGTTATAATATGTATACATATTTGCCGAGATCGTCCGAGTGTCGACGCAGCAGTTCTTGCTGATGTCGTTTTATCGATCCTGGCTTTTCAAAGTTGGCCAGCACATCGACGCCAGAGTTTTTTTTTTCTTCATAAAATCAGTATCTCTTATTCTGGTGTGTGATATTTAAAAAAAAAAAACAAGAAAGTGGAACTAAATTTTCCTTTGGTGCTTTGTTCAACTTGAGATAATTTTTTTGTTTAAAGGCCCAGACGAGGATGACCGACCAGGAAGAGTTGGATTATTATATAATGTTTCCCTCGTTTCCTGTTTCACCGAAAGATCCAACCATCACTTCCGCAATGGACAATCAAGACCGCAGGGATGATTTTGTTTTCGTTTATGAAGAAGACAAACGACCGGTGGTCGTTCTCCTCGGCTGGGCCGGATGTCAAGATAAATATCTTGCCAAATATAGTGCAATTTATGAAGAAAAAAGGTATGAAATTGTTATACTTTAAAAAAAAAATAGAAGAAAAAATTTGCAAAAATTGATTATTTGTTTCCTTATTTTGACAGTTGTATTACATTACGTTACACAGCACCAGTGGATTGTCTATTTTTAAGAAGAGATAAAATGCCATATATAGGAAAACGTTTAGTTCAAGTATTACTTGATAAAAGTTTGGGTGAACATCCAATATTTTTTCATATTTTTAGTAATGGTGGTGCGTTCCTTTATGAATACGTGAGTGTTGCAATGCAACAAGCCGGATCACCATTTCAGGTATTACTTTTTTTTACAATAAATTTTTGTTTGTAAATTTCTGACTTTTTTTTTATAATATAATATCTGAAAGTTTGACGTTCAGAATATATCATCCTTAGAGTCTTGTGTGTTAATATTTCTAGTTAAAAATTTTTTTATCTTTGTTATTTTCTGTGAAGTTAAAAACAAGTGTCCGGAGTTAGTCTTCAAAGGGTTCAAACTTCGGACAGCGTCTAATTTTTTGTGTAATTCAAAATTATTCTGGATAATTATATTATTTATGTATTTTTGTTTTTACAAGTAACTATTCTCAGTCTTTTTATTATAATTTTTTTAGAAAAACAAAATCTAATTAAATTCAATTAATGGTACATTTGGAAAATGAACATTTTTATAATTTAGCGATTTTTAATATTAGTTTTCGGTCATAAGAATTTAATACAATTTGAGAATATAAACGATTCTAAATATTTATAAATATTCTTCTAAATATTTATTAAAAGTAAACTTTGACTCAATTTTACTGTATAATCAACGCCAGAAAACGTGTATCTGACCATTACGTTTTCTCAAATAAAAATCTTTTACGAAATAATTTTTGAATTTAGTTTACTGAAATTAGTGTCAATTTTATGTGATGAAGACATATATAGTAGGTTAAATTTTAAAAAAGAAATTGCTTTTACGTTACATATGATCGTTTACATAAATAAGGTTTTTCAAAAACTTCAATAACTTCCAGAAATCTCTTGCAACTGAATTAATTTTTTTCTTAAATTTTTTTGAATATTTTTATTTCTCAACTGTTATGTAATGTTCTTTGAATTTTCGGTAAAGCAATAGAAATGCTGCTGTGAATTGTTTTTAATTTCGCACCCACAATTTTCTTTTTGTGAAAAATATGAAGTTATCCGAATAATAAGGAATTTTTTTCACGCTGATGTGTTCTTTCATTTGTAATTTTTAATTGCTGCAGAATAAATTGTTTTCAATTTCACCCACAATTTTCTTTTTGTGAAAAATATGAAGTTATCCGAATAATAAGGAATTTTTTTCACGCTGATGTGCTCTTTCATCTGTAAAAGAAAATTTCAAAGAATTATTATTTTTGTAAATATAAAAACCAAAGTATTATTAAAAAATTAATGATTTTTGCTTCTAGGTTAAAGGGGTAATTTTCGACAGTGCTCCAGGAGAGAGAAGAGTTCTATCTCTATATAGAGCAATTAGCGCAATAATTGGTGGTCATCCTCTGACAAATATTCCCATGTCATTTGTCATAACATTCTTTCTCTCTGTTATTTGGATTGTCGAAGTAAGTCGTTTGTAAAGATTTTATAACGAAAAATTAAATATTAATGTTCGCATTTGATTTTTTTGCTATAGATTTTCATTCAGTCGTCATTGAGAAAGGGAAAAATGATGGCAAGCCTAGCGTCATTGGCCGAAGAACCTTATTCGTGTCCTCAATTGTTCCTCTATTCTAACACGGACACTCTAATATCATCCGCGGTAAATAATACATTATAATATCCATTTAAAATAAAAAAATTCATTTATACCAATTTTATTTAAATGTAAACATGAAAAAAAATGTTTCTTTTAAGGATGTGGAAAAATTTGCGACCCGCCGAGCCGAACGTGGTGTTAAAGTTGAAATGGTGCTTTTTACTGATTCCCCTCACGTTAAACATTTCACGACATATCGTGACGTTTATGTAAATACAGTTTGTAATTTCGTAAACGAATCATTGAGAATAAAACAAAAGACAATCGAGGGTAATAATGATGGGCAATGTATCGATGATGATGATGTCAATTTAATTGATACACAAGGTTTAACGAAACGAGTTGTCCTTCCTCACGAAGCGACCAAACAGTAGAATTATATATTGAACGAAAATATATCTAAAAAAAACAATTCCCTCCTAATAATTTTAATATTCATCATTATGAAAATTATATGTAGTTGATAATTATAATATAAACTGTATTTTAAATACATTATTTCTATAATTATAACTATACTTTAATTTTCATAATGATTTTATTCTCATAATAAAAAAACTAAAAATACCAAAAAAAAATAGACTAAGGAAATTAAATAATTTCTTTAAAAAAAAATTGTTAATTAAATATTGGCACAAAAAGACAAAGAAGAAAATTTATTGTAAAGTCTCTCTCAAATTATATATATATATATATATAGGAACTTAGCACAAAAAAAAGAAGAAAAAGTGTAAATTAGGATCGATATCAAAATGTAGGATAAAAATTATGTACATTATTTTTGAATTTTTCAAGCGAAAGGGAAAAATTTTTGATTCTTATTTTTTCAAAATTGATGTTTATGAAAGAAAGAAAAAAATTGTAAATACACAATTTTATTTAGCTGTATGTTAAATTTTTAATTTTAAATAAGAAACTAGATGCATTTAAAATATTTATTATATTTTAATCGAATATTTATGTATTTAATTCTTTAAATTTGTATTCGAAATTAAATTTTTAAATTTAATTATTTAACTATTTAATTATTTAAATAATTACTTAATTATTTAACTATTTCATTATTTAAATAATTATTTAATTATATAACTATTTAATTATTTAAATAATTATTTAATTCTTTAATTTAAATTTAATTATTAATTGCTTAATTCTTAACGGAAAAATTATTTATAAAAGTCTATTTATTTAGAAAATAAACATTTTTTTACTCAAAATGAAACTTCACTGGAATTTTATTATTGGGGCAAAAATAATTTTTAATTTTGGGGAAAAACAAAATTTATTACCTTTTTTAATTTTTTAAAAATTAAATTTATTACATTTTTATTGCAATATGAAAGGAAATATTATTAAATATTATTATTTTATTTAAATAATTAAATTATTATTAATTATTATTATTAATTATTTATTATTATTATTTACTATTATTATTATTATTATTATTATTATTATTATTATTATTAATTGTTAATTGTTAATTAAATTTATTTTAACTTATTTCGAAAATTATTTTATTTTGTTTAATTTTACTAGTTTTTACTAATTTCATAATATTTTTCTTTTATTTTATTTATTATTAATTATTTTTCTTAATTATTTGTTAATTATTTAAATTTTTATAGTTTTGATTACTTTTTAAGTTTTTTATTTATAATTTTCATTTTTCCATCTAATTTTTTGTTTTTGAATTCAATATTATTCTATACTTTTTTTTGTATTTATATAGTAATTGTATTTATTTATTTAGAAGGCAAAATTTTATAAACAAATAGCCAAAAACATTTGCTTTTGTTTATTTTTAATTAATAATTTTGTTACAATCAGAAAAATTTTCTATTAGCAAAAGAAATAAGCAAACCTAACCTCAAAAATTTTCGACAATTTGCATTTAATTGATTTTCTAAATATTCTATAATATACAATTTCTTTTTTATTTTTAATATAAAAATAGAAAATTTCCCTCGAATGAAAATTAATTTTCTGTTTATTTTGCTTCTGTTTCGTATAGAATTAAAATAAAAGGGTAAAAAAAAAATTCTGTCAATTAGTAAAAAAATATTCGTATAGCAAAAGTGAAAAATTTTTTCTTTCTATATATATTTTGACTGATTTTTTTCGAGTAAAGAAAATGTAAAGTAATTATTATACTCACCTTCTAGATATTGAAAAAAGTAGAAACAATTTTTAAATCAATTTTTTTTCTTTTCTTACAATTTTACAAAGTTTATACAAAAACTTTACAAACGTTATACAAAACGTTAACGTCGTTAACTAAAAACGTTAAAAAATTTCAAAAAAATATATATAGAAAATATATTTCCTGGAAATAGAGGGAAGCGCCCTCCGAGCAGACGAGAAAAGAACTAAACATTCAAAATGGCGCAACAAAGAAGCAGCAGGAAGTGAGAGATGATGTTCGTTCGTGTTTTTTTTCTCACACACACTGCGTCAAATTCTTTGTGAAATTTTTGATGTATTGTGATTATCAATAGTTTGTGTGCTAATTTAAGGAGTTTATTTAATTATGAATTAATATCGATTTGGAGAGTGATTCACTAATAGTGGAACTGACGAAATTGTCAATTATTTATGCAATTTTGCCTTTTGTTACGCATACAGAGGTGATAAATACAACAACAACAACAACGTGGTGGAACTTTAGAGGATCATCTAGAAAATTAGCCTCGGTAATTAAAAAAAAACAAAAATATATTTTTAACTATTTTTAATAAATTTTTGAAAATTATTTTTTATCTTAGAAAGAAAAATTAGATTTTGTCGCTAATTTGATTACAGAAACTGACTTTGGTATTTAACATTTGTTTTGATTTCTGCTTACATTGTAATTAGCGCGGGAAAATTTTAAATTTTCGTATTTTATTTAATTCGTGTTTTATTATAAACAGAAAAACAGAAAATCAATCATTTTCCTAAATATGGAAATTTCTCGATAAAAATTCAATTAATTTCGTAAATATGGAAATTTTTCGGCAAAAATTCAATTATTTTCGTAAATATGGAAATTTTTCGGCAGAAATTGAATTAATTTCGTAAATATAGAAATTTTTCGACAAAAATTCAATTAATTTCGTAAATATTGATTTTTTTTACAAAAATTCAATTATTTTCCTAAATAGTAAATTTTTTTCTGTTTTTGTTTAATTGAAACAATTTTTTTTGACAGTTTCAATTTTTTCGGATTTTTCTCAAAGAATTTAATGTTATTTTCACGTTTTTCTTCTAGATTTTTGTAAAATATCGGAAAACTTGTTATTTTTAAAGTATTTAAAAAATTTTTTTTTCTATTTTAAGTCTTTTTTACGCGCCTTTTAATTTTTAAAGAATTTTTTGTCTTTTCTAGGTATTTTTTGTGTTTCTTCAATTTTAACGATTTTTTTTTTAGTTTTTAAATTTATTTTCACAGTTTTTCCAATTTTAAAAAATTTGTTTCTCATTTTCAAAGAATTTTTTTTTAATTTTTAGGTATTTTCTTGTTTCATTAAATTATTTTTCATGGTTTTTTCAATTTTAAGACATTTTTTGTACTATTTTCAAGAATTTTTTTATTATTTTGTATTTCCAATTATTTTTTTTTTTAATTTTAAGGAATTTTCTCAATATTTTCAATTATTTTTCAAAGTTTTTTGAATTTTAAGAATTTTTTTTCAATTTTTTTATTATTTTTTCGGATTTTTTTCATTTTTTCTTTTCAATTATTTTATTTATTTATTTATTTCAATTATTTTTTAAAAGTTTTTAGAATTTTAGGATAATTGCAATATTTTGCAATTATTTTTCAAACTTTTATTGAATTTTAAGAAATTTTTTTTAATAATTGTAATTAATGATTTTACTATTAAAATTACTATTTATTGAAATACTGTTAAAATTTTATTATAATAATAATTTCATTAATTTTATTAATATGACAGAAAATTAAAATCTTTTAAACAATTTTATCACAGTTTTTTTTTTAATAATTAAATTCTTGTGAAGAATTTCATTCAATTTTTTCCTCAAATGTTGTCAATTCTTTAATAATTTTAATTGGAAATTTCGCTGATAATTCATTTAAATAAAGAATTTCTTTTTACACTTTTTAAAATAATTATGTCTACATTGAAAAATTAGGTAAATAGTTAAATTTTTATTTTCCTAAAGTTTATTATCAATTGTATTGGAAATAATTCAAATTCGTACGAAGAATATTTTACTATTTATGAAAACAATTCAAATTCGTACGAAGAATATTTTACTATTTATGAAAATAATTCAAATTCATACGAAGAATATTTTACTATTTATGCAAATAATTCAAATTCGTACGAAGAATATTTTACTATTTATGCAAATAATTCAAATTCGTACGAAGAATATTTTATTATTTATAAAAATAATTCAAATTCCTTTCGAAAAATTGAAAAAAAAATTTAATACTGAATTCTTCTGAAGAATATATTTAGTTATTATTTGCGAAATAAAATAATAATCAAACTCCATTGTTTTGTAATGTTTAATTATATATATTTTTTTCCAAAAAAAAAAACAACAACAACAATTCTCCAGGGAAAAAAGTGAGAGCGAGAATTAATTATTGGACATGTTTCGAGTGCCAAAGACGGCGTTGCCGACAGTTTGCCCCGTGAATCAGGGGAAAAAATTGAAGGAAACGCAAAGCAAGTGTCTATATCTTTCATACGAATGCAGTCAGCCTTGTGTGGATGGCCACACATTTTGCGTGAAACACGTCTTGGAGGATCCGAACGCGCCTTTTAAACAATGTAATTTTGTTTACAATACAAATGGAAGAAAGTGTCAAAATGCGGCGCCGAAATTGGATCGACGCGAAGCTTCGTAAGTTACTCAAAAAAAAAGAAAGAAAGAAAGAAAAAGGAAAAGAAAAAACTCAAAAAAAGAAAGAAAGAAAAGAAATTACCGAAAGAAACAAAAAACTGAAGAAACGTTCGAGTTTTTTGGCGAAAAAACTCGATCTTTTCTTCAGTTTTTTGTTTCTTTCGGTAATTTCTTTTCTTTCTTTCTTTTTTTTGAGTTTTTTCTTTCTTTTTTGTTGAGTTTTTTCTTTTTTTTGAGTTTTTTCTATTTTCTGTTCTGGTAAAGATTTAATTTTTCCTCTTGAATTTCTTTCGTCCGTAGATATTGTCCGGAGCACACGAGAAAAGCGCAACTTCTTCGCATTAAATCAACGTCGAAGCATTCTTTGCCCCAAACGCCGGAAATGCTGCTTCTAAATCTCAATCACTATGTGAAGCCGTCGAATTTTGCGGAGAAGGATTCGAAAAATTCGCCGGACACAAAAAATGTTCTCGATCCCTTCAGTGAGTGTAATTTCGAATATTTTATATTCACTAATTAATCAATTAATTTATTAATTAATTTATTAATTAATTAATTACTATAACTGAAATAATTTATTTCCAAATAATTCATTATTTCAAGTAAATACTGAAAGGCCGAAAGTAATTTTGTTAAATTAGCATTTGAATTAAAATTTCGATTCAAAAATTTCCGTTTGCTGTTAAAATTAGTAATTTACAATAAAAATAAAAATTTGTAATTAATTTCAGTTGGAGAATTTTAGTTTTTTTCAAATGTTACGCTTAATTTAGAAAACTTCCTAAAAGGAAATTTAGAAATTAGTTGAATTGAAAAACAATTTCAAAAAAAGGAAATTTTAAAATTAATTTAATTGAAAGAAACTTCGAAAAAAAGGAAAAAATGGAAATTAAAAGGAAACTAAAAAGAAATTTAAAAATTAATTTGACAAAAATTTTCGTTTTTAATTTTCGAAAAGAAAATATTTAAAGATTTTAAAATTTCCTCTTTTAGTATTGAAATCATGAAAACGTTTTTATAATAATTAAAGTTGATCGAGTGTTAAAATCATTATTTTCTATTACAAAAATATTGTTACTATGGAACTTCTTAAAAATTATTTTCACATTCTATTATTGTCTGAAATTCAGACTAAAATTCATTTTCTAAATCAATTTTTATTAGAAAAATTCTACGAGAATTCAATATTTTTAAATACAAAGTTAAATTATTTATTCGAATAATTCAAAAGTTTCGTGAAATTTAATTCTTATGAAGAATTTTGTCAACAAATTTGAAATAATTGAATTCTTTTCGCGATTTTTTTGAAAAATTTGAAGAATAGTTACAATTTTTCGTAGAATTTGATAAAAATTGTATTACAAATATTTTTTCAAATTGTAAAATTCTCGGCAAGAATACAATTATTTTTCTGTAAATAAAAAAATTCTATTATTTTCATTTAATTTTGATAAAAATTGATTTATTTTTTTTTATCAATTTCGTTGAAAAATAAATAATTGTTACTAGTTATTTTATTTAATGTCAATTCTTAAATTTAATAATTAAAAAAAAAAACAATTTTTGCCTTAAAATCTAAAGCGGAAATCGAGGCGTCGAAGGTGAATGCAAAAGTGAGCGATATTTTGGATTATGCGAGTTCATCGGACAGCGATGTGGAAGCGGCGACAGTTAGCGACACGATTCGGGGAACATTTCTCGACGACAGTGACACGGAAAGTGTTCACAGTCCACAAGAGGATCCGTTGAAGTACGTTGCAGATTTAATTCACGAAACAACAACTCGCAAACATAAACACTAAAAAAAGCAAAAGAAAGAATTCGCAAAAATAATTCTCTCTCTCACTCACTCTCTCTCTTTTTTTCTCTCGAATCACTGCATATTTTATGAGATAGAAAAAACAAAATATTTCTGTGATAACAAGAGAACTTTTTAATTATATATATTTTTCCGTAGATAAGAAATTAATTCGCTAGAAACTGCTTTGAGCTTGCGCTATTGTCTTCCGTATTTAGAAGAAAGTAATTCTTTTCTCGTAGAGTTTAGTTACTGTTTTAATTTTTTATTCTTTTGTACTTTTTCTTCCTTTTTTTGAATTTTAAATTTTTCTTTTTTTCCGTCTTCGGTTATTTTCTTGGATTTTTCCTATATTTTCTCTTTTTTTGTTTTTTATTCTATTTTTTACTTCTTTTTGTTAAATTTTCTCCTGTTTTTTTTTTGTTTTTTATTATGTTTTTAATTCTTTTTCCTATTTTTTCTCCTTTTTCTTAAATTTACTCCTTTTTTTGTTTTTTATTCTATTTTTTAATTCTTTTTGTCAAATTTTCTCGTTTATTATTTTTTATTCTTTTGTATTTTTCTTCCTTTTTTTTAATTTCATATTTTTCTTTTTTTCCTTTTTCGGTTATTATCTTCGTTTTTTCCTAGTTTTTCTTCCTTTTCTAGTTTTTATACTTTTTCTAATTCCTTTTTCCTACATTTTCTCCTTTTTATTGTTTTTTATTCTTTTTTGCAAACTTTCTCCATTTTTATTTTTTATTCTTTTGTATTTTTAATTTTTCTTTTTTTCCGTCTTTGGTTATTTTCTTGGATTTTTCCTATATTTAGAAAAGAATTAAATTTTCTCCTTTTTTTTGTTCTTTTGTATTTTTCTTCTTTTATTTAATTTTATATTTTTCTTTTTTTCCTTCTTCAGTTATTTTCTTGGATTTTTCCTATCTTTCCTTTATTTTCTAATATTTAATCTTTTTTAAACTCTTTTTCCTAAATTTTCTCCTTTATTTGTTTTTTATTCGATTTTTTTAATTCTTTTTGCTGAATTTTCCCCTTTTTTGTGTTATTTATTCTTTTTTAATTCTGTATCTTAAACTTTCTCCTTTTTTTGTTCTTTATTCTTTTTTAATTCTTTATCTTAAATTTTCACCTTTATTATTTTCAAATTTTTTTGTATTTTTCATTCTTTTTTTTCCTTCTTCAGTTATTTTCTTGGATTATTCCTATTTTTTCTTCCTTTTCTAGTTTTTATTATTTTTCATATTTTTCCTCCGTTTCTTTTTTTTTATTCTATTTTTTAATTCTTTTTGTTAAATTTTTTCCTTTTTTTATTTATTATTTTTAAAATTCTTTTTCTCAAAGTTTTCTCCCATTTTATTTTATTTAGTATTTTGTATTTTTCTTCCTTTTTTTAATTTTTAATTGTTCTTTTTTTCCTTTTTCTGTTATTTTCTTAGATTTTTCCAATTTTTTCCTTCCTATTCTATTTTTTATTCTTTTATTAATTATTTTTCCTACATTTTCTCCTTATTTTCATTTTTTATTCTTTTTCCTATTTTCTTCCTTTTCTAGTTTTTATTCTTTTTGAATTCTTTTTCTTAAATTTTCTCCTTTTTTGTTCTTTATTCTTTTTTTAATTCTTTTTCTCAAATTTTCTCCTTTATTATTTTTAATTTTTTTTTAATTCTCTTTCTTTTTTTCCTTCTTCAGTTATTTTGTTGGATTTTTCCTATTTTTTCATCATTTTCTAGTTTTTAATTTTTTTAAAATTCTTTTTCCTATATTTTCTCCTTTTATTGTTTTTTATTCTATTTTTTAATTTTTTTTTGTTAAATTTATTCTTTTTCTTTAATTTTAATTTTTTTTCAATTCCTTTTCCCAAATTTCCTCCTTTTTCATTTTTTATTCCTTTGTATTTTTTTCCCTTTTTTAATTTTTAATTTTTCTTTTTTTCCTTTTTCGGTTATTTTCTTGGATTTTTCCAATTTTTTTCTTCCTATTCTATTTTTTATTCTTTCATTAATTATTATTCTTACAATTTCTCCTAATTTTTTTTAATTCTTTTTTTAATTCTTTTCCCTATTTTCTCTCTTTTTTTTGTTTTTTAATTCTTTTTCCTATTTTCTTCCTTTTCTAGTTTTTAATCTCTTTCAATTTTTTTCCTACATTTTCTCCTTTTTTATTTTTTATTCTTTTTGTCAAATTATCTCCTTTTTTATTTTTTATTCTTTTGTATTTTTCTCCCTTTTTTAATTTTTAATTTTTCTTTTTTTCCCTTTTCGGTTACTTTCTTGGATTTTTCCTATTTTTCCTTCAAATTATTTCCTATTTTATTTTTTAATCTTTTGTATTTTTCTTCTTTTTTTAAATTTTTTCTTTTTTTCCTTTTTCAGTTATATTCTTGGATTTTTCCTATTTTTTCTTCCTTTTCTAGTTTTTATTCTTGTTTTCATTTTCTTCTTTTTTTGTTTTTTATTCTATTTTTTAATTCTTTTTTTTAAATTTTCTCCTTTTTTGTTTTTTATTCTTTTTTTATTCTTTTTTCTCAAATTTTATTTTCCCATTTTATTTTTTAAGTCTTTTGTATTTTTCTTTCTTTTTTTAATTTTTAATGTTTCTTTTTTTCCTTTTTTTGTTATTTTCTTCGTTTTTTCCTAGTTTTTCTTCCTTTTCTAGTTTTTATTCTTTTTCTAATTCTTTTTCCTACATTTTCTCCTTTATTTTCATTTTTTATCCTTTTTTTAATTCTGTTTCCTTTCTTTTTTTCTTTTCTAGTTTTGCATTCTTTCTGAATTCTTTTTCCTACTTTTTCTCCTTTTTTAAAATTTTTTATTCTTTTTGTAATTCTTTTTCCTACTTTTTCTCCTTTTTTTAATTTTTTATTCTTTTTGTAATTCTTTTTTATTTATTTTCTCCTTTTTTCTATTTCTTATTCTTTTCCCTATTTTTTTCTCCTTTTTTCTATTTTTTATTCTTTTCCCTATTTTTTTCTCCTTTTTTCAATTTTTTTATTCTTCTTGTCAAGTTTTTACGTAATTTTTCAATTTTATTCAAGATGAATTCTTTTTTTTTTTTTTTAATTTCGTTATTTTTCGATTTTTTTTGCCTTTTTTTAAATTTTGGTTTATAATCAATTGAGATTGCTTAATACTTAATTTTTTTTTTTCTATTATTGATATTTTGGTTTCCGTAGGTCTGACTGTCGACTATTTATCTTCTCTTTTAGTTGCTTTTTTGGCACGAAGAAGACACTGTCTATCTATTGAATCATTAGTATTAATTTTTTAAGGCACGCCGGAATCTTCACTGCCGAGGAGGTGATTTACATCGCCCGTGAGAAACTCATTCGATTGCAGTCGCTCTACATTGATCAATTTCGCCGTTTACAATACACATTGAGGGAGAAGAGGCGAAAGTATCTTCACGCATTGAAGAAGGAGAAGGAGACACTGTGTGAGTTTTCTTTTTTTTTTAATTTATTCAAAAATACAACAAATTTTCTAATTATAATAAAAAGTAATTTCGATTTTGTAATTACAATATAAATTAATTTCGATTTTGTAATAAAAAGTAATTTCGATTTTGTAATTACAATAAAAAGTAGTTTCGGTTTTGTTAAGTTTTTGTAAATTCCAATAAGAATTAATTTCGATTTTGTAATAAAAAGTAATTTCGATTTTGTAATTACAATAAAAAGTAGTTTCGGTTTTGTTAAGTTTTTGTAAATTACAATAAGAATTAATTTCGATTTTGTAATTACAATAAAAAGTAGTTTCGATTTTGTTAAATTTTCTAATTACAATAAAAATTGCTTTCGATTTTGTAAATTGTTTTTTTTTCGAATATCGAAGAAAAGTGGCAAAAATGAGGAAAAAGGGGAAAGAGAAACATTTTTTGTTAATTAATAATTGAAATTCCAGGTAGTATTCACAATCAGCCGAAGGAAAGCGGAAAGGAAAAGAAGATCTACGACAAATTGAAGGCGCTGAATCGTTATCACAGACGAAGTGGATTCGAGGCAATTCTCTATCGGAAATCCGTTGAACGACGAGTTCAGGTTTTTCAAAATTATTATTTCCTCTGCTTTATAATTTCTTTTTCTTTTTATTAAATTCACATTCAGTTAGAATAAAAATAAATAAAAAATCAATAATTCAGTTAAATTCAGTATAAATTGGAAATCTATTTTTCTCCAAAAAGAAAAATTAAAAATTTTATATTAAATAAAAAATAAAAAATTTTATATTAAATAAAATTATTATTAAATTTTATATTTTTTTTTCAAATTCCCAGGCAACGGAGGGACAATCGCAGAAACCGCCGAGCATTCCAAAGTGTATTTTCACCGAAGGAGGAGTTAAATGCGGTGAAAGAACACTTCCCTCGGCGAAACACTGTCGAAAGCATATTTTAAGTGTAAGTTTTTTTTTGTTTAAAAAAAAAGGGGGGGAAAATATTTTTGTCTCCTAAATACAATTTTTTGTGTTAATTATTTGTGTCTAATTTTTTGTTTTTTCAGGATCACAATCAGGTCTTGTTCAAGGCTTGCGGAGCGTCAATGGCGGATATTGAATGCCACGAGCCAGTGCCTGTTATTTTCGATTCAAATTGTGTTTTTCACATGAATTTACCGGTGCAATGTAAATTAGAGCCAATGAGGGTAAAAATCAGATTCTAAATAATTTCTTTTGACATTCTTTTTTTTCACTTTTAATTCTTCTTCTATTTTTGTTCTAAGCATTTTAATTAATTATTCAGATAAATAAAAGAAAAATTCTTCGTAGGAATTCAATTATTATTTTTGATAAATAGTGAAATTCTTTATGGGAATTTAATTTTTTTGAATATAAAAATTTAATCAAATTTCATGAAGGGTTTCAATTGAATTTCTTTCTATTTTATTCAATTTCTTTCTATTTTATTCAATTTCTTTCTATTTTATTCAATTTCTTTCAATTTTATTCAATTTCTTTCAATTTTATTCCATTTCTTTCAATTTTGTTCCATTTCTTTCAATTTTATTCAATTTCTTTCAATTTTATTCCATTTCTTTCTATTTTTTTAAAAATTTTATTCAATTTTATTCAATTTCAGAAAATTTTTCGAAACAATTCAATTATTTTCTATATAAATATCTAATAAATTCTTGGAAAAAATTAAATTTATTAAAAAAAATAGTGAAATTCTTATTATTTAAATTATTACTATAAGAAATAAAATTATTCCGAGGAATTCAATTATTTTCGATACAATTTTCAATTATTCAATATAAATTTGTATAAACTTCAGTAATTCCTAACTGTTTTTAAAAATTTTTTTTTCAAATACTTTTAATTTTAAACCTAATGTGTATTGAAAATCATCGAATTATTGCAAAGAATTTTATCAAAAAATTTGATAATAATAGAATTCCTTCTAAAAATGTTATTAAATTCTCGTGAAGAATTTTATTAAATGTTTTAAAAAATTTCTAATTAAATTCTTTTGAAGAATTTCTTTGAATTCTTCTTTTCAACTAATGGAGTTTCATTAAAAAATTGTAATTAAAAATTTTCAAAGCAATTGAATTTTATGAAGAAGAATTTTATTAAAATTGTATTAAAAATAATTGAATTTAATTGCGAAGAATTTTTCTAGTATTTACAAAAAGTAATTGAATTGTTCCGAAGAATTTATTAAATTTTTTATGATAATATTTAAAAATACTAAATATATTTGAAGGAATTTTGTTAAAATTGTTTTGAAAATAATTGATATTTTTCCAGAAATTTCATTATTTTTGATAAAAATTGAAATTTTGACAAGAATTTTATTATTTTACTAAAATCTTTTAAAATAATTGGATTTTATCAAAGAATTTCATTATTTTTGATAATAATTGAAATTTTTCCAATAATTTTATTATTTTTCAAAGTAATTGAAATTTTGACAAAAATTTTACTAAAATCTTTTTAAATAATTGGATTTTATCAAAGAATTTTATTATTTTTGATAATAATTGAAATTTTGACAAGAATTTGACTAAAATTTTTGATAATTGAAATTTTGACAAGAATTTAACTAAACTTATCAAAGAATTTTATTTTTTTTTTAAATAATTGAAACGTTGACAAGAATTTTATTATTTTTGAAAATAATTGAAGTTTATCCAATAATTTTTTTACTTTTCAAAATAATAGAAATTTTAACAAGAATTTGACTAAAATTTTTGATAATTGAAATTTTCCCAATAATTTTATTATTTTTCAAAGTAATTGAAATTTTGACAAAAATTTTACTAAAATCTTTTAAAATAATTGGATTTTATCAAAGAATTTCATTATTTTTGATAATAATTGAAATTTTGACAAGAATTTTACTAAAATTTTTGATAATTGAAATTTTGACAAGAATTTAACTAAAAATTTTTAAAATAATTAAAATTTATCAAAGAATTTTATTATTTTTAAAAAGTAATTGAAACTTTGATCAGAATTTTACTAAAATTTCTGAAAATATTTTAATGTTGCCAAGAATTTTATTATATTTGAAAATAATTGAATTTTTGACAAAAATTTTACTAAAATTTTTGAAGATAATTAAATTTCAGATATTAAAAATAATTGTTTCAATTGTTTCGAAGAGTTTATTAATAATTTTAGAATAAAAATTAATTTTATGAAAATATTTGAATTCATCCGAGGAATTCAATTAAAATTGTTTTGAAAATAATTGAATTCCAGCCGAGAATTTTACTATTTATTAAAATTAATTGAATTCTTGCGAAGAATTTTACTTTGTTTATAAGAATAATTGAATTATTTCGAAGGATTTTTTAAAATTTTAGAAAAAAAATTGAATTTTTTCGAAGTGTGTTAAAAATATATTTCTAAAAATTCCTCCCTTGCAATTCAATTAAAATTGTTTTCAAAATAATTGAATTTTTGTAAAGATTTTACTACTTAAAAAAATAATTGAATTGTTTAGAAGGATTTATTTAAATTTTAGAAAATTATTGAATTCTTTCGTGAAATTTTATTAAAAATTTTTGCTATGAAATAATTTTTGAATTCATAAGGATGAAAAAAAAATGATTAATATTTTTTCTCATATTTTTGTTTGTATTTGCACAGTTTGAGGAGAAAACGCCGACAAATGAGGAGATTCCAATGGCAATTGAGTGTCAAACGTTGGAGAGTGATGTGATTGTCGAGACGCGTCAGGAGTTCGATCCCGATGACGATATGGCCGGAATTATGCGCGAATTAAATGAAACAACATCGGTGTTGAATAATATTCACAACGATGGCGCGAATAGTGAAGCGAGCACTGAAACAACGTACAGCATCACTCCACACTCCAGTGATTTGCTCAAGGACATTCAGCTGTCTAATTAGAATTAATTAGAATCCTTTTTTTTGTTTTTTTTATTTCCAATTTTTCAAAGTTTCTTCGAATTTATTTATTTCCTTCTTCTAATTCTCTCTTCTTTTTTCCCTTATTTCTGTTCTTTTTCAATTCTCCTTTTTCTATTCTTTTTCAATTCTCTTTTTTCTATTCTTTTTAAAATTCTCCTTTTTCTATTCTTTTTCAATTCTATTTTCTAATTCTTCTTTTTCACTTTTATTCTTTTTCAATTCTCTTTTTTCTATTCTTTTTCCATTTCTCTTTTTTCTATTCTATTTGAAAATCCCTTTTTTCTATTCTTTTTAAATTCTATTTTCTAATTCTTCTTTTTCACTTCTATTTTTTTTTAAATTGGTTTTTTTAAAAGATTAATTAGCATATTAATGGGTAGAAATTTTCCAAAAATTTCTTCCGATAAATCGACTTTTAATGAATGCTCATTATTTACTTAATGAAATTCATTATTAATTCTCGTTTATTTTTTTTTGTTGAAATTATATTTGTTTGATTAGAAAAAATAAATATCACTATTATATATTAATTCAATTTCAATTTTGCAATTATTGAAAAACGTTATTTCTTGTTTTTTTTATTATTCTCATTTTTTTTTTGGTTTTTGTTTGATTTTTATTTGCTTTTTTATTTTGTTTTCTTTACTTTTCAGTATTTTTTCAGCCTTTTTTATTTATTTTTTTTTGCTATTTACTTTTTTTCCGATATTTTTATTTTTGTTTGCTTTTTACTATTTTTTTCGCCCCTTTTATATATTTTTTCTTTTTACCTTTTTTTTCTTTTTTTTATTATTCTGATTTAATTTTTAAATAGTTTTCTTTTCCCTTTGCTTCTGAGTTTAATTATATCTTTTTTGTAAATAATAGTTGTTAGGTAATTTTTTTTCCCCTTTTTCTTCTCAAGTATTTTTTCGTATTTTTTAAGAATTTTGTAAATAAACAATTAGCGAATAATAAAGAAAAATAAAGAATAAATTTGTACAATTATTGATTTCAACAAAGAGAAAAAAAATCTGCAATTAACACTTATTATTTAAATAATTAAAGATAACAGAATTTTAGTTAAAAATACTAAAAAAAAATTTAATTTTGGAAAAGTTACGAATAATTACAGAAATTCAATTATTTTCAAAAGTAATAAAATTTTTCGCAGAAATTCAATTATATTGAAACATTAAAAAAAATTCTGGTCATTTCAATTATATCTTTAAAAATCAAAAAATTCTTCTCCAAAATTCAATTATGTTCAAAAAAAATTTTTTTTAATTCCCGTCAAAATTTTCAATTATCTTTATAAATAATACAATTCTTCTTCGAAATTCAATTATTTTTAAAAACTAATAAAATTCATGGAAAAATTTCAAAAGAATTCAATAATTTACAAAATTTTTGATAAATTTCTTTTAAATAAACCAATTATTTTCATAAATAATAAAATTTTCACAGGAATTCAATTATTTTATATAAAAAATTTCAAATAATTTTTCGATAAATATCAATTATTTGAAAAGAATTTTATAAAATTCGTCGCAAGAGTTCAGTTATTGAAAAAAATTTAACAAAGTTCTTTTCAAGAATTCAATTATTTTTAGAAATAGTAAAATTATTCACTGAAATTCAATTATTTTTATTAACTTGAATAAAATTCGTTGGAAGAATTAAATTATTTTCAAAAGTAATAAAATTCTTCGCAGAAATTCAATTATGTTCAAAAATTTTTGTTAAAATTTCAATTATCTTTATAAATAATAAAATTCATCAATATTCAATTATTTAAAAAAATTTTAATAACATTTTTGGAAATTTTTTAAAAATTATTTTCACGAATAATGAAACACTCATCGCAGGATTTTAATTAATTTTGGATACAATATTTTAATCAAATTCCTCGAAAAATGTAATTATTCTTTAAAATTTTATTAAAATTTGTCAAAAGAATTCAATTATTTAAAAATTTGTCGATAAAATTCTTTATGAGAATTCAATTTTAACAAACATTCAATTATTCAATAAATTATTTATTTTTCAATTTAAATAATTGAATTTTTCTAGAATTTTCTAATAAAAATTGATTGAAAAATGAAATTATCGAATAATCGATTGATTGTTTATGAAAATAATTGAATTATTGCAACGAATTTTTGTTACAATTTTTTCAAATAATTGAATTTTTATAAGAAAATTGACTACTTTTTAAAATAATTGAATTCTTGCGAAGGATTTTATTAGGATTTTTGTAAATAATTAAATTTTTGTTGAAAAATTTCATGGTTATTTAAATTAGAAGAAAACATGAAGAAGGTGAATTATGTTTTGTAATAATATTCTTATAAATTGTTGAGTTTCGAAAAAGGTTTGAATTTGAATGTTCTGAAGAATTTCAATTCCCGTGGAAAAGAATAATAATTAAATACTTATTTAAAAATTTAGTTATTGATGTTTTTGAATAATTTTACAATTAATGAAATTTGTAAATATATTTAATAGAACATTTTTTTCAGTATCTAATAATTTCTAGAGTTAATTAGAATATTTTTTTGTGGTCAGGGAAAAAGTGGGAATTTTTTTTGGAAATCAGGGAAAAAGAAAATTAAATATTTGTGGCAATCCTGTATTATATTTCCATTTACTATTTAAATAATTTAAAGGAGAAAATTTTCTTTAAATTCTAAAAATTGGAAAGAAGAAAATAAAAAATAAAAAAAGGAATAAAAAGAAAAAAATATTGCAAACTGGAATTAAAATAGACGAAAATAAAAAATAAAAATTAAAAAAAGGAATAAAAAGAAAAAAATTGCAAACTGGAATTAAAATAGAAAAGAATGAGAGGGAAAAAAATGTATTCTCAATTAATCGTTTATTTTCCTAGTTTCTCGCTTCTGTTATAATTAATGGGCAGTCTGTGATAATTTTTCCTTTTGTTTCTTATTTATTTTATTTTATTTTAATTAATTAATTATTTTTTTTTTAAGAAATAAGTACTCGTTACACAACACGCAATTCTTTCTCTATATAATAATAATAATAATAATAATAATAATAATAATAATAATAATAATATGCTTATGCAAAACAATGCGAAAAACATTTTACAAACACTCTGATGCGCTCATCATCGAAGAATACTGCTGACGAAGCTAATCTACAATATTATATCAAATATATGTAACATATGTGTCGTACATTTAATTAGCACCCAGCAACAATACAGTACGTTCTCATTTTTGAATTCGCCTTTCAAGAGATAAGAGAGTGAGAGACGATTTCAAAAAGTTTGTTAGTAATTTTTTTTTCATTTGTTTGTTTCTTTCTTTCTTACTTATTTACTTACTTACTTACTTGAGACATGATATTTATTGTGAAAAAATATTAGTTTTGTTAAACACAATTCCATTTTCTTTATATTTACTCAATTTTTACTTTTTTTTTTCAAAGCTTTATGTATAGATGAAAAAATAAAGGCAACGACAAAATGAAAATTTTTTTGTCATTGTGTAGAAAAAATTTAGTTTCCTTTTTCTATATATATATATACTTAATAATTAATCATTTTTCTACATTTCCATTAGTCGAAGTACAAGTTTAAAAATTAGGAAATTTTTCTATTGACGAAAAGACAGAGGAAGAGAAAAAAAAAGAAAATTGAGGAGAAATCGGTTTTTTGTTTTCCAAACAATGGAAAATTTTGTTCTTTCCGCAATTTTTTAAAACTAATTACAAATTTTTTTGTTCCTTACTTTGTTTCTTTATTAATTATTTTTGTTTACTTTATTTTTGTTCCTTTATTTTTTGCTTCTTTATTTTTTTTGCTTCTTTATTTTTTTTGTTTCTTTATTTTTTTTGCTTCGTAATTTTTTTTACTTCTTAATTTATTTTTCCTCTTTATTTTTTTTCCTTCTTTATTTATTTTCCCTCTTTATTTTCAGTTACTTCTTTATTCTTTTTACTTCTGTATTTTTTCATTTCCAAAATTTATTCCCTTTTTTTCGTCAAATTTGCTATTTTCTTTACTTTCGAAAATTTCCATTTCTCCTCAATTTTGTTTATCCTTTCTTTTTCACGTGTGCAAATATTACAATCTTTAGTAAAAGTTGAATTGTTTTTTGTTTAAGTACAAAATATTAAAATATTTATCATTCAAAAAGATGAAAAATAACCAAAAATTTCCACTGATATTTACAATGAAGGAAATTTCCCTTTTTTTATAACTAAGAAAAGAAATTGTTTTCCCCCCAAAAAAAACGCGTGAGAAAAAGAAAAATTATTTAAAAAAAAAATGCAATTCGTTCGCGGAATGAATTTGAAAATAAGAAATGGAAAAAATTTTCTACTTTCTATACAACCAACGCTTCTTTTTTTTTGTTGTAATTAATTATATTTATGATTTAATTAAGTAAATAAATATTTACAGTGTAAAATTCTAAATTAAGCATCAAATTAGGCCTCGAAAGAAAAATTAGTGGAAAAAAAGGAAAGTTTTCCAAAATTTTTCGACTTTTTTCTGTTTATTATTATTTTTTTTTTAGAGAGCTACGCGATTTTTTTCTACTTCCTTTTTCTTATTTTTAGAAAAATTCTAAATTTCATGCATATTTTTCCTTTTCGAAAATCAAACAGAAATCAATTAATTTCAAAAAAAAAAAGAAAAAATTATTCTTATTTACGTGTGTTTTCTTTTTTAGAAAAAATATTTTAGAAAAAATATTTTACAAAAAATACTCGAATTAATTATAATTATAATTAATGCATTTAAATATAATTGACAATTAATATTAATCAAACAGTCTTTGCTCTTTAAATGAAAAAAAAAATGTTCTTCTTTATTTTTTTTTAAATTATTTTTTCTCTATAGAATTCGTTTAGAAAAAAAAACAAGAAAAAGAAAGAAAATTTATTATTTATATATATTTAATTTATTATTATGTTTGTGTGTTGGAAAAAAATCCTTAACGAGACAAATGCAATTTTTTCATTTCGATAAAACAATTAAATGTGTCATTTTGTAAAGTTTTTTTCACGATAGAAAACTTTCTTCTCTATTTTTCTTTTTTTTTTATAAAAAACATATATTTATATATTTATTTATATTTACAGTAGATTTTTGTGTATTTGTGTGTTTGTGTTTATTTTCCTTTACTTCTAAACTCGAAAACAAAAATCGGGCAAAAAAGTTTTTAGTTTTTAATTTGTAAAGAAATTTTTTTTTTTCAAGAATCTTTACAGGAAAAAAAGAGTTTTTCTTTTTTGCTAAAAATTTCTTTTTCGAATTTTAACGTAAAAAACTTTCAAAATACTTTTTCAAGAAAACAATTTTTACTCCAAACGGTTTGAAAAATAATTTTTTTTCGAAAGATGGCAATAAAAAAAAAATTCTAACTTTTAATTCGAAATCAAAAATTTTTAGAAGACAAAAAAACTCTTTTTTTCTTTTTTTATTTATTAAGTATTAATATCACTACGCAGAGTTTTTAAAAAACCCATTAGTTTCTTATTTTTAAAACAAAAAATCATCTTCGATTTCTTTTTCAAAAAACAAAAAATCATTTTCGATTTTTTTTCCAAGAAAAATTCAATTTTCGAAAGAAAATCAGAAATGATCTTTAATTTGTTGCGAAAAATCTTTAAACTACTTTTTTCTTAATGAATAATCACGTTCTAATTAATTTTGTCTATTTACATTAATAATTAATAATTAGTAATTAGTAATTAATAAAAAAAAATTGGTTAAATTCTAAATTTTTACAGGCGCAGAAAAAAATATATAAAAAAACATTTTTTTAGTATTTTTAAACAACAAAAAAAGGCAGAAATTCCCATTTGGGAAATTTTCTCTTGAGAAATTTTTTTTTCTTTTGGAAAAAGCAAAAAAATTAAAGAAAGATGAGAAATTTTTGTTAATAATATTTTTTAAGTACGATTTTTGTTTCTTATTTGTAGAAAAGTAGAATTCTTTTTGTTTACTCAAAATGAAAAGGAAGAAAAAACTGAGAATTTGAAAAAAAACGATTAAAAAAATAAATAAGCAAAAGGAAATAAAAAACTAAAAAAAAAAGTAAATTAAAATTGAAAAACTAAAAAAAACTAAACAAAAGAAAAAAAAAGAATAAAAAAACAAGAAAAAAATTAAGAAATTGAAAAAAATGAAAGAAAATGAAAAAACTCAAAAGAATCTGAAAAAACTAAAAAAAAAAAATGAAAAAAATCTAAAAAGAAACGAAAATAAACTGAAAAAAAAGAAAAAAATAATGAAAAATTAAAATAATTTCTTCTTAAAACTTTCTGTGTAAAAAATATTCTTTTTGTCAATTTTTCCACTTCTTCTAAATTTGCAAGTAAAAAATAATTTTCTTAAATTCATAACCAAAACGAAAAAGTCACTTTTTTTATTTCCAAAAGAAAAAAAAAAATTATCTTCTCAACGAAGAAAGTCGATTTTTCTGCTTTTTTCTTGTAGAAAAAAAGAAATAGCGACTTTTTTTTATTTCTAAAAGAAGAAAAAGTGATTTTTTAATTTTTTCCTATGAACAAGTCGTTTTCTTTATTTCCAAGAGAGAAAAAAAAGAAAATCCGACTTTTTTTATTTCTAAAAGAAATAATTTTTTTTGTTTTGCATTTCCAAGAGAATAAAAAATGAAGAAGTGATTTTTTCGTTCTTTCAAAAGAAAATAATGAAGAAGTGAATTTTTTTTCCTTTTTCCAAGAGAAAGAAAAATAAAATTGAGAATTTTCCTTTTTCCAAGAGAAAGAAAAAATAAAACTATGAAGTTTCCTCTTCTCAAGAGTGAAAAAAAAATGAAAAACTGATTTTTTCCGTTTTTCAAGAGAGAGAGAAAAAGTAATGTTTTTCCTTTTTGGTCCAATTTGTAGAAAATTGTGAAAAAATTCTTTTTTTTTCCGGAATATATTCTAAATATTAAAATTGATTCGTTTTCATCAGTTTGTAAATGTGGCTTTTTGTTTTTGTTTTATTTTGTTTCTATTCACTGAAAAATTGTGTGCAAAAATGAGATTTTTTTTCTCTTTTTTGTTTTATTTTTTGAGAGAGAAAAAAAGAGAAAAAAGAGTAGAAAAATTGAATTTATGATTCTTCGTTAAAAATTGTTTTCAGGTCGTGCTCGTAAAGTGCAATGACGAGCATTATTCCAAGTCCAGATAAAAGTCCCAGGGCCTGTAGAATGCAGTGCCAATGTGAGCCGCCCTCCTCCGAGTGACTCGACGACAATTCCGGAATCTAGATTTTGCAAAAAACAAAAAAAAGACACGACAAAATGTTAATTAATTCTTTTGACAAATTAATTAATAAAATAGGAAATAAAGAATGAAAAAACTGAATGAAATTCGTAAAAATTGAATTAAAAAGAAAAAAATAGAAAAAATTATAAAAAAATTGTTTTAAATTGAAAAATTGATAAAGAAACTTTTTAAAATTGAAAAAATGACACAAAAATTTAAAGAATTGCGAAAGAAATGGAGAAAACAAAAAAATTTCAATATTGAATCAAAAAAGGTAAAAATTGGTTAAAAAAAGGAAAAGTTGAATAAAAGAAGAAACAAAAAAAAATTATGAAAGGAAATTAAAACTATAAAAATTGCATAAAATGAAGAAATTGAAAAATTATTAGTTTTAATTTTAATTTTAAGAAATAAAGTTTGAGGAAAATAAAAAAAATTTGCAAAAATCAGTTAAAATAGGAAAAAAAAGTGAAGAAAAGAAATTAAAACTATAAAAATTGAATAAAATGAAGAAATTGAAAAATTATTAGTTTTAATTTTAATTTGAAGAAATAAAATTTGAGGAAAATAACAAAAAATTGCAAAAATCAGTTAAAATTGAAAAAAAATCAAATTAAAAGGAATTAAACAGGAAAAAAATGTTAATAAAATATTATAAGAAAGGAAAAAGAACATTAATAGAGAAAAAAAGAGAAAAGAAAAGCGAAAGTCAAATAGAGAAAAATGAATATGGGAAAAAATTTACTAGAGAAAAGAAAAAGGAAATGAAGAGATCGGGGAAAAAAATTGTGGTAACAAACCATATCGACTAGGGCGATATAAATAAACATTCCGGCGGCTGCGGCGAAAACCCAACTGCTCGCTGCCGGCGTTGCGCCCAATAAAACGCCAAACACCATTCCAAAGAGACACAATACGGATGACAATAAATTGTAGAATACCGCTTGCTTTGCGCTCATTCCCGCTTTCAGTAGAACCGCAAAGTCGCCTGTGCAAAACAAAAAAGAAAAGATAATGATAACAATAAATTAAATAAATGAAATAAATTATATAAATATTTCAATAAATTAAATAAATTATATAAATATCTAAATAAATGCAAATTTCTGCTAATAAAATAAATATAAATAAATAAATACAATTCTTCCTCCATGAGGAAGCAGGAAAAACAAAAGTTCTACTTTCTTTATAGAATAATTTAAAATTTTTAAAAAAGGCGGAGAAAACAAATAGAAATCTAATAAAATAAATAGCGAAGCTAATAAGTAGAAAACTAAAATGAAACGAAAAGGCGGGGAAAAAATATAAAACTAAAATTAAAAAAACAAGATGGAACAATAAATAAGAAAATGTGAATAAGAAGGAAATTAAACTAAGAAAAGACTAAAAAAATTCTAGGATAACTAAAATTAAAATAAATAGAAAACTAAACTTAAAAAACAAGATGGAAAAATAAATAAGAAAGAAAACTAAACTAAGAAAAAATTTTTTTTAAATTCGAGGAAAACTAAAATCAAAAGCGGAGAAAAGAAATAGAAAACTAAACTTAAAAAACAAGATGAAAAAATAACTAAGAAATTGCGAATAAGAAAGAAAACAAAACAAAGAAAAAATTTTTAAAAAAATTCTAGGAAAACTAAAATTAAAATAAAAAGCAGAGAAAATAAATAGAAAACTAAACTTAAAAAACAAGATGAAAAAATAACTAAGAAATTGCGAATAAGAAAGAAAACTAAACGAAGAAAAAATTTAAAAAAAAATTCTAGGAAAACTAAAATTAAAATAAAAAGCAGAGAAAATAAAGAGAAAACTAAACTTAAAAAACAAGATGGAAAAATAAATATGAAAATGCGAATAAAAAAGAAAACTAAAAAAAAAAATTCTAGGAAAACTAAAATTACAAAAAAACAGCGGAGAAAATAAATAAGAAAATGGAAATAAAACGAAAAACTAAACAAAGAAAACAACAGTTTAGAAGAAACTAAAAAGACATTTAATTAAATTGCAAAAAAACAGAAGAAAAAAATTTTACAAAGAAAATTAATACAATCCGAATTGAAGGAAAAAAAGGGGAGGGTAAAATTGATTGAATAAAAAATAAAAGGAAAAATAAAATTCGTACCTAATTCGTGGGGCAATTCATGGCAAAAAACGGCAATCGCCGTGGAAAATCCGCCGGCAATACTCGCGGAGAATGCAGCGCCGATTGCCATTCCATCGGTAAAATTGTGAAGTCCATCGCCCATCACCACCATCCAAGCGACACTCGACATTGATTCTGGCGCCGAATGCACGTGTCCTGTTAATTTAAAATTAAAACAATAAATAAACAAATAATTTCACAAATTAGTCAAAAATTTGGAATTTTTTCAAATTAATTTAAAAAAAAAGGAAATTTTTGAAGAAAAGTTATAAAATTTATTCTAAAGTAAAATGATAAAATTTATTCTAAAGAAAAAAGCGGAAAAATTTATTCTAAAGAAAAAGGAAAAAATTTATTCTAAAGTAAAATGATAAAATTTATTCTAAAGAAAAAGCGGAAAAATTTATTCTAAAGAAAAAGGAAAAAATTCATTCTATAGAAAAAGGAAAAAATTGAATGAAATTTGGAAAAATTGAATAAATGAACGAAAAAAGGATTAAAAAATGGAAAAATAGGTTTAAGTTATAAACATTCAAGAAAATGAAAAATTTAATTTAAAAATTGAATGAAAATTGGAAAAATTTAATTAAAATTGTGAAATTCAATAAAAAACAAGAAAAGAAGTTAAAACTATAAAAATTGAATAAAATGGGGAATTAAAAAGGAAAATAAGGAATAAGAATTGAAAAAATTGAAATAAAAATGGAAAAAACAATAAAAACAGGAAAAATTGAATTAAAAATTTTTTTAAATAATAAAAAATTAGGAAAAGATGTTAAATCTATAAAAATTAAATAAAATGGGGAATTAAAAAGGAAAAAATTGAAATAAAGAAGAAAAAATGCAATGAAAAACCGGAAAATAGAATGAAAATTGGAAAAATTCATTAAAAATTGAAATAAACAATAAAACGAAGAAAAATTGAATTAAAAATTTGAATATATAAATTTACAAGGAATAAAATATGAAAAAAATGAAAAATTGAATTTAAAAAATAAAAAAATGAATAAAAAAGAAATAAAATAGAAAAAGAATGGATTAAAATTGTAATAAATACAAAATTTCAAAAAAAGGAGAAAAAAGACGAAAACTCGCAAAAATTGGCTAAAAAATTGATTAAAAAATGAAAAAATTGAATTAAAATTCGAAAAAAATGAATTGAAATTATAAAAATTGAATAAATCATGAAAAAAGTGAATTAAAGATAACAAAAGATTAAATATTAAAATAGAGAAATAAATTAATAACTAAAAATAAGGAAAACGAAAGTAAAAAAAGAAAAAAATGAATATAAATGGAAAAATACAATTAAAAAATAGGAAAAGAAGTTAAAACTATAAAAATTCAATAAAATATGAAATTAAAAATGAATAAATTGAAATAAAAAAGAAAAAATGCAATAAAAAAACATAAATTGAATGAAATTTGGAAAAATTGAATAAAATTGGAAAAATGCAATAAAAACAAAAATTGAATAAAAAATGAATAAATAAAATAAAAAATAGGAAAATTCAATAAAAGAAAAGAAATAATTGAATGAAAAATAAACAAACATAATAAAAATTAAAATCAAAACAAACGGAACAAAATACAAAGTAACTGAAACTGGAAATAAAATACAGAAAATTTTCAAACAAACTAAGAAAATACTGTACAAAAATTTATTTTCTGTTAATTTCCTGTTTTTCCTCTTTTCGACTAGGAAAAAAGATAACAAAAAAAAGAAAAAAAAATGAGAGGAAAAGAAAAGAAATTAAAAGAAAAAGAAATGTACCGTGAGAATGTGTATGTCCATGATGCTTATTCTCGTGTTCACGAATGATGACCGTGTAACTTTCTGCCTCAGTTAATACTTCATTTGTTCCGTCAATTTTTTTCATTCTCTCATTCAATTTCCAATCGTCGTTTCCAATTTTTTCGAGATCATTCTTTACAATCGTCGGCACTGAATTGCAATTCGACGTCAATGGCTTCTCCTCCTCGATCGACGCCGGCCGCTCATGATGATTGTTGTGTCGATGATGATGATTATCTACCAAAAAAAGAAAATTTTCATTTCCAAAACATTTAGTTTTCCATTAAAAAAATTAATTTCACTCTCAATTATTTATTTATTTCTTTGCTAAAATCGTAAGAATTACAAACCGACGCCTAGGATCGACTTTAACCAGCGAAAATTGTCCATTAAAAATAGAACAAAATTATTTACAAAACAAATTTACAAAGTAAATTATTCAAAAAATTTTTTCTTTTACTTATTTCCCTAACTCATTTAAATTGAAAGTCGAAACAATGAAAAAGGGAAAATTTTCCAGACATTGATAAACAAAAAAAAAAACCTTGCGAATTATTGTCATTGATATAATTTTAGAATATTGAGAAAATAATAATAAAACTCCACACACAGTATAAAGAGAAAATGAGAAACAAAAATGAAAAAAAAACGCAAAAAAAAGGGAAACCAATAATATTGGAAAATTGTGAAACAAAAGGAAGGAAAAAAAATCTACCTTGAGTTTCAGTCGTGATTTCTCCGTAACAATAAGGATACGATGAGTATTTATGTTTGCAGAGTTTCTCTCCAACTGTATTACTATTTGTACCCTCAGATTCTCTCATTACACGAACTCTCGGTGGGAGCTGCAAAATTTCATTGAAAAAAAAAACAAAATTATTTCTTTCCTCTTCTCTTTATATAAATAATGAAAAACATTTTTCGTCCTTCTAGAGACAAAAGAAATAAATTTTTGAGAAAAAAATATGAAAGGAGCAAGAAATAAAAAAAATAAAAACAGTTCAAATAAATACGAAACAAAAATAATGGATATTAAAAACAAAAAGAGGAAGAAAAAAAGGGAAAAAAAAGGAATTAGAATTGAAAAAATTGAAATAAAAATGGAAAAAACACAAAAAAAAAACAGGAAAAATTGAATTAAAAATTTTGAAAAATAATAAAAAATTAGGAAAAGATGTTAAATCTATAAAAATTCAGTAAAATGGGGAATAAAAAAGGAAAAAATTGAAATAAAAAAGAAAAAATGCAATGAAAAAACGGAAAATAGAATGAAAATTGGAAAAATTCATTAAAAATTGAAAAATACAGTAAAATGGAGAAAAATTTAATTTAAAATTTGAAAATATGAATTTACAAGGAATAAAATATGAAAAAAAGTGAAAAATTTAATTTAAAAATTGAAAAATACAATAAAAACAAGAAAAATTGAATTAAAAATTTGAAAATATAAATTTACAAGGAATAAAATATGAAAAAAATGAAAAATTTAATTTAAAAATTGAATGAAAATTGAAAAAAATTTACAATCTAAATATAAAAATATATTTATATTTACAATATAAATTTACAAGGAATAAAATATGAAAAAAATGAAAAATTTAATTTAAAAATTGAATGAAAATTGGAAAAATTTACGTAAAATTGTAAAATTTAATAAAAAACAAGAATAGAAGTTAAAACTATAAAAATTGAATAAAATGGGGAATTAAAAAGGAAAATAAGGAATTAAAATTGAAAAAATTGAAATAAAAATGGAAAAAACAGGAAAAATTGAACAAAAATTTAAAAAGACAATAAAAATAAGGAAAAGAAGTTAAATCTATAAAAATTCAATGAAATAGGGAATAAAAGAGAAAAAATTGAAATAAAAAAGAAAAAATGCAATGAAAAACGAAAAATTGAATGAGATTTTAAAAAAATAGAATAAAAAGGAAAAATATTAATAAAAACAGTGAAAATTGAATGAAAAAGCGAAAAATACAATAAAAAAAGGAAAAAATACAAACATAAAGAAATAAATTATAAAAATAATCAAAATGTAAATGAAATAGAATTTAAAATAATAAAAATAAAAAAAAGACTTATTAATGAGAATAAAGAGAGCAAAAAATTTTGAAAATAGTAAAAATAGAAAAATTGAATAAGAAAAACAGGAGAAAAAAGAATTCTTAATTTTGATTTGTTAATAATAATAATAAAAATAATAATAATAAAAATTGCTTTACTTTATTGCGCCTCTGACGATATTTCCTCCACTCGGCCAACATTGTGAGGGATTTTTCAGTGAAGAAAAACAAAACTAAACCTAACATTGCAACAAGTCCTTTCCACATATTTGCATTGTGATCAGCTTCGTGATCGATGATCAATTCCTCGTGACCGTGACCGTGACTGTGAGCGGCTTCGGACATCATTGCCTAGGATCAAAAAGAAGAATAAAAAATTAGTCCAATTTCTACGGATTTTTCAATCTAAAATCATTTAGAGGATTTTTAAACAATAAATAATTTTTTTTTAATTTACGTACGTGAGGTAGTAAATGAATAAGAGCATCGCCGCACAACGTTCCAACTGCAAGCGCCACCAAAAATTGTAAAAGTTGATTATAGTAACTTTTTCCCATCACAGGAATCACAGCGACTCCAAGAAGTCCGCAGAGACTTATTATTAAAATACTAATCGCCGAATACATCCAAACTGAAATAGAGAAAAACAGAAAGAAAAACAATTTAGCGATAATAATTCAAAATTAAAGTCAAGAAGAAATTTTATCACAATTTTTTGAAATAAGTGAATTTTTATGATTAAAAAACATTTATTTGTTCTTTCATTTTTTTTTTAAAGAGTAATTGAATTCTTGTGACGAATTTTTTTTTTTTGGTTGCTCAAAAAAAAAATAATTGAATTCTTTAAGAAAAATTTTAGTTTGTATGAAAATAATTGAATTTTAATTTTTGAATAAAATAATTGAACTTTTTTAGAGAATTTTCTTAAAATTGAAGAAAACAATTGAATTTTTTTGTGAAAAATTTTTTTTTTTTAAGAAAAATAATTGAATTTTAGACATGAATTTTAGATTTTAAAAAATTAATTAAATTTTTGTAGAGAATTTTCTTGATATTGAAGAAAATAATTGAATTCTTGTGATGAACAATTTTGTTAATAAAAATAATTCAATTTTTGAAAAGAAATTTTACTATTTAGAAAATATTTAAATTTTTCTAGAGAAGTTTCTAAAAATTGATGTAAATAATTGAATTTTCGAGAAGAAATTTTTATTTGTGAAAATAAATGAATTCTTGTGGCAAATTTTAGATTTTAAAAAAGGAATTTGTTAAATAAATAAATAAATAAATCCAATTTTTGTAGATAATTTACTTAAAATTGAAGAAAATAATTGAATACTTTTTTAAATTTTTTTTTTTTTTTTTTTTAAAGGAAAATAATTAAATTATTGTCATGAGTTTTAGTTTTTAAGAAAATAATTGAATTTTTGTAGAAAGTTTTCACAAAATTAAAGAAAATAATTGAATTCTTGTGATGAACAATTTTTTAATGAAAATATTTTAATTTTTGAGAAGAATTTTAGTTTTTAAGAAAATAATTGAATTTTTGTAGAAATTTATCACAAAATTGAATAAAATAATTGAAATTTTGTAAAAATTGAATTCTTAAGAAGAAATTTACTAAAATCCTAGAAAATAATTGAATTTTTATGGTAAATTATATTTTTAATAAAAATAATTGAATTCGTGTGGAAAATTTTAGTTTTTATGAAAATAATTGAATTTTAGTTGAAATTTTCCTCAAAATTGAAGAAAATAATTGAAATTTTGTGAAAATTAAATTCTTAAGAAGAAATTTACTAAAATCCTAGAAAATAATTGAATTTTTATGGTAAATTATATTTTTAATAAAATTAATTGAATTCTTGTGGAAAATTTTAGTTTTTATGCAAATAATTGAATTCTTGTGGCAAATTTTTGGTTTTTAGGAAAATAATTGAATTTCTGTTGAGAAATATTTCAAAATTAAAGAAAATAATAGATTTGCTGTGATAAAAATTTTTTTCAGGAAAATAATTGAATTTTTATTGAGAAATATTTCAAAATTGAAAAAAATAATTTAATTCTTGTAAGAAAATATTTTTTTAAAGAAAATAATTGAAATTTTGTTGAGAAATATTTTAAAATTGAATAAAATAATTGAATTCTTGTGATGAACAATTTTTTAATGAAAATATTTTAATTTTTGAGAAGAATTTTAGTTTTTAAGAAAATAATTGAATTTTTGTAGAAATTTATCACAAAATTGAATAAAATAATTGAAATTTTGTAAAAATTGAATTCTTAAGAAGAAATTTACTAAAATCCTAGAAAATAATTGAATTTTTATGGTAAATTATATTTTTAATAAAAATAATTGAATTCGTGTGGAAAATTTTAGTTTTTATGAAAATAATGAAATTTTTGTTGAAATTGTTTACAAAATTGAATCAAAATAATTGAATTCTTTTAAAAAATGTTAATTTTTGTGAAAACAATTCGATTTTTGTAGAGAATTTTTAAATTGAAGAAAAAATGATTAAATTCTTTCGAAAAATGCTTTTTTTATTATTATTAACAATAATAATAATAATAATTTTCTGAAATGAAACAAACCTTGAAACATATTTCTCGCCATTTCCTCAGATTCATAGCTTTCGACGGCTGAGGGTTTATAAATTTCCGGCACTTTAATGCAACCGTTTCGCTCTAAATTCGTTTCCCCAGCCAAATGATAGAGTAAAACGGGACAAACTCTCTCGAACAACCAGCCAGGTAATACTGTATTGTTATTTGTCGCAGAATTATAAGGTACATCCTGCGATAAGGAACTCAATAATTCTTTACTGCTCACACACTAAAACAGAGCGAAAAAATCCAAAAATCAAGACAAAAAATTCTAATTCAAAAAAATTACATTTTTATTTTATGAATAAAATAAAATATTAACTTTTTTTTTCAAATTAATTTCATTAAATTAGTTAATAAATAAAATTTGTGAATTATATATAGAGAAAGTTAAATAAATAAACAAATAAATAAATTAGAAATTCCAGTAAATATTCTAATTCAGAAAAAAATATTCAAAGCAAAATAAAAAGTGAAAAATTTGAAAGCAAATTGAGAAAATAAAAATGAAAAAACCAAAACTTTAAGAAGTAAAATTTTCAAGGTAAATTATTGATTAAGGATAAATTTAGAACTCTTACCCTTTCCTCTGAATCGGAAACTGTTTCGCTTATTCTCTTCAAATCCGTAACACTTCCTGCAAAAACGAAAAACAAAAATTTATTTCCCTAAAATAATCAAAAAAATATTTCTTCATTCCTTTCTTAAAAGAAAAGAAATTAAATTTTCAGCAGTAATTATAATATTTTCTCTTTCTTTAATTTAGTGGAAAAATGAATTTCTTTATTCTCTTAAAAGAAAAAGAAACGAAACCAAATTTTTCCACTAAACTAAAAAGAGGAAAAAATAAATAATTAGAAAAAAAATTAAATCCTTTTCCTTAAAATAATTGGTAAAAAAAAAATTAATCTCTCGGAGAAAAAATAGAAAAATCACTAAAAAAAAACGAAACCAAATTTTCTGCACTAAAAAAGAAAAAAAAATTTGTTTGTCCCTAAAATAAAATTGAATCTCAACCAAGAAAAAGAGAAAAAAAATTAAATCACTCCGAAAAAAGAAAAGAAATTAATTTTTCCACTAAAAAATAAATTTTCCCCATTAAAGTAATTTGAAAAAAAATTAAAATTCTTCCTAGGAAAAAAAACAAATTTTCCTTATTGAAAAAAAATTAAATCTCTCTTCTTCTTTATTCAGAAATTTAATTAAAAATTTGTAAACTAGAAAAAATTGAATTTTTCCAAAGAAAAAAAAAATTAATTTTCTCGATAAAAAAGGATAAATCTGGAAAGAAGACGAAGGGAAAAAAATCGTGACACTTTACACAGATGTGAAAAAAAACCGTTTCCACAAAAAAAAATGAAAAGAAATTTGTTTTAATTACAAGAGAAAAAAAAATCACACCAATACTGTTAATGTCTCGATGTTTGCTGAAATTACTATGAAATGAGTATTTATTATAGACTGAATGATAATAAAAGCCTTGTAACATAAACCTTATGTCAGAAATCTTGAAAAGTTTTCGTTATCTCAGCAACTGGAATTACACGAATAAGATTTATGTAGCGTCTGATAGCATCGAATTTCATTGACATATAAATACTTACATCATTTATTTTTTTTCCCCTCTTTTCCACTGTTTTTTTTTCTTCTCATTCTCCTTTTGCATAATACACAATAATGTGGAGAAAATTGAATTAAAAAAAAAGAGGAAAAAAAAATTGGTGAAAAGAGGAAAGAATGGGAAAATCCCCGAGATTAAAGTGCGAATTCTTTTTTTTTTATTTTATACAGGTATTTCTGTCTTTTTTTTTTTTGCTTAGTTTCGATAGATTGTGCGTTAGAATTTTGCCACAAGATGCAAATTAACAATTATTTTGTATTTGAAATTAATTTTTGTTTTTCGATACTAATTTTTAGTTTTCGACACGAATTTTTATTTTTCAATATTAATTTTTGGTTTTCGACAACGAATTTTCATATTTCAATATTAATTTTCGTTTTTCAATGTTAATTTTCTTAATTTTTAATTCTTTTCTTAATTTTCTTAATATTTAGTTTTCGACACGAAATTTTATTTTTCAATATTAATTTCTAGTTTTTGACACGAATTTTTATTTTTCAATATTAATTTTTGGTTTTCCACAACGAATTTTCATATTTCAATATTAATTTTCGTTTTTCAATGTTAATTTTCTTAATTTTCTTAATTTTTAGTTTTCGACACGAAATTTTATTTTTCAATATTAATTTCTGGTTTTCGACACGAATTTTTATTTTTCAATATTAATTTTCTTAATTTTTAATTCTTTTCTTAATTTTCTTAATTTTTACTCTTGAAACTAATTTTTATTTTTCAATATTTTTTAGTTTTAGACACGAATTTTTATTTTTCAATATCAATTTTTAGTTTTAGGAAATAATTTTTTTTTATTTCAATGTTAATTTTTATTTTTCATGAAAACAATTGAATTCTTGCAAAGATTCATAAAAAAATTGTGAAAAATAATTGAATTCTTGTGGCAAATTTTTGGTTTTTATGAAAATAATTGAAATTTTATTGAAATTTATCACAAAATTGATTGAAAAAATTGAATTCTAGTAACAAATTTTAGTTTTTAAGAAAATAATTGAATTTTTGTTGAAAGTTTTCACAAAATTAAAAAAAATAATTGAATTCTTCTGATAAACAATTTTTTTTGTGAAAATAATTGAATTCTTGTGGCAAATTTTTGGTTTTTATGAAAATAATTAAATTTTTGTCGAAATTCTTCACAAAATATAATAAAATAATTGAATTCTTGTAATAAATTTTAATTCTTATGAATATAATTGAATTTATGTTAAAATTTTTCTCAAAATTTAAGAAAATAATTAAATTCTTGTGGAAAATTTTTGTTTTTATAAAAATAATTGAATTCTTGTGACAAATTTTTGGTTTTTATGAAAATAATTGAAATTTTTTGTCGAAATTCTTTACAAAATTAAATAAAATAATTGAATTCTTGTAACAAATTTTAGTTTTTTTGGAAAATAATTGAATTTTTGCTATAATTTTTCACAAAATTTAAGAAAATAATTGAATTCTTGTTGCAAATTTTAGTTTTTATAAAAATATGTGAATTTTGGTTGAGAAATATTTCAAAATTAACGAAAATAATTGAATTCTTGTGATGAACATTTTTTTTTAATGAAAATGATTCAATTTTTGAAAAAAATTTTACTATTTAGAAAATATTTGAATTTTCCGGAGAATTTTCTCAAAATTGAATAAAAAATTGAATTCTTGTAATAAATTTTAATTTTTATGAAAATAATTGAATTTATATTAAAATTTTTCTCAAAATTAAAGAAAATAATTGAATTCTTGTGGTAAATTTTATTTTTGATAAAAATAATTGATTTCTTGTAATGAACAATTTTGTTAATGAAAATAATTCAATTTTTGGGAAGAAATTTGACTATTTAGAAAATATTTGAATTTTTCTAGAGAAGTTTCTAAAAATTGATGTAAATAATTGAATTTTCGGGAAGAAATTTTTTTTTTTGTGAAAATAAATAAATTCTTGTTTCAAATTTTAGTTTTTAAAAAAATAATCGAATTTTTTTAGAGAATTTTCTCGAAATTGAAGAAAATAATTGAATTCTTGGGCAAAAATTTTCATTTAGTAAAATAATTAATTAATTTCTTGAGCAAAACTTTATTTCGATAAAAATAATTGTATTCTAGCGAGAAATTCTTTTTGCTAAAAAAAAAAATGAAAATTGAATTCCTCACAAATATTTTATCAAAAATACAGAATTAATATTAAAAAATATCAACTTTACTTTTCGAAACCAATTTTAAAAAATTTTAAACCCAAATTCTATTTTCCCAAAAACTAATTTTTTTATTTTTCAATATTACTTTTTCCTCTTTAGATGCTAAATTAATTTTTTTATTGTTATTTTTCGCTTTGCAGTGATAATTTTTGCTATTCGACGCTACTTTTCAATTTTTTTTATCTAGATATTAATTTTTACACTTTTTCGAAACTAATTTTTATTACAATTTTTTGAAACTTTATTTTATTTTCAATTTTCAAAGGATAATTTTTATTTCTGAAATATATTATTAAATTTTCTTTTGAAAACGAAATGGATAATAAAAAAAAGAGAAGAAAAAAAAATTGAAAGCCACGAGTATAATAATAATAAAAATAATTTGAATTTCAACAAAAGCTAAAACTATTATTAGAGGCAGTAAAAAAAAAAAAAAAAAATTTTTTTGTGATTAAAAAACATGAAACTAGAAATTAAAATCCCATAATAATTTCAAACAATTGTCGAGCAATGTCAATGACTAATTTCATGGGTCAATTTAATCAGACAATCAAATGTCTCGTCTCGGAAATAACACTAAATACTTTTTATCAAGATTACGATTAGTATTATTACTATTTTCAATTTATTATCTTTTTATTCCAATAGAAACAATAATAATAGTAATAATAGTAACAATAATAATAATAATTATTATTTTTATTTTTATCATTATCATTATCATTATTATTATTGTTATACTTTTTTTTAATTCAAACATACAAAAAATAAAAAATAAAGAAATATTGAGAAAAATTAAAATTTTATTACAATTAATATTATTTGTTATTAATAAATATAATTAATTATTAATTAATTAATTATTAATACTAATATAATGTTATTAATTATAATTATTTGTTATAATTATCAGATAATAATAATAATAAGAATAATAATAATTATTATTATCTGTTTTTAAATTCAGATTAAAAAAATAAAAATAAAGAAATATCGAGAAACAATAAAATTTTATTATATTATTATTTGTTATTATTATAATTATCAGATAATTTTGATAATAATAATAATAATAATAGTAATTTTTATCATTATCTTTATAATAATTAATATAATCACAAGATTTCTATTCTTTTTTTTCCATCTTTTTTTTGTAATCTATAAAAAATATCTTGAACTCGTGTGATTTTCGCATTCTTCGAGATAATTATTTTTCTATCCCACACTTTTAATTTTATATCAAATCAATCTCTCGAATACAATAATTGATTACGAGAGTTTTTTTTATCGATTAATTTTTTTTTACGCCTCGAAAAAAAACTATTTCCTGTTATTATTCTTTTTATTTATTTTTAAATTTTAATTCATTTCTTCAACGATTTTCTTTTTCTTTACTTTTTTTTATCAACTTTAATTTAATTTATTAATGCCAATTAAAAAAAAATTAGTTTTTTAAAAATATTTTTCTGCTCTTTTTCTAATTTTTTAATTAAAAAAAAATGAGTAGAAATTTTAAATTATTAATTAATTTAAATTTCGAAAAAATAATTTTTTTTTGTGAATTTTCTCCTTCAATTCGAAATAAAAATATTTTACAATAAAGAAAATTTATGAAAATTTACCAAAAAAAGATAAAAAAAATTTCCAAATATTTATTTTTCTCTTTTTCGTTCATCGATTTTTCATTATTTTTAATTCAGTTTTTGATAAAAAAAAAAAAATTTTCTCCCCTTTATTGATCGATTTAGAAAAAAATTGAAAAAGAGTGAAAAAAATTATTTTCTACGATCGTCGATGTTTCTTTTTTTTTTAAATTAATTTTTTGTTTAAAATAAATGTTTCCACCGTTTATTGTTCTATTAAAAAGAAAAAGAGGAAAAAAGAGAAAAATGGAAAAAAATTTCCCGCCTAATCAACGGGAATAATTCTTCAAAGTTTAAATAAAAAAAAAAAAAAAGAAAAGAAAAAAGTTCTCTCAACGGTCCGTGAACTTTTTAGAAATTGCCTTGAACTTTCGTCCATGACTTTCGCCGCGTTTCCTTCGTTAACACTAATCAAAAATTATTTCACAAGGCAATTTTCGTTTTCAATTAATTTGCAATTTGATCTTCAAAAAAAAGGTTAATTGCCTTTGATTGAGACGTTGTTCAAATTTTTTTTTCATTTGACATTAGGAGAATTTTTCATTTGAATTTGAGAATTAAATTATTTTCAATAAAATTTCATTAACATTTTTTTTTTGAATAATTGACATTTTTTGAAGAATTTAAATAAAATTTTTATTTAGACTTGAATTTATTTAAAGAGATTTCATTAAAATTGTAGTAAAAAATTGAAAACAAAGAATAGAATTAAATTTTAATAATTAAAATTTTTTTTAGAGAATTTTCATGAAATTTAAGAAAATAATTGAATTTTTGTTAAGAAATATTTCAAAATTAAAGAAAATAATTGAATTCTTGAAACAAAATTCAGTTTTAAAGAAAATAATTGAATTTTTGTTGAGAAATATTTCAAAATTGAAAACAAAATTGAATTCTTGTGATAAAAATTTTTTTTAGGAAAATAATTAAATTTTTGTCGAAATTTTTCACACAATTGAATAAAATAATTGAATTCTTGTAACAAAATTCAGGTTTTAACGAAAATAATTGAATTTATATTCAGAAATATTTTAAAATTGAATAAAATAATAGAATTCTTTTAACAAAATTTAGTTTTTAAGCAAATAATTGAAATTTTGTTGAGAAATATTTTTAAATTAAAGAAAGTAATTCAATACTTGTGATAAAAAATTTTTTTTATGTCAATAATTGAATTCTTGTGGGAAATTTTTAGTTTTTATGAAAATAATTGAATTTTTGTTCAAATTTTTCTCAAAGTTAGGGAAAATAATTAAATTCTTGTGATAAAAATTTTTTTTACATGAAAATAATTGAATTCTTGTAATAAAAAATTTTTTTTCATGAAATCAATTGAATTCTTGTGGCAAATTTTTGGTTTTAGATGAAAATAGATGATTTTTTGTTTAAATTTTTCTCAAAGTTACAGAAAATAATTAAATTCTTGTGATTAAAAATTTTTTTTATGAAAATAATAATTGAATTTTTGTAATAAAAAATTTTTTTTCATGAAAATAATTAATTCTTGTAGAAAATTTTAATTTAAAAAAAAAAGAATTGACTTTCATATTTAAAGAAAACGCCAAGTTTTTATAATTATTTCCAACATTTTGTTAAATTTGTTTTTAAAAACAAATAATTTATTTTATAAGAAAATAAAAGATTAAATTTTTTTTGTTCAAAACAATATCTAACATTTTATTTTCCACTACGTTAGGAATTTTTTCCTTTCTTTTCTTTTTCTTTTTTCATGAAGTAAAAAATTGAAAATAGAGAATAAAAAAAATTTTTCCCCAAAAAGAAAAAAAAAAAAAAATTGAAAAAAAGAGGAAAAAATAGTAAAAAATTTTCTCACCCTCAGAATTTAATTCCTCTCGTTTCTCATCCAATTCCACGATAAGTTTCACTAAACCTAATTTCTTCAACAATTCCTGAAATCCCTTCATTGTCATATTCTCTCCATTGCCATAAGTTTCAAATACTTTTTTCGTAAATAATTTCCCATCAATTTCCACATGTCGTCGAATTCTCGACGATTCCTCTCGTTTTATTGACAATAATTGTTGTTGTTGTTGCTGTTGTTGCTGCTGTTGTTGTTTCCTCAATTTTGTTGATGAGGATTTTTTTCGAAGACTTCTTCTTTCTATTCTTTTTTCACTATTTTTTTTATTATTATTATTCTTATTATTGTTACTATTTACATTATCGTTGGCGACATTTTCTAAATAATAAAAATCGTCGTCGTTCTCGTTCTCGTCCTCGTCCTCGTCGTTATTATCATTATTATTATTATTAATATTATTTTTTATTAAATCGTCATCTCGCAAGGGATTTATTGATTTGTCGATATTCGTAAAATGATAAATTTTCGCATCGTCCTCATAGGAATTTGACGATTGTTGCGGTGAAAAATCGCTGTGTGCCGAGCATGGATTATGTGTCGCGCATAATACGCAAACGACGCAAACAGTCACAAAATGTTGAGCCATGACAAGAATCCACATATCTGCGAATTAAGAGAACAAAAATTATTATTATTATCAATTTCTTGTCCCCATTCTTTTCCCCAAAAATAAATAAATAATTAAATTACTAAATAAATAAATAAAAGACTAAATGAATAAATAAAGAAATAAAAGACTAAATAAATAAATAAATTACTAAATAAATAAATAAAAGACTAAATGAATAAATAAATTACTAAATAAATAAATAAATTACTAAATGAATAAATAAATTATTAAAAAAATAAATAAAAAACTAAAGAAATTAAAAAAGAAGTAAATAAAAAAATAGAAAAATAAATTACTAAATAAATAAATAAAAGACTAAATGAATAAATAAATTACTAAATAAATAAATAAAAAACTAAAGAAATTAAAAAAGAAGTAAATAAAAAAATAGAAAAATAAATTAGGAAATAAATAATTGACTAAATAAATAAAAAAAACAAATAAATGAAGAAATTAAATTTAATTATTTAAAAATTTAATTTGAAACAATTTTATTATAAAAATTGTTTTAAAAAATAAATTCGTAGTTAATGAACAAAATTAAAAGAAAATTTAAAAAAAATAGAGAAAAAAAAGATAAAAATTACTGCAAAAAATGAAAATTCCAGCAAATTTTTTATTAAAAAAATTCTAAAACAATTTTATATAAAAAAAATTTCTAAAAATAAATTCACAAATATTATTTTAATTTTTCACAAAATTGAATAAAATAATTAAATTCTTGTAACAAATTTTAGTTTTTATCAAAATAATAGAATTTTGTTCAGAAATATTTTAAAATTAAAGAAAATAATTGAATTCTTGTAACAAAATTTAGTTTTTAAGAAAATAATTGAAATTTTGTTGAGAAATATTTTTAAATTAAAGAAAGTAGTTCAATACTTGTGATAAAAAATTTTTTTAACGAAAATAATTGAATTTTTGTTGAAAAATATTTCAAAATTGAATAAAATAATTGAATTCTAGTGATAACAATTTTTTTAGGAAAATAATTGAATTTTTATTGAGAAATATTTTTAAATTGAATAAAATAATTGAATTCTTGTAACAAATTTTAGTTTTTTCTATCAAAATAATAGAATTTTGTTGAGAAATATTTCAAAATTAAAGAAAATAATTGAATTCTTGTGGAAAATTCTAGTTTTTACGAAAATAATTGAATTTTTGTGATAAAAATTTTTTTTTCATGAATATAATTGAATTTTTGTGATAAAATTTTTTTTTTCATGAAAGTAATTGAATTTTGAGTAAAATAAAAAAATTAAATTAAAAAAATTAATGTAAAAAATTAAAAAGGAAAATTACGGTAAAAAATTTTTTATTACAAAAATTCAAAAAACATTTCAAAATTTAAACAATTTTGTGAAAAAAAATTTCTAAAAATAGTTTCATAAACTTTATTTTAAAAATTCTAATAATGAAATAATTTAAATCTAAACATTTTATTAGAAAAAAAAAATTCTAAAAATATTTTAACATAAACAATTCAATTACAAAAAATTCTAAAAATATTCTATTTAAAAATTCCATTATAAAAAATTCAAAAAAAAAGAAAGAAAGAAAAGAAAATTATTGCAAATTTTATTCTAAAAAATCTCAAGAAATAGTAAAATTTAAATATTTTAATCTAAAAAATTCTAAAAATAACGAAATTCAAATGGAAAATTAATTAAAATTCAAAAAAAGCAGAACACAAATGAAAATTACAGAAAATTTCATTAGGAAAAAAATCTACAAATTATTTTAAGAATTTTACAGCAAAAAATTCATGAAAATATTCAAAATAAATTTCATTGTAACAAAAATGAAAGAAAATTAAAATGAAATATAAAGAAAAACTCTGAAAAAATCTATAAATTATTTTATTAGAAAAAAAATTCAAATAAAAATATTTGAATACAAAAAATTCTAAAAATATTCAAATTTTATTTATTTAATTTCAATTTTTAAAAAAAATTATTGCAATTTCATTGCAAAAAATTCTTAAAGAATTCAAATTTAAACAGATTTATTGCAAAGCAAAAAACAAAAAAATATTCAAAAGTAAAAAATTTTTATTTTGCAATTAAGAAAAATTGTTTTTGCAGAAAATTTTATTATTCAAAAATTCTAAAGAAATATTTTAATTGAAAAGATTTTTTATTATAAAGAAAGTTATAAATTTATTGTTTTTAAAGATTTATTCTAAAAAAAAATTTCGAAAACATTGAAATTAATCATTTTTATTTGCCAAAAAATTTCAATAACATGAAATTAAAGAATTTTTGTTCCAAATGTAAAATAAAAAAATTTATTTCGTTAAAAAATTTTGAAAAACATTGAAACTTAAAATTTTTATTTGCAAAAAATTCCAAAAATGTGGAAATTTAATCAATTTTATCAAATGTTGAAATTAAAAAAAATTATTTGCAAAAAATTCTTAAAAATATTGAATATCAAAATTTTTATTTGCAAAAAATTGAAAAAATGTAGAAATTAAAAATTTTTATTTGCCAAAAATTCCAAGAACATTGAAATTTAAAATTTTTATTTGCAAACAAATTCCAAAAATGTGGAAATTTAACGAATTAAAAAAAAAATTACAAAAATATCGATATTCAAGAAAATTTTAATAAAAAAAAAAAGGAATAAAAATTAAAGAAAAGTTTGCATTATAAAAATTTTTTTAATTGGAACGAAAATGCAAAATATTTTAACTAAATTAATTGAATTCAATTTTTCTAAACAATTCCCAAAGTTAAATTCAAATTTTTTATTTTAGAAAGAAAAAAAAAAGTTAAATTTTCTTGCTTCAAATGAGTAACAAATGTTTCTTGAAATTAATGATTGTCGATAAAATTATTGACAGTGTAAATTTATTCTCAGAACGAGCATAAAAAAAATGTATATAGGTAACGAAGAATAAACAAAAGCGAAAAGAAAAATTCAATAATTCAATAAATTTCAATAAATTTTCAACTTTAATTTAAACTTGAATAAATAAATAAATTTTTTTTTAAAGCGAGAGAAATTGTTTCACATTTTCTATTTTAATTGAAAACATCACAAAAATACGAAAATTGAAAAAAAAATCCTAAAAATTAAAAAATTCAAAATTCATAAAATTACGGAAATTATTATAAACGCACAATTTATTGAATTTACAAAAAAAAAATTTAATTTAAAATTATCAATCACGTCTTAAATCGTGATCAATATTGCAAACATTTTCTCTCACTTTTTTTTTGTTTATTTAAAGAAAAGGTAAATACACACACAACACGTCAAGTAAATTTTTCAAAACAAACAAAAATCAGGGGGGAAAAAAATAACAATTATGTCGAAATAATATATGTTTTAAAGAAAGCACGTGACACGCTATCAATTTTGCAAGAAAGAAAGAAAGAGAAAAAAAAATTAATTAAAAGAAAAAAATGTTTTCCCTCACGAAAAAAAAACGAATTATTATTTACACTCGCTTGACAAAAATTTTCAAAAAACCAATAAGAATAATGTCTGCGTTATATTTTAAGATCCAAACTACCTTAAAAGGTCACTAAACAGGACAAAAATGATTGCGAAATTTCAACTCCGTTAAAATTATAATTTCCGATTTTTCAATATAATTTCTATATATACAATGAAAATGGAAAAAAAAGGAAAAACAAAAAAATAGAGAAGATTGCAAAGAAACAAATATATACGTACAATTGTTCACAGTCACTTTTTCAAAATTTGACACTTTTTTTCAAATTCATCATCACTTTTTCATTTTTTTCAATTAAAAAAAAAAAAATGCGACGAGAAAAAAAGACACGAAATTATAACCTCAAAATTCAATTTTTCGCATTTTATTTTCCTATACAAACACGAATTGGAAGTTAAAAATCACTTTTCTGCTAAGAAAAAAAAATCTGTTTTCTTTTTCACTTTAATTAACTAGTATATATATATATAAATATGAGAAAAATTTCTCCCTTCGAAAAAACTGTGACAGAATTTTTAAAGCGTCTGCTAGTTTTGTCCGCGATTTTTACTTTTCCGACGATTCCCTCGCTCGCACCAGCACACAGGACGATTCGCACGAAACAAAACGTGAAACATTTAAATAAAAATGTAAATTAAGATGCAACTGTTTTGGTTGGCAAATCGAAAATAGACACCTCGACTCGGTCACTAAAGTTTTATACCGTCATGGAAAAACTACTGTATTTTTAGCTGTCAAAAAACGTAATGTGGGACTCTCTCCTCGCTTTTTCCTTCTCTCGTCCCCGCGCGGCGCGTCCACGAGGAATTTTGAGGTTAGGATCCAGAACAAATTATAATTTAAAGAGAGAGAGAGTGCAGCGCGGCTGCTGGGGAAATGTCCCCACTATTCTTAATTTTTATCCTCCCCTTCAATTCTTATCATTAATAATTAATTTTCTCCCTTAAAATTCAAGTCGAAAGAATAAAAAATTAAAAAAAAGTTAAATCGTCATAGTTTTTCATAATAGCAAATTGTTTTCCTTTTTTACCGATTGAATTAAATTGTTGCGCCTGTAATGAGATTTTTTTTTGTCCCCCAAATGTAGAGAGAGTTTTTTTTTCTTCTTCTTTTTTGATGACGCGAAATTGAGAAGTGGTGGGGAGGGGGAAGACGACAATAGCAAAAGTCTTGACACAGGAATCTGCAATACCGACCGATAATGCTTTTGTCTTATATCAGCGAATTATACACAACTTTTGTTTTTTTTTAATAATTAATATAAAAGATTTGATGCAAGCAAGCGAAAATTTCAAAAATGTCACAGAGACACTTTTCACCCAAAAAATCACGAGTGAAACTGATGCGAATGATCAGAATGTCTATTGAATTTATTCAGAACAAAATCCAAGTAGTGGAAGTAAAGTAATTAATTAACCGTGAAAATCGACTCGCGCCTCTTTCAGGGACAAGGATTTTTCAACTTCCTGTATTCTCGTCACTGAAAATTAGTCTAATGTAAAACAAAATTCGAAAAATTAATTACTTACCAAAAAAAAAAATTGAGAAAAAAATCTTACCTTTGCAAAAAAAAAAAAATGCAAAATTACACCCGTGTCGAGAATTGTAACATTCTACAGGGGCTAAAATTAAAAATTGTTTTTTTTTTTACTAAGAAAAAGAAACAAATTCTAATTCTTTTTTTTTACCACGTTTGCAATTTTTCCCCCCTTCTTAATTATAGTAGTGAAAAAAAAACAATAATCAGCAAGTGTGTGTGAGAGAGAGAGAGAGAGAGAGAGAGGAAAAGACCGGAAAAATTTTGTGATCAGTCAAGAAGAACAAAGAGTTCAAGGAAATTTCTAAATAATTCTTTTTCAAACTTGCCGGAAGTTTGTAAAAAAAAATTCCTATATAAATATAGCTAATGAGAAATAATAAAGAAAAATTATATTTTTTTCTTTTTTTTTAATTTGTAAAAATTGAGGAAAAAAAGGGGGGAGAAAGGGGGAAAATAAAACATTAAAGATAAATAATTGACATAGAAAATTGAATAATAATAATGAACGATAAATAGAAAAAAAAAATTTCTAACCTAAAAAAGTTAAGAAGGTAGGAGGGGGGGGGGGAGAAACGGAAAATAAATAAAATAATGAAAAATGTATTTAATAATATTAATAGTATTAAGAATAATAATAATGAAAAATTAATAATAATAATAATAATAACAATAATAATGGTAATGGAAATAAATAATAGAAAATATAATAATAATAATAATAATAATAATAATAGTAGAAATAAATAATAGAAATCAAATAATAATGCCAATAATAAAGGAGTGTTCTTAGCCTAGTGGTTAACGTTCTTGACTCGTAATAATCTGAGTCAATGGTTCGAATCTCGGCGGCTGTGATTTTTTTTCACCGATAATAATAATAGAAACAAATAGTAGAAAATAAATTACTAATATAATAATAGAAAAAAATGGAAAATAGTAATAAAATTAATATTAAGACCAATAATAATAATAATAATAATAATAAAAATTCTAACAATAAAAATAGTAATATTGTAACAATAAAAAATAAATAAGAAATAAGAGAAAATAATAACAATAATAATAAATAAAAATTATAATAATTATAAAAGGAAAACAATTGTTAATAATGTGAAAATTCAGAAAAACTAATTAAAATTAGTAATTAATATTTAAACAACTAGTAATTATAATAATAACAAACAATACTGGTAGGGACTATAGTTAATAATTTTATTCAACAATGTTTTCCTTATATTTTTCTCAAAGAAAACAAATTAACATCCCAACTGTAATTAACATTTGAATTTTCCCGCGTCTTCCAGAATTTTGTCCAATTGCGACCGTCAAAGTTCAAAAGTTGTCCAACCTGCAAAAAATTTTCTACATTCACAACAATTGATTTTCAATTTTTTTTCTCAAGTCACACTATATTCAATAATTTTTCATAAGTTTTCTCCTATATATTTTTTTTTTACCAATAATAATAATAATAATAATAATAATAATAATTACATGAAATGTTTCAATCGTTTAAATTCTTATTCTGTCAAATAAATGTAAGTACTGTCTGAATAATATTTTTTTTTCTCACATATCTTGCACTCCTCGCACTTGTCAAAGTCCACGTCTTTTATTTATTGATTAATTGATTGTTTTCAATTTAAAAAAAAAATAAATAAAACAAATAATTATACATAAATGGAAGAAAAATGAACTTTTTGGTTGTTAGAAATTCATTGACGCATGAAAATAAGTTCGAAATCTGTAAAAAAAATCCCCTCTTGAACATTTTTTCAATCTTTCGAATTTTCCTATAATAGAGGAAAATTCGAAAGAAAAACAATAAGAAGAGGGGAAAAAAATATAAAAAAAAATAGGAGCAGTCAATAAAAATACTAAACGAAATTAATATTATTGTTAAATTATTATGTCCTTGAAAGGTTATGTTATCAAATTTTTCTGTCAAAAAAAGGAGAAAATTTTATATATAGATTCGGGTTTCAATTTGATTCGGTTTTTCTTCTAAACGATTAATTATTTCTTTGAATAATTTTTTGAATATATTACCACCGATAATGAAAATAGTGAAATATGTTTTTCTGCATTTGTTTTGAAGCTTTTGAAAGAGCAAAGGAATTAAGGAGAAATTTCGTTTGAGTTTTTTTTTTTAATTATATTGATAATTATGAATATGTTTTTGCAACAATTATGGAAAATAATATTGTTATTGAAGTAAAATGATAAATATATTTTTAACAATATTGAAACGATTGAAATTGAAATAATAAACGGAGAGGAGAAATTTCGTCCCCAATTGTTGAGGTTATGTTTTCTGTCATTGCGTTTATTTTTACGAAAAAGTCTATTAATTATGTCAATAATTGTTACTATTGTTATTAATAATAAATAGTAGAATTCCTTATTGCTTCTTTTTGTTCCTTTTTTAATTTTTTGCACAAGAAAAACTCCGGGGTTTTTTTTTTAATATAAAAATTCGATTATTTTTCTCTTTTAATTTATTTTTGTAAATTGATTTATTTTTTCGATGACATTTTTTTTCTTCTGTTTATTTAAACATTATTAGAAATGTAATTTAATATTTTTTTTTTAATTTCCTTTCCTTAAAACGCAGGTAATTTGAAAAATACAAAAGCAAAGTGAATAAATGATGGAAAATTGAGAGCTAAAAATTGATGGAAAGAAAAAAAGAGGGAAAGTCATAAATATTAGGGGTAAAAAAATGGCAGAAGCTCCAGGAGAGGAAGTTTCCGGAGCTGTTGCAAGATTACATCATTTACGATTGGAAGTGGAGAATGAAACGTCGACAGATTCACCGCACAATATGCAACCGCCTGGAAATATTATGATTTCAAGAGCAAGACGTGCGCTCACATTTTCAATTGATGAAGAACAAGGACCTTCATTGTCATCGAGACATGGCGAGGCATCGTCATCAAATGCTGAGGAGTAATTTTTACAATTTTTCAATTTTTCTCTTTCTCTTTCTTTCACCAAAAAAAAAAGGAATTAAATTCCTTCGAATTTTGGAATAAGATTTTTTCTCTTCTAAATTGCATCAAAATTTCATCAAAGTTTCGTCCAAATTTTCGACAATATTTTGATGAAACTTTAATGAAATTTTGATGATTTGATGATTTGATTTCATTAAAGTTTCATCAAAATATTGTCGAAAATTTTATAATAATTAAAAAATTATTTTAATAAAATTACTTTATTTTCATAAAATTATTTTTTAATTATTATAAAATTTTTGACAATATTTTTATGAAACTTTAATGAAATTTTGATGATTTGATGATTTTATTTCATCAAAGTTTCATCAAAATATTGTCGAAAATTTTGATGAAACTTTTCTGAAATTTTGATGATTTGATGATTTAATTTTCATCAAAGTTTCATCAAAATAATGTCGAAAATTTTATAATAATTAAAAAACTATTTTAATAAAATTATTTTATTTTTAAAAAATTATTTGTCAAGAAAATTTCTTAAAATTCAATGAACTTTGCAAAATAATTGAAGAAAAACTATTGAAAAATAATTGAAAATTACAAAAAAATTAAAAGACAATTTCATAAACTAAAAAAAATACTAGAAATTGAAAAACCAAAATAAAAATACTTGATGACAAAAAAAAAATTCTTAAAATTTAAATAACCGCATGGAAAATAATTGAAAATTGCAAACATAATTTGTTAATTTTGGAAAAAAACTGGAAATTGAAAAATAAAAAAAAACTTGACAACAAAAATTCTTAAAATTGAAAAAACCATGAAAAATAATTGAAATTGTCAAGAAAATTTCTTAAAATTGAAAATATACTTGAAAAACTTAAAAAAAAAAATTCTTGTAAATTTGAATAAACTTTGCAAAATAATTGAAAAAAACTATGAAAAATAATTGAAAATTACATGAAAATTTCATAAACCAAAACAAAAATACTGGAAATTGAAAAACCAAAAAAAACTTGACAAAAAAATTCTTTAAATTGAAAAAACCATGAAAAATAATTAAAAAATTGCAAGAAAATTTCTTAAAATTGAAAAAACCATGAAAAATAATTGAAATTGTCAAGAAAATTTCTTAAAATTGAAAAAAATACTTGAAAAACTTTTTAAAAAAAAGTCTTGTAAATTTGAATAAATTTTGCAAAATAATTGAAAAAACTATGAAAAAAAATGAAAATTTCATAAAATTAAATAAACTATGCAAAATAATTGAGAAAAACTATGAAAAACAATTGAAAATTACAAGAAAATTTCATAAACTAAAAAAAAATTCCGGAAATTAAAAAACAAAAATAAAAATACTTGATGACAAAAAAAATTCTTAACATTGAAATAACCGCATGGAAAATAATTGAAAATTGCAAAAAAATGTCTTTAAATTGGAAAAACCATGAAAAATAATTGAAATTGTCGAGAAAATTTCTTAAAATTGAAAATATACTTGAAAAACTTCAAAAAAAAAAATTCTTGTAAATTAGAATAAATTTTGCAAAATAATTTTAATTTTATGGAAATTCATGAAAATAATTGAATTCATGTGAAGAATATTTTTCAAAAAATAATATTCAAAAGAATTTAGTAAATCGGAAAAATGTTGCTATTTATTTATAAAAATAATAATTGAATTCTTTAGACAAAATTTAATCAAATTTTTAAAAAAATTAATTCTATTTTTCGAAGAATTTGATTAAAATTGTATTAAACATAATTCTATTTCTGCGATGGGTTTTATTATTTATGAAAGTAATTGAATTATCGCGAGGATTTTATAAAAATAGTTTCAAATAATTGATTAAAAAAAAATTTACATAAACTATTTTTTATAATTTAATTCCTATAAAATTTTCATTCTTTTAGAAAATATTCGAATACTCGTGTAGAATTTTGTCAAAATTGTTTTTAACTAATTGAATACTTTTTGGAAATTTTATTAAAATTGTAAACACACTAATTATTGAGTTAAGAAAAATTTTTCCAAATTAATTCAATTCTTGTGGTGAATATAAATGAATTTTTTGTTATCTATAGAAATAATTGAACTTTTACAATGAATTTTAGTAAAATTCCTAAAAAGTAATTTAATTTTCCCAAAGTTCTACTATTTATGAAAATAATTGAATCCATTGCGAATAAATTTTTGAAAATAAAATTATAATTTTACGGTGACTAACTTCTTTTGATTATTTAGAAAAATTTTAATAACATTCTTTTAAGGAAGTAAATCATTTTTGATAGAATGTAAAGAAATTTCAATTACATAAAATATTTTCAATTATTTGTTTATAAAAATTCAACTATCTTGAAATAAGAGAATTATAAAATCTTATTTTTCAAAAAACTGGGAATATTCAATTTTATTAAAAAATTCAAAGTGTTTTTTTAAACAAATTTGACCGAAATTCAATTATTTTCGTAAATAATGGAAATCTTTCAAAAAAATTCAATTATTTTCAAAATTATTAAAATTCTTCGCCAAAAATTCAATTATTTTGGTAAAGAAGTGAATTCTTCGCCAAAAATTCAATTAGTTTCGTAAATAATAGAATTCTTTGACCGAAATTCAATTATTTTCGTAAATAATGGAAATCTTCTCAAAAAATTGAATTATTTTCAAAATTATTAAAATTCTTCGCCAAAAATTCAATTATTTTGGTAAAGAAGTGAATTCTTCGCCAAAAATTCAATTATTTTCGTAAATAAAAGAATTCTTCGCCAATAATTCAATTATTTTCGTAAATAATAGAATTCTTTGACCGAAATTCAATTATTTTCGTAAATAATGGAAATCTTTCCAAAAAATTCAATTATTTTCAAAATTATTAAAATTCTTCGCCAAAAATTCAATTATTTTGGTAAAGAAGTGAATTCTTCGTTAAAAATTCAATTAGTTTCGTAAATAATAGAATTCTTTGACTGAAATTCAATTATTTTCGTAAATTATTGAATTCTATGACTACAATTCAATTATTTTTAATTCCTTTTTTTTGTCATCGAGGCTACTTTTTCCTTCTTTTTTTTTTTAAACTCATGGAGTGCGAAGCCTGAATAATTAGTAAAGAAAGTTCCAAGAAAAAAACTTTATTTTTCTATACTTTTAATAAAAATTGTTTTTTGTTTTAATTTTTCCGGAAAAAAAAATAAAAGACGACCACCGAGGAATACACTGAGCGCTCAATCGGAAGCAAGAGCGCAGAATGCCGTCGTCGAGAATGGAATAATAACAATTCAACGACCGCCAGCCACGTACAATTGGCAAGGGACAAAGGCAACGATGCGCGAGAGATTTGCATTTCTCTTTAATAATGAAATATTGTCGGATGTGCGATTTTTAGTTGGACGTGGTGCACAGCAACAATCGATACCCGCACATAAATTGGTATTGTCGTCGGGCAGCGCCGTATTCGATGCAATGTTCAATGGAACATTGGCAACGGCCTCCTTGGAAATTGAAGTGCCCGACGTTGAGCCAGCGACATTTCTCGCCGTTCTTCTATTCCTCTACACTGACGAGATACAAATTGATCCCGAGAATGTCATGACAACACTTTACACGGCGAAGAAATACGCCGTCTCGCCACTTGAGAAGCATTGCGTTGATTTTCTGCGTAACAATTTAACGACTGATAATGCATTTTTGCTCTTGGCACAGGCGAGATTGTTCGATGAGCCACAATTGGCGGCTGTTTGCCTCGATATTATCGATAAGTCGACGAACGACGCTTTAAATGCCGATGGATTCACGGATATTGATATTGAAACGCTGATTGTTGTTCTTGAGAGGGACACACTGAGAGTTAGAGAGTCGAAGATATTCCAAGCTGTTGGCAGGCAAGTTTTTTGTTTTTCATTCAAAAAAAAAATGAAAGAAAAGAAAAATTCAAAAAAAGAATAAATCTTCTTCGATATTCATAAAGTTCGTGATCCGCTAATTTGTTCACAGTTTTGAAGTTTGTTCTTTGCTTTTTTGTTTCATAAACATTTTTTTAAAATTATTTTTCTCTTCAATCGTTTTTGATTTTTAAATCTAATGTATTGAAAAATATTCCAATTATTGCAAAGAATTTTATCAAAAAAAAAAGACAAAAAATTTTCTTAAAATTGAAAAAACCATGAAACAAATTTAAAATGTCAAGAAAATTCCTTAAAATTGAAAAAACTATGAAAATAATTGAATTTCGTCGAAAAAAATTCCTTAAAATTGAAAAAATACTTGAAAAATAATTGAAAGAGTCAAAAAAAATTCTTAAAATTGAAAAAAACCATGAAAATAATTGAAAATGTTAAAAAAATTCCTTAAAATTGGAAAAATAATTGAAAAATAATTGAAAGTGTCAAGAAAATTCCTTAAAATTGAAAAAATACTTGAAAAATAATTGAAAGTGTCAAGAAAATTTCTTAAAATTTTTAAATAAATTGAAAATGTTTAGAAAATTCCTTAAAATTGAAAAAACCATGAAAATAATTGAATTTCGTTAAAAAAAATTCCTTAAAATTGAAAAAATACTTGAAAAATAATTGAAAGTGTAAAGAAAATTTCTTAAAATTAAAAATGTCAAGAAAATTCCTTAAAATTGAAAAAACCATGAAAAACAATTGAAATTGTCAAGAAAATTCCTTAAAATTGAAAAAACCATAAAAAATAATTAAAAATGTCAAGAAAATTTCTTAAAATTTTTAAATATATTGAAAATGTTAAGAAAATTCCTTGAAATTGAAAAAACCATGAAAATAATTGAAAATGTCAAAAAAATTTCTTAAAATTAAAAAAAATACTTGAAAAATAATTTAAAGTGTCAAAAAATTCCTTAAAATTGAAAAAACCATGGAAATAATTAAAAATGTAAAGAAAAATTATTAAAATTGAAAAAACTATAAAAAAAATTGAAAATGTCAACAAAATTTCTTAAAATTTAAAAAATACTTGAAAAAAATTTTTAAAATTCAATTATTTTAAAAATTATTTAAATTCTTCGGTCAAAGAATTCTATTATTTACGAAAATAATTGAATTCTTAGCCAAAAATTCAATTATTTTCGTAAATAATAGAATTCTTTGACCGAAATTCAATTATTATCGTAAATAATTGAATTCTATGACGACAATTCAATTATTTTTTTAAATAATGAAAATCTTCCCAAAAATTCAACTATTTGCAAAATTAATAAAACTCTTCGTCAAAAATGCAATTATTTATTTTTAAATATTTCAATTCTTTGACTGTAATTCAATATTATTTATATTCTAAATATTTGATTTAAATTAAATTCCAATGACGAAATTTATTGAAATTTTAGAAGAAAAAAATTTAGAATTAGAAAATTTTATTAAAATTGCTTTGAAACCTGATTATAAATTCTTTTGGGGATTTTTTAATTGAAATTTGAATTTATTGAAAGTAATTGAATTATTTCGGGAATTTTCCTTTAGAATTGAATATTGAAAATAATTTTCATTCTTTGAAAGGAAATTTTTATTTATATTAATAGAAAATTTATTCAATTCCTGCAAATGAATTTTCACGAAAATAATTGAATTTTGGTCAAAGATTTTCATTATTTACAAAAATAATTGAATTTTGGCGAAGAATTCAATTATTTTTGAAAATTATTGAATTTCGGTCAAAAAAATTCCTTAAAATTGAAAAAATCATGGAAATAATTAAAAATGTAAAGAAAAATTCTAAAAATTGAAAAATAATTGAAAATATCAAGAAAATTTCTTAAATATTGAAAAAAACCATGAAAAGTAATTGAAAAATCACTAAAATTCAATTTAATTCATTAGAACAATTTTTATTCGAATATAAAAATTGAAATCGAATAAAATTCAATTTATTCTTGTTAAAAAATTGAAAAATCATTAAAATTCAATTTATTCTTTTAAAAAAATTGAAAAATCACTAAAATTCAATTTAATTCAATTCAATTCATAAGAACAATTTTTATTCGAATATAAAAATTGAAATCGAATAAAATTCAATTAATTCTTGTAAAAAAATTGAAAAATCACTAAAATTCAATTCAATTCATTAGAACAATTTTTATTCGAAAATAAAAATTGAAATCGAATAAAATTCAATTTATTCTTGTTAAAAAATTGAAAAATAACTAAAATTCAATTTATTCTTGTAAAAAATTCAAGAATTACTAAAATTCAATTCAATTTAATTTATCAGAACAATTTTTATTCGAATATAAAAATTGAAAGCGAATAAAATTTTAATTTACTCTATTCAATTTATTAGAATAATTTTTATTCGAATATAAAAATTTGAAAGCGAATAAAATTCAATTTACTCTATTCAATTTTTTAAAATATTTTTTATTTGAATATAAAAATTAAAAGCGAATAAAATTCAATTTACTCTAGTAAAAAAATTCAAAACCAACTAAAATTCAATCCAATTTATTAAAATACTTTTTATTCGAATCTAAAAATTGAAAACGAATAAAATTCAATTTGTGCGTGTAAAAAAATTGAAAACCAACTGAAATTGATTGAAAAGAAGTAGAATTAATTAATTAATTAATTAATAAAATTTGTCCTTTAATAAACAGATGGTCAGAGGCGGAATGTGTGAGGCAACAACTCCCAGTGACTCCGGATAATCAACGATCAGTATTAGGACGAGCTCTCTCGTTAGTTAGATTTCCTCTCATGTCGATGGAGGAATTCGCCAGTGGTCCAGCTCAATCTGGACTCTTAACTGACAAGGAGGTTTGATTATTTATTTATTTTTTTTATTTTCTTTTTAAACTCAACTAAAATGTTGAAAATTGTTTAAAAAAAAATTAATAATCATTTTTTCTTGTTTTTCAGGTTGTTTCCCTGTTTTTGTACTTTATTTTGAATCCAAAACCGCGAGTTGGCTTTGAAGCGATGCCCCGTTGTCGAATGATGGGCAAGGAACAAACTGTCTGTCGATTTCAGCAAACCGAAGTCAAATGGGGTTACAAAGGAATAAGCGACAGAATTAGGTTTCATTTTTTTTTATTTATTTAGTTTTGTTTTTCGAAAAATTAAATTATTAATTTTTTATTATTATTTTCAGTATTTTTTTCTCATTATCAATTTTTGTTTTTATTTAGAAATATTTCAATTGTTTTTTTTCTTCTTAGAATAATTATTTTTTTTTAATAAATATTATTATTGGCGAATTTTCCGTTTCATTTTGCAGATTTTCAGTGGATAGAAAAATATTTCTAGTCGGCTATGGAGTCTATGGGAGCTTCAACGATCCGGCCGAATACGATGTGATTATTGAATTAATTCACACGGCTTCGGGCAAAATTATCGCCTCAAATTCGACGAGTTTCAGCTGTGACGGCTCAAATTACACTTATCGTCTCATGTTCAAGGAGCCGATTGAGATTTTGCCAAATACCGTTTACACGGCTTCTGCCAAGTTCGACGTGAGTGTCGAAATTCCTCTCATTATTTTTATTATTTTTATTTCGATTATTATTTTTTTTTTGTTATCTTTATTTCGATTATTATTACCAATTCTTATTTATTTTTATGCCCTTTTTTTATTTTACGAACATCCTGACCGCTTATTTCGGAGTAGAAATAAAATTCCTCTATTTATGTTTTATTTTTGTAAATTATGGGATTTTTTGACGAAAATTAAATTTTTTTTTGTAAATAATTGAATTCTTAGACCGAAATCCAATTATTTTCGTAAGGGTCAGTCCATTATATTTCACCTAAAGCCGTTGCGGCCTATTTTTAAAAAAATCTCATAATTTGTAAAAATGATGTTTAATATCCGTAGATTTTATTTTTGAGAATTATTTTATAAAATTTTTTGATTTAAACATAGAATTTGAATTTTTAAGTTGAGTTGCACAGAAAAAAGGTTAGATTGACAGTTATGAAAATTTAATAAAGAAGCATGGAAATAATTTAGATAATACAAATTTCTTGATTGATATTTGTTAAAAATGAGCTAATTTACTTGTATAAATAGATTATTATGTAAACAAACCCAAATTAGTAGATAAAAATTGATTTCAAAACTTAACTATAAAATGTCAAAAGTCACTACATTTTATTTACACTTTTCTAAAAAGTATATAAATATTTAAAAATTTATTACTATTTAATGTAAAGTATTTTTAATGTACTTTTATAATATGTGCTAACTTTTTAATTTTATAATATAGAAATATAAAAAATTTTACCTTTAATATTGAGTGTTTCATGATTTTCAGTGATTTTAATCACTTATTTCTTCTCAGGCGGTTAATCAAAAAATCCAATTTTTGTCTTAATATTTAAGTTTGGCCTTCTTTTTCATTCTATTAAATTTTGGTGATGGAGAACGAACTATTTTTCAGTTTAAATTTAGTTTAAAAAATCTGCTGAAAAAACGCATTTTTTTGGTTAAAATGCAAGTATTTTTATAACACTGAAGTTGGCTATCTTAATAGTCTTGCAAAAATCTACTTGTATTTAACCAAAAAAATGCGTTTTTTCAGCAGATTTTTTAAACTAAATTTAAACTTAAAAGTAGTTCGTTCTCCATCACCAAAATTTAATAGAATGAAAAAGAAGGCCAAACTTAAATATTAAGACAAAAATTGGATTTTTTGATTAACCGCCTGAGAAGAAATAAGTGATTAAAATCACTGAAAATCATGAAACACTCAATATTAAAGGTAAAATTTTTTATATTTCTATATTATAAAATTAAAAAGTTAGCACATATTATAAAAGTACATTAAAAATACTTTACATTAAATAGTAATAAATTTTTAAATATTTATATACTTTTTAGAAAAGTGTAAATAAAATGTAGTGACTTTTGACATTTTATAGTTAAGTTTTGAAATCAATTTTTATCTACTAATTTGGGTTTGTTTACATAATAATCTATTTATACAAGTAAATTAGCTCATTTTTAACAAATATCAATCAAGAAATTTGTATTATCTAAATTATTTCCATGCTTCTTTATTAAATTTTCATAACTGTCAATCTAACCTTTTTTCTGTGCAACTCAACTTAAAAATTCAAATTCTATGTTTAAATCAAAAAATTTTATAAAATAATTCTCAAAAATAAAATCTACGGTTATTAAACATCATTTTTACAAATTATGAGATTTTTTAAAAATAGGCCGCAACGGCTTTAGGTGAAATATAATGGACTGACCCGTAAATAATTTAATTGTCACCAAAAAGTTCAATTATTTTCGTAAATAATTGAAATCTTTAATCGAAATTCAATTGTTTTCGTAAATAATTAAATTATTTGACCAAAATCCAACCATTTTCAAAATTATTAAAACTATTCGTCCAAAATGCAATTATTTTTTTAAATTATTTAATTCAAGGACTGTAATTCAAATATTTTCGTAAATAATTTAATTCTTTGACCGAAATTGTATACTAAATTATATTTAGTATACAATTGAATTCTTCTCAAAAAAATTTAATTAATTTCAAAATTATTAAAATTCTACGCCAAAAATTCAATTATTATTCTTCCCAAAAATCCAACTATTTTAAAAATTATTAAAACTCTTCGTCAAAAATGCAATTATTTTTTTTTAAATATTTTAATTCTTTGACTGAAATTCATTATTATTTATATTCTAAATTTTTTATTTAAATTAAATTCCAATGGCGAAATTTATTCAATTTTTAGAAGAAGAAAAATTAGAATTAGAAAATTTTATTAGAATTTCCTTTAAACCTGATTATAAATTCTTTTGGGGATTTTTAAATTGAAATTTGAATTTATTGAAAGTAATTGAATTATTTCTGGAATTTTCCTTTAGAATTGAATATTGAAAATAAATTTCATTCTTTAAAAGGAAATTTTATTTATATTAATAGAAAATTTATTCAATTCTTGAAAATGAATTTTACGAAAATAATTGAGTTTTGTTCAAAGATTTCGATTATTTACCAAAATAATTGAATTTTTGGCGAAGAATTTTAATAATTTTGAAAATATTTGATTTTTTTGTCGAAAAAGTCAATTATTTACCAAAATAATTAAATTTTGTGATGAAAAATTTTAATAATTTTGAAAGTAATTGAACTTTTTGGAAAAATTTCCATTATTTACAAAAATAATTTAATTTCGGTCATTGAATTCAATTATTTACTAAAATAATTTAATTTCGTCTATAGAATTCAATTATTTACTAAAATAATTGAATTTTTGTCAAACTAATTCAATTCTTTACGAGAATAATTGAATTTCGGTCAAATAATTCAATTATTTAATATAGTAATTGAAATTCAGTCGTAAAATTCAATTATTTAAGAAATTAATTGACTTTCCGTCGAATAATTAAGTTATTTACGAAAATAATTGAATTTTTGGTAAAGAATCCAATTATTTACGAAAACTATTAAATTTCGAAGAATGAATTCAATTATTTACTAAAATAATTGAATTTCGGTCATAAAATTCAATTATTTACATAAAAATTGAATTTTGGTCATACAATTCAATTATTTACCAGAATTATTCAATTTTGGTCAAAGAATTCAATTATTTACAAAAAGAAGTGTATTTACGTCAAAATATTCCATAATTTACAAATATATAATTGAATTCTTTACGAAGAATTTTATTAATTTTTGTTTTTTAATTTTCAATTCTTGTGGCAAATTTTTTGTTTTTTAAGAAAAGTAATTGTATTTTCGTAGAGAAATATTTCAAAAATTTGAAAAAAAATAATTAAATTCTTCTAATTCTAGGGAAAAAAAGTACAAAATTAAAGAAATATAAATTTTGATTTTCTCTTTTTTCTTTCGCCAGGGTCCGGATTCGCATTACGGAATAAAGGGTCTGCGAAAAGTGACCGTCGACTGCGACTCGGGCCAGAAGAAAGTGAAATTTCAATTTAATTTCGAGGCGTGCGGCAATAATGGCACATGCGTTGAAAGTGGACAAATTCCCGAATTAATATTCTACACGTTGTAACAAATGGATCTTAAAATTATCATATTCCCGAGAATCAATTTTTCCGATACATTTCTCTTTTCAATTCTCGTGAAATTGATAATTTTCATTTTACAAGAAAAAGATCTCGATTTCTCTTCATCATCATCGTCATCATGCAAAGAGGTAAAAAGTTTACTGAGAAAATTACTATTGAATTTATACAATATTTCGGATATTTTTTCCGATTTTTTTAAATGAAGAGTTCAATTTTTCTTCTGTGATAGAAAATTTTTTTTTTTTGGTTCGAAACCAGTGATGATTTTTTTTTTGAGGGGAATTTTTCTCCCTGATTAATTTTTGTTTTTCTTTTCTTCTTTATTTTCTAAATATTCTAATTTTCTCATTTTTTCCTGCTTTAATTTATTTTTCGTTTTTCTTCTTTGTTAGCGGAAAATTTTTTTTTCTTTTTCTTCTATTTTTTTCTATTTTTTGTTTTTTTTCTTCTTCATTTTTTCTTTTTTTTACTTTGGATTTTATTTATTTTCTTCTTCAATTTTTGTCAATTTTCGTTTTTATTTTCTTCTTGAATTTTTGTTACTTTTAGTTTTTTATTTTCTTCTTCAATTTTTTTTTCGTTCTTATTTTATTTTTCAATTTTTTTTTATTTTCTTCTTCAATTTTTTTTTACTTTGGATTTTTTTTATTTTTTACTGCAAATTTTTATCTCTTTCTTTCGTTTTTATTTTCTTCTTGAATTTTTGTTACTTTTAGTTTTTTATTTTCTTCAATTTTTGTCACTTTTCGTTTTTATTTTCTTCTTCAATTTTTGTTTTTATTTTCTTCTTCTTTTCGTTTCACTTTATTTATTTTTTATTTCCTTTTCTTTCTCTCCATTTTCTTTTCTTATTTTTTCTTTCTCTTTGTTTTAATTTTCTTTTCTTTAATTATTGATCTTTACTTTCTTAATTTTTTTCTTTCTATTTTCTTTTTCATTTTTTCCTTTCTATTTTCCTTTTCTATTTTTTTCTTTCTATTTTCTTTTGTACTTTATTTTTTCTCTTCTCTTTTACTTTTATTTTTAAAAAAATGTATAAAATTCGACTATTTATTAAAAAATTTCAAAAATTAAATTATTTTCAATGCGGAAAAAAAGCGAAAACGTTTTTTTTGCCCATTGGTTTGCAAATAAGAATCGACTCACTAAGAGAGTAAAATTAATTCCGATTTGTAAAAAATAGTTGTAAATATTGTTTTCTTTTCTTTTTTTTATTTTTCCCTTTTTTCTAATTAAAAAGGAAAAAATGTTGAATAATTTCTTCCGTTTACAGGAAGTTTACAAAGAAGAAGTTGAATATTTTTTCTCCATCTAAAATAAACAGAACTTGGATTTGAAGTTTTTTTTTCTATTACTAAATAAATATTTTTACTTAAACTCGAAAACTTAAAAACTTGAAAAATCGAAAATTTGAAACCCTTGAAAATTCGAATTTCGATAAAGAAACACAAAGAAAAGGGAAAAAGGAGAGAAAAAATTCTTCTTCCTCTCGAAAAAAAGAGAATTTTGAAAATTTTTCCTCAATTCAAAAAAAATATTCGGAATTGAATTTTTTCTTCGCAAAAAAAAAATATGTTAAGAGTGAAAAAAAATATATTTTGTATATAAAATTATAAAAAAGGAGTTGGAATTGTAGGAATGTAATTAAATTTCTTGTATATGAAAAACAAAAAACAAAAAACAAAAAAATAAAAAAAAATGCTAAAGAAAAAGGAAAAACAAGAAAAAAAGATGTTTACTTAGTTAATTGTCGTTTTATGTACAAAGTTTACATGGCAGTACAGAATCGCGAAAGTCTAAGTTTCTTAGAATTGCTGTATAATATACACAGAAAGCGAATAAAAAAAAGTAACAATGACGCTGAAAAGCACTTTGCTTCATTTTCCTCTTTACTTTTTTTTTCTTTAATTTTCTATTTTTTCTATTTTTTTTTCTCTTGCGAGAAACAATCCTGCAGTTAATTTTTAGCAGAATATTTTATACGAATAGAATTTTAAATCTTTCTTTTTTTTTTTTACTATTCTGCAATTAATTTTTGTCAGAATATAAATAGAATAAAAAATTTTCATTTCTTTTTTCCTATTCTGCAATTGAATTTTTAGCGAAATATAAATAGAACATTGAAATCTTTACTTTTTTGTTGTTGTTGATATTTTGCAATTAATTTTTAACAGAATATAAAGAATTGAATTTGTTTTTCCTTTTTTACTATTTTGAAATTATGGCAGGGAAAAATATTAATAGAAAAACAATTTTACTTTTTTTACTATTTTGAAAATTAAGACAGAAAAATGTTAACAGAAAATGTAAAAAAACTTTACTTTTCCTTTTTCCTTTTTTACTATTTTGAAATTAAGACAGAAAAATATTAATAGAAAAACAATTTTACTTTTTCTTTTTCCTTTTTTACTATTTTAAAATTAAGACAGAAAAAAACTTTACTTTTCCTTTTTTACTACTTTCAAAATTAAGGCAGAAAAATATAAACAGAAAATCGAAATCTTTACGTTTCCTTTCAATTTTTCTTTCTACGTTGACTTTCGACTATTCTGCAAAAATTAAAATCTAGCAAAATATCAAAACAAAAAAAAAATACAAATAGAAAATTGAAATATTTTACTTTTCTTTCTTCGTCGACTTTGACTATTCTGCAATAATAATAATAATAATAATAATAGTAATAATTATAATTAAAATAATAATTAATAATAGCGCAGAATATAAATAGAAATATTTACTTTTTCGTGTTTTTTTCCTTCTTCGTTGACTTTTACTATTCTGCAATTAATTTAGCGGAGCGTATTTTTTATTTATTTATTTTTCTTTTTTACATAAATTAGAACACGAATTTTGTCAAATAGAGACCTTTTTAAATTTACTTTCTTTTATACACTTAATACGCTTAATAATGCGAGGGGGGGTGAAGGGGAAAGGAAAGAAGGGGTTACTTCCTGTCAATTTTGTTTTTCTTTCAAAAAAAAAATAAAAATTGACATCCAGTTTTTACTTGGTAACGAGTTTTCAAAAGGTCTCTATTTTTTTTTATTCTTATAAAAAATTAAAATAAAGAGAAATTTTTCCAGCGTAGAATTTTTCATTTAAATAATTGGGAATTTTTTTTTCTTTCCTTCCGAAATTTTTTTTTTTTATATTTAAGAAATTTTTTTCTCCTTTTACTAAAAAAAAGTACAAATTTGGAAAATAAAAAATAGGAAAATTTTCTTAATTTTCATCTTTAGAGTTAAATAAAAAAAGGGAAAAAAATTTTATGAGAGGCAATTGATTTTCTTTTGAAAAATTTTTCACTTTTCGTTGAAAATGTTTTTTTTTCTTTCAAATGAAATAAAATGGAATTTATTTGAATACGATTTTAATTAAATAAAATATAATTAATCTCTCGAGAATTTTGTTGTATTTTATTTTTCCAAAATTGTATTATTTTCAAAATTATTAAAATTCTTCGCCTAAAATTCAAGTATTTTAATAAATAATTGAATTCATTATTCGAAATTCAATTGTTTTCGTAAATATTTGGATTCTTCACCAAAAATTCAATTATTTTCGTAAATAATTTAATTATTCGACGGAAAGTCAATTAATTTCTTAAATAATTGAATTTTACGACAGAATTTCAAATATTTTATTAAATAATTGAATTATTTGACCAAAATTCAATTATTTTCGCAAATAATTGAATTCTTCGCCAAAAATTCAATTATTTTGGTAAAGAAGTGAATTCTTCGCCAAAAATTCAATTAGTTTCGTAAATAATTGAAATCTTTGACAGAAATTCAATTATTTTTCAAAATAACGAAAATCTTTCCAAAAAATTCAATTTTTTTTTAAATTATTAAAACTCTTCGTCAAAAATGCAACTATTTTTTAAAATAATTTAATTCTTTGATCGAAATTCAATTATTTTCATAAATAATTGAATTCTTTGACCGAAATTCAATTATTTTTGTAAATACTTTAATTATTCGACGGAAAGTCAATTAATTTCTTAAATAATTGAATTTTACTACTGAATTTCAATTATTTTATTAAATAATTGAATTCAATGACCGAAATTAAATTATTTTTGTAAATAATTGAAATTTTTCCAAAAAGTTCAATTACTTTTGTAAATAATTGATTTATTTGACAGAAATTCAATTATTTTTCAAAATAACGAAAATCTTTCCAAAAAATTCAATTGTTTTCAAAATTATTGAAATTCATCGTCAAAAATTCAATTATTTTCGTAAATAATTGAATTTTCTCACCGACAACAAATTATTTTCGAAAATAATGGAGATTAATAAATTATTAAATTAATAAAATTAATAAATTTTTTGAAAATATTATTTTTTTTCAATTTTTGCAAATATTCCACCTTCAGTAAATTTCTTCGCTAATATTCTACCTTTATTCCATTATTTTTGAAAATATTCCGCCTTTCTTAATATTTTTAAAAAGAAATATGAAATGGTTTAAATTTATTAATAAAATATATAAGGAAAGAAAAAATTAACACATAAGAAAAATAAAAATTGTCCTGTTTACGCTCGACTGGAAATAATTTCTTCTTTATATTTTGGATGACGGGAGAAATGGAGGGCGAGGGGGCGAGATAAAAATAGTGGGTTAACTAAGATTTTCGTAGTAGAAAAAAAAACTGGCCGCACAATGTATTTTTTTTTTTTTTGAGTATAAATAATAAAATAGAATAAAATAAAATAAAATAAAAAAAAAAATTAGGACGATATTAAAATTAAGCGCACTATCGCGAAAATAATAGTCTTTTTGTTTGTTTGTTTCTTTTTGGCAGAGAGAAGCATTTTTTGTTTTCGTTTCTTTTTTATTAATTGAATTAATTATCGCAATTAATACAATTTTTAATTGAATTCATTATATAGCAATTAATTGAATTCATTGAATTAATTACAGCGATTAATTGAATCCGTTGAATTAATTATTATCGCAATTATTTCAATTACTGTAACGAATTGAATAATTTGCGTCAATAATTTTACTTCATTATGTAAATTCAATTAATAAATGTAAAAAATTAAATTAATTGCGGATATTAATTCAATCATTGTAAAAAAATTTTAATTCGTTACTGCTTTTTATTCAATTATCGCTGGATATTAATTTAATTTATTAGGGAATTAGGGAAATTAATTGAATTAATTTAATTAATTAGGAGAATTAATTGAATCAATTGGGGAAATTATTTGAATCAATTAGGGAAATTAATTGAATTAATTGAATCAACTAGGGAAATTAATTGAAATAATTGAATCAATTAGGCAACTTAATTGAATTAATTGAATCAATTAGAGAAATTAATTGAATTAATTGAATCAACTAGGGAAATTAATTGAAATAATTGAATCAATTAGGGAAATTAATTGAATTAATTGAATCAATTAGGGAAATTAATTGAATTAATTAGGGAAATTAATTGAATTAATTGAATCAATTAAATTATTTACAGCAATTAATTCTAATAATTTAGGGCAATTATTATTTTGAATGAATTGCTGTAAGAAATTGAACTAATTTACTGAAGATGAATTTGAATGGAAAACAGTAACGAATGAAAATGAAACGTCATTACGTTTAATAATTAATTTAATTTAATTATTTGAAATTAATCACTCATGTCGTCACCACGAGATATTCGCGATTTGCTTCTTGTTCGTTTGGCTTTCATTGCCGCGAATTTTTTCTTCTTCGGCTTGGGCGTAATTTCACAGCTGCAACCACTTCGTACTTTAATGTAGTCCAGTGTCCAGGATGAGCCGCTCGCTGCACTTCCGGGAAACGCTGGAAAATGATGTTGCCGATGATGATGCCTCGTGTGTTCTCCTTCCTAAAAAATAAGAAAACAAATTTAGTACTTTTTTTTTGAAAATTAAAAAATATTTTTCAAAAAGAAGTTAAACGAAATTTTACTTCTTTCCGGTTTATCAACGTTTTCTTTTTAATCGCAAAAAAAAAATATATTCGAGTGATTAAAAATTGATTTGAAAAATGAAAAATGAAATTGCAAAATGAAATATTTCTTTTTATCTTTTATAAGAATTCAATTTTTTTATTGGAGACTTTTTATTACAAAGAAATTCAATTATTCTTGTAAATAATTGAATTCTTTGACAGAAATTCAATTATTTTCGTAAACAATTGAATTTTATGACCGAAATTCAATTATTTTGTAAATAATTGAATTTTCTGACCAAAATTCAAATATTTTCGTAAATAATTTAATTCTTACCTAAAAGTTCAATTATTTTCGTAAATAATTGAAATCTTTGATCGAAATTCCATTATTTTCGTAAATAATTGAATTATTTGACCAAAATCCAATTATTTTCGTTAAACAATTAAGTTATTTGACCAAATTTCAATTATTTTTTTTAAATAATTGAATTTATTAACCGAACTTCAATTATTTTCGTAAATAATTATTTTTGACCGAAAATGAGATATTCTCGTAAATAATTGAATTACTTTAACCGAAAATGAATTATTCTCGTAAATAAATTAATTTTTTGACCGTAATTCAATTATTGTAAAAAATAATGAAAAATTTTTACAAAAAATTCAATTATTTTGCCAAATTATTAAAATTCTTCGCAAAAAATTCAAGTATTTTTGTAAATAATTGAATTCTTTGACCGAAATTTAATTATTTTTGTAAACAATTGAATTTTATGAACAAAATTAGAATATTTTCAAAAATAATGGAAATCTTTTCAAAAAATTCAATTTTTTCACAATTATTAAAATTCTTCGCCAAAAAATCAAGTATTTTCGTAAATAATTGAATTCTTTAATCGAAATTCAATTATTTTCGTAAATAATTTAATTCTTTGCCAAAAATTCAATTATTTTGTCAATAATTAAATTCTCTGACCAACATTCAATTATTTTCGTAAATAATTTAATTATTACCTAAAAATTCAATTATTTTCGTAAATAATTGAATTTTTGACCGAAAATGAGATATTCTTGTAAATAATTGAATTACTTTGACCGAAAATGAATTATTCTCGTAAATAAATTAATTTTTTGACCGAAATTCAATTATTGTAAAAAATAATGAAAAATTTTTACAAAAAATTCAATTATTTTGCCAAATTATTAAAATTCTTCGCAAAAAATTCAAGTATTTTTGTAAATAATTGAATTCTTTGACCGAAATTTAATTGTTTTTTAAACAATTGAATTTTATAACCAAAATTAGAATATTTTCAAAAATAATGGAAATCTTTTCAAAAAATTCAAATATTTTCACAATTATTAAAATTCTCCAAAAAATCAATTATTTTCGTAAATAATTGATTTCTTTAACCGAAATTCAATTATTTTCGTAAATAATTGAATTCTTTAATCGAAATTCAATTATTTTCGTAGATAATTTAATTTTTTGCCAAAAATTTGGCAAAGATTTTTTTCTATGTTGTTTTAAGTAGTTGTTGCTGTTGTTTTTGTATTAGTTTTTTTCGGTACTTTTGTTGTTGTCTTTTTCAGTCTTTGTATATATTTTTCTATGTATTTTTTGTATTCGACTGGAGTATAGTTTATGTTGTTTTCGTGTATTTGGTGCAGTTTTTGCTATTGTTTTTCTTGTCGTTTTCGTATTTTTTAATGTATTTGTAGTTTTTGATATTGTTTTTTATTTGTAGTTTTTTGTATTTGTTTTGTGTAGTCTTTGTAGTTTTTGCTGTTGTTTTTGTATTTCTTTTGTGTAGTCTCTGTAGTGATTGCTATTGTTTTTGTATTTCTTTTGTGTAGTCTTTGTAGTTTTTGCTGTTGTTTTTGGTTGATTTTTGTCGTTGTTTTTTTTTTTTTTTTTTTTTTGAAAGGGGTGTGAACTTGAGAAATGTACCTTGAGTTCGGAGCTTTGAATGATGGCATAGGAATAGGAGAATTGTTGCACGCATCTTGATTGTTCACTTAATTTGCGGTCAATGAACCTGCACGGCTTGTCGAGGACGTCGGGTCTGCACGAGTACTCAAAGAAGCGCTGAACATTTTCCCCATCACGGTAAAGCTCAACGTACATATCTTGACGATTTCGACCGCCCACTGGCTCCGACATTTCCTCAATTGTTGGACAGCAATCGACGGCAGCTCCATCCTCACCGCCCTCCATTCTTATTATATTCTGCATCTCTCGATATGTCAAACGCTTTATTGACACCTCCTCCTGAGGCTCTGTCCTAAACCAGAATAGTGTTTCAGAGAGGGAGAGAGAAAGAGAGAGGGGAAAAACAAAAAAAAATTAAATTCATGCAAAAATTCAATCAAACATTCGTTAAAAACTAGAAAATAAAAATTTTTCATGCAAAAAAAAAAACATTTTTCCCTTTTTTCACAGAAAAAATTTTTTTTTTCATCAAAATAATTTAATTTAACTAAATTAATTAATTAATAAAAAAATTAATTATTTTAAAAAAGAAGAAAAACTTGATTTTCAAAATAATTTTGTTCATTAAAATTTTCTATTAATTTTCTTCTTTTTCGAAATAGTTTTTTTTCTTTACTTTTACAGTTGCATTTTTTTTTTTTTTTTTTTTTTTTTGCTAAAACGAAATAAATGTTTTTTTAGCAATTTTTTACTTGGAGAAAAAAATTTTTTTTTCATTGAAAAAACTTTTGAAAGAAAAATTTTTCATTTGCTAAATTTAAAATAATTTTAAAAGTAAAATTGCAAAAAAAAAAAATGAAAAAAATGAGATTTACCAACGAGAGATGTGACCTCCAGAATGAAGTTCTTTTGATCTGCGAGAAGAAAAGTTGAGCGTCAAATTATTGGCGGCAATGAGCCGCGGGCACAGGATTGCGGTAAGCCAAACCACCTGCAAAAAAAAGCAAAAAAATTAAATTACGAGAAAAAATTAGCAGAATTATCCTCTAAATTGAGAAATAAATATTTTAAACTACAATTGTCAGGAACAGTTCATTAAAAAATTTATTTCTCTATTTTTTTAAAACTCAATTACAATAATAAAGCGAAAAATTATTTCTTTTACTAAAATTTAAGGAACGGTTTCCCCCCCAAAAAAAATAAAAATAACTCACGGTTCATGAAAATAGTTTTTGAAAAAAACTACAATTTTTGCCTGAACCGTTCAGAAAATTATTTTTGTCCACAATTTAATCTAAACAGAATAAATATTTTTTAAAAAAGCAAAAGCAAAAAAAATTTACGGCAATTAGGGTGATTTCACAGTGCAATTAGTGTGATTAAAACTCGGAACATAAAATTTACGTTTATTAGGGTGATTCTACAATAAAATTATAGCTTTAAGAAAACGATCAAAATTTTTTTTGGCTAATTTTACAATGGAATGATTAATGTTAAAAATTTCGAATTAAGGTGATTTTACAATGTAAAAGATGATTAGAGAAAAAAAAACAAATAACTACAAAATTTAACAAAATTACGGTGATTTAACAATTAAATTATTGTTAAAAATCGAATATAATAACTTTGGGTGATTCTACAATGAAAAAAAGGTTGAAATTTGAATTATGGTGATTTTACAATGTAATTAATTAAAAAGAGGAAATAATTTTCAAAATCGGGCAATTACGGTGATTCCACAATTAAATTAATGTTAAAAAACGAATATAAATAATTTTGGGTTCTTCTACAGTGAAAAAAGGTTAAAATTCGAATTACGGTGATTTTACAATGATTATAATTAAAAAGAGGAAATAATTTTTAAAAGTGGGCAATTACGGTGATTTCACAATTAAATTAATGTTAAAAAACGAATATAAATAATTTTGGGTTCTTCTCCAGTGAAAAAAAGGTTAAAATTTGATTTATGGTGATTTTACAATGTAATTAATCAAAAAGAGGAAATAATGTAAAAAATTAGGTCAATTACGGTGATTCCACAATTAAATTAATGTTAAAAAACGAATATATGTAAATATTTTTGGGTGATTCTACAATTGAATTAATGTTAAAATTTGAATTACGGTGACTTTACAATGATTATAATTAAAAAGAGGAAATAATTTAAAAAATTAGGCAATTACGGTGATTCCACAATTAAATTAATGTTAAAAAACGAATATAAATAATTTTGGGTTCTTCTACAGTGAAAAAAGGTTAAAATTTGAATTATGGTGATTTTACAATGTAATTAATTAACAAGAGGAAATAATGTAAAAAAATTAGGTCAATTACGGTGATTCCACAATTAATTTAATGTTAAAAAACGAATATAAATAATTTTGGGTTCTTCTACAGTGAAAAAGGTTAAAATTTGAATTATGGTGATTTTACAATATAATTATTGATAAAAAAACAAATAACCAGAAAATTTAAGTCAATTAGGGTGATTCTACAATTAAATAATTGTTGTTAAAAAGACGAAATTTATTCATTTTTGTTAAAAAAAATTTTATTTTGAAATATTTTTCAAAAAAAAATTTTTTTTTAAAACTATTTAATAAAAATGGAATCTTATTATACATGTAAAAAGTGAGGGAAAATTATAGAGTTGAAAAATTTAGAATTAAAAATGTATTTTTTTGTTTTTGTCCAAATTTGTCAAAAAAAAGTAAAAAATAAAATAAAATAAAAATTGCCACGTCCCTGAATGAAAGTATCAATGAATAGTGAGTTAAGTTATTAAAAGGAGATACCACACACATTGTCGGTTTCGTGTGTGAACATATAAAGTGGAGGCGAAAACATTAATTCGGTCGGCAATCTTTATGGAAATTAGTCCTCGAGGCGAAGGAGCTCGTGTCACACGAGCCTCTTCCACTAAATCCCTGATTTTAACATTATTCTTAAATTTTTTCGACAAACAATCTTTCTTTCTCTCTCTCTCTTTTTTTTTTAACTAATTGCTATATTATAATCTAAATTATACGTGAAAACAATTGCAAAATTTACGTCTATTAGGGTGATTCTACAATGAAATTTATTTTTTCAAAAACTAGTAAGTACAAAATTCAAGTCCATTCTGGTGATTCTACAATTAAATTAATGTTTAAAAAAAGAATATTAATATTTTGGGTGATTCTACAATGGAATTAATGTTAAAATTCCAATTATGGTCATTTTACAATGTAATTAATCATAATAAACTGATAACTAAAAAATGTAAGTCAAAATGTTGTAAAAAGCTAATAACTGCAAAATTTACGTCAATTACGGTGATTCTACAATTAAATTAATGGTAAAAAGTGAATATAAAAATTTTTGGTAATTCTACAATGGATTTAATGTTAAAATTCGAATTATGGTGATTTTACAATGTAATTAATGATAATAAACCGATAACAACAAAATGTAAGTCAATTACGGTGATTCTACAATTAAATTAATGGTAAAATTCGAATTAGGGTGATTTTACAATGTAATTAATGATAATAAACCGATAACTATACAAAATCAATGTCAATTAAGCTAATTCTACAATTGAATTAATGTTTAAAAAACGATAACAAGATAAGGTAATTCTACAATGAAATTAATGTAAAAATTCGAATTAGGGTGATTTTACAATAAGAATAAGCCAACAACGTCTATTACGGTTATTCAACAATAAAATTTTTTTTCAAAAAACGAGCAAAAATTTTTTGCTAAAATTTGACAATGAAATTAATTTGAAACTTCGAATTATGGTGATTTTACAATGTAATTAATAATAATAAACCGATAACTACAAAATCTAAGTCAATTGCGTTGATTCTACAACTAAATTAAAGTTTAAAAAACGAATATAAATATTTTGGGTGATTCTACAATGAAATTATTTCAAAAATTCAAATTATCGTGATTTTACAATGTAATTAATGATAATAAATCGTTGACAACGAAATGTAAGTCAATTACGGTGATTCCACAATTAAATTAATGGTAAGATTCGAATTAGGGTGATTTTACAATGTAATTAATGATAATAAACCGATAACTTTACAAAATCTATGTCAATGACGGTAATTCTACAACTAAATTAAAGTTTAAAAACGAATATAAATATTATGGGTGATTCTACAATGAAATTATTTTGAAAATTCGAATTATGGTGATTCTACATTGTAATTAATGTTCAAATTCGATTTAGGGGTATTTTACAATATTAATAAGCAAATAACAATCAAAATTTACGTCTATTACGGTGTTTAAACAATAAATTTATTTTTTTAAAAACTAACTAAATTTTTTTACTTAAATTCTTCAATGAACTTAATTTGTAAATTCGAATTAGGTTGATTCTACAATAAAATTAATGTTAAAATTCCAATTATGGTGATTTTACAATGTAATTAATCATAATAAACCGATAACTACAAAATGTAATTCAATTACAGTGATTCTACAAATAAATTAATGTTCAATTTCGAATTATGGTGATTTTACAATAGTAAAAAAGCAAATAACTACAAAATTTACGTCCTTTAGAGTCATAATTTGCATAAAAAAATAATGTTTATTCAAGAAAACTTTGAATCGAGTAAGAATAAAATAATTTAAAAAATTACAGAACGGTTCCTTAAATTTTTAATGAAAAATAGAAAAACTCGTTTTTTTAACACGCAATTCACAAAAATAAAAAAAAATATAAAAGAAAATTTTCAATCAAGAAAGAAAGAAAGATAAAAATTCCCAATTCGTAAATAAGAGAAGAAAAGGTGATGGAAAAAGATAAAAAAATCTTTATTGACAAAATAAAAAGTGTCCAATAAAAGACAATGTCGAAGAAAAATGATAAAAATTTTTCTCTACTTTATGCTTTCAGTGAGAGAGAGAGAGAGAGTTGAAATAATTTACTGTCGAGCGAAAGGGATGATGTTCTATCTTGATGTTAATATACACAATTAAGGAATTTTGTAACTGGGAGAACCGGTCTCTTATCAGAAATAGGATTTTCAGAAAGAACTTGGTTTAACTGCTCATCTGCTATTTATTCATATGGGAGGTATATTATAAGAAAATTAGAGGACATTCGCAAAGATATTCAATTTGATAAAAACCTTATTAAGTCATTTTGCACAATTTTTTTTTCTTTTTTTTTCTTTTTGCTTTTATCATATCGAAACGTGTTTTATAACAAGTTGATTTTTTTTGCCTCGTTTTGCTACCAGTTGTCACGTGATATTTCATCGACCACTTCCGTTTTTTTTATTTTTTTTTTTTTTTTGCTTATAAGGAAAAATAGTTCTTTATTTTTAAACATTTTCCACTATCTTTCTATTTTAATTACCGAATTTTTATTTTTTCCATTCTGTTAATTTTGAATTGAATTAAGAAAATAATTGAGATGGAAAAAAAATTAAGTTTCGAAAGAAAAGAATTTTTTTATTGATTTTTGATAAATTTAGTAAAAATAAAAAAAAATTGGAGAAAAAAAGTCGAGTTCGGTAGAAAATTACTTTAATAGATAATTTAGGGTGATTCTACAAAAAATAAAGTAAAAAATAAATTTTTGTTTAATATTTCAAAATAATTTTTTAAACATTTTATTTTGAAATTTCTTTGTCATATATTAGAATGACTGTTAAAAATTTAAGTTTATCCTGTTATTTTTTTTTTATTTAATTAATAATAATTAATAATTACGAAATTTCATTGACGAATGACCATTAAGATAGAGTTAGTTTTCAAGGACTATTTTCGTTTCATAATGTTAATAATGCTATTGTGGAATTACCCTTAAGAACATAAATTTTTAGGATTATTCTAAATTTAAGGGGAAGAAATAACAATTTTTTAAATTTAAAAAGTTATTCTAAAAAATATTTTATTTTTTAAAGAGAATTTTCAAAAAAATGTTTTTTATCTAAAAAGAATTTTCAAAAAAATGTTTTTTATTTAAAAAGAATTTTTAAAAAAATGTTTTTTATTTAAAAAGAATTTAATAAAAAAATATTTTATATTTAAAAAGAATTTTCAAAAAAATATTTTATATTTAAAAAGAATTTAAAAAAACATATTTTATATTTAAAAAGAATTAAAAAAAATATATTTTATATTTAAAAAGAATTTAAAAAAAAAATTTTATATTTAAAAAGAATTTAAAAAAAAATATATTTTCAATTGAAAAAGAATTTAATAAAAAAATATTTTATATTTTTTTGTATTTATATAGAAAGAGAGGGAGAGAAAATACGAGAGAAAGCCGCAGGCAAAATACTCCCACGCATTCACTTATAAATCACTTTTGAAAGTGAGATTGGCGCAAAGAGGAAATTTGGACCCACCCCTTCTCGATGATGATGATAATAATAATAATAATAATAATAACAATAATAAATATCGATGGGCATCAATATTTTTCAAAATTGTTTTAAATTACAGTCTAACATATATATATATATATACATGTGATAACTAACGGTGTTGTGCGTTATTGAAAAAAAAACTACAGACAAGAAATAAAAAAAAAGTAAATTCCTCCTGTAGCATTTTATTATTGAAATATTTTATTCTTTTTTCCCAGCTGGCTCATAAAAATTTATTTTTACAATAATTTATTACACAACTTTTTTCTTCAAATTTTTTTTTCACTGTAGAATCACCCTAAATTATCTATTCAAGTCATTTTTTATCGAACCCGACTTTATATTTCTCCAAAAATTTTTTTCATTGTAGAATCACCATAAATTATCTATTCAAGCCATTTTTTTTATCGAACTTGGCTTTATATTTCTCCAATTTTTTTTTCATTGTAGAATCACTCTAAATTATCTATTCAAGCCATTTTTTTTATCGAACTCGACTTTATATTTCTCCAATTTTTTTTTCATTGTAAAATCACCATAAATTATCTATTCTTTTTCTCAAATTTTTTTTTCGTTGCAGAATCACTCTAAATCATCTATTCAAGCCATTTTTTATCGAACTCGACTTTATATTTCTCAAATTTTTTTTTATTGTAGAATCACTCTAAATTATCTATTAAAGTCATTTTTTTATCGAACTCGACTTTATATTTCTCCAAAGTTTTTTTTTCACTGTAGAATCACTCTAAATTATCTATTAAAGTCATTTTTTTATCGAACTCGACTTTATATTTCTCCAATTTTTTTTTCATTGTAAAATCACCATAAATTATCTATTTTTTTTCTCAAAATTTTTTTTTCGTTGCAGAATCACCTTAAATTATCTACTGAAGTCATTTTTCTTATTGAACTCCAATTTTTTTTGGAGGTTTCTCTCGCCTGTGGCAATGTTAATTTTATTGTAAAAACGACCTTAAGTAGTTTTTATTTTTTTACCCTATTAAGTCTATTCCAGTGATTCTACAATTAAATTAATTTTTGAAAAACGAATATAAATTATTTGCGTGATTCTACAATAAAATTAAGGTTAAAATTCCAATTATGGTCATTTTACAATGTAATTAATCATAATAAACCGATAACTACAGAATGTGAGGCAATATTTTTTTTTGACAACGTAATTCTCATTCTCATTTTATTGTAGAAAAACCGTTATTGACATTTATTTTTTTATTGTCATTTATTTCGTTTCCGATTTTTGGATTGTAAACCCACCATTAATTATTGCGATGTTTTAGGTTAGATATGGAACTCCTTTAAAAAATATAATTTCCATTGTTGAATCACCTTAATTAATTCGAATTTTTGGTATTTTGTTTTTGTTTTTTTACTTTTTTTCACCTTGTGACGTAATTTTGACATTATAGATCAAGCGTAATTGACTTAAAATTTTTAGCTTCGCTTTTGAATTATTAACTTTATTGTAAAATCACCATAAGTTATTGAGATTATTTTATAGATTATGATGGTGATGAAAATTTTTTTTTTATTGTAGAATCAGCCTAAATGAGGCAATATTAATTCTAACATTTTTATAGGTTATGTGTTGGGGATAAAAAATATATTTTTCTATTGTGGAATCAGCCTAAATGAGGCAATATTAATTCTAACATTTTTATAGGTTATGTGTTGGGGATAAAAAATATATTTTTCTATTGTAGAATCAGCCTAATTGAGGTAATATTTATTTCTACATTTTTATAGGTTAATTTTACAATAAAAAAATTTTTTTTTTATTGTAGTATTAACCTAAACAAATATTTTGAGGATGAAATATATTTTTTTTATTGTAGAATGAACCTAAATGAGTCAATATTAATTTTAACATTTATGTAGATTAAACTGGTATATATGATCGCTGATTATAATCTTCCCATTACAGTCACAACAACTTACAGCGCTTCCAAGCATTTCATTTTTTTACAGTTTTAATATTCTTATTAACAACTCGAACGATTCATCTGCCTTGATAAAATGCAGAGAGCTATTTACCCTGCCCTCCTATGAGACAAATGACAATATTTATTGAATAAAAATTAATTACGCCTTTAACGATTGAAATTCGAGTGAATTTAGAGGGAAAAATCGGTTTTCAGGAACTGTTCTGTAAAATTTTACTGAGAAAACAATTTTTTTTTTGGGTAAGAAAACGTAACAAAAAAAGTATATTTTTCACTACGGAATTCGGGAAAGAATCGGAAAAAATTGATTAAGCTACAATTGAAGGAACGGTTCCGGAGAATATAAACTATTTTCAATTCCGGAACCATCCAGGAAGATGTTTCTCTATTTAATTTTACCAGTAGTTGCATAAAATCGTCTTATTTTTCTAGTTAATTTTTTTTTGAACGGTTCAGGAAAAGTTTGGAACTATTTATTTTTCACGAACAGTTGAGAAATTATTTTCAAAAACAAATTTTTAACGAACGGTTCAAAAAATACAGAAAAATAGAAGGACTAAAATAATTAATTCGAAGTTTTAAAGGAACTTTTCAGTAAATTATTTTTTGTTGTTAAATAAAAGTACAAAAATACTAATAATAAAATACAAAACAAGAAAAATATATACAAACATTAGTAAAATATCAAAAAATGATAAAATGCAAATTTTAATGAACTGTTCAGTAAAATTTCTTCTTTTTTTGCTGTAAAAACGAGAGAATATAAAATAAAAGAAATGCAAAACTTTGCAAAGTAGAAAAATTAATTAAAAATTCAGAAAATACTGAAGAAACACGAAATTTTTAAGGAACAGTTCAGTAGAATTTTTCCTTTTTTATAAGTGCGGGACAATACAAAAAAATACATAATACGAAACTATAGAAAATAGAAAATTTAGGGAAATAATGAACAAGCTCGAAATTTCAAAGGAACAGTTCAGTAGAATTTTTTTTAAAAGGGCGGGAATTTACAAAAAAATACATAATACGAAACTATAGAAAATACAAAAATAATAGACAATTTAGGGAAGTAATGAACAAGCTCGAAATTTTTAAGGAACAGTTCAGTAGAGTTTTTTTTTCTTTCTGACAAAGAACAAAAAATATAATAAAGTACAAATATTGAAAAAAACATAAAGAACAGAAGAATTTAAGATAAGTAAATTCAAAAAATTTCAAAATTTTAAAGAACAGTTCATTAAAAATGTTTTTTTCAAAATAAATAGAATTTAAAAAAGAAACTTACCGCGACGAGTGCGCTGAGAGCTTCAATTCGCATAGTAGCTGGCCAGGCCAGCGAAAAGGCCGTTGCTGAGAAGCGCGCGGGATCGAAATTTCGAGTAAAATCGATCCTCGGCAATTGAAAGAAAAAAAAAACTTTTTTTTTTATTATTCTTATTTTATACTTTCTTTCTTTCTTTCTTTCTTTCTCTCTTTTTTTCTTCTTCGTTTCTTTATATAGAAATATATTTATATTTATTTATAAATATTATTTTATTATAGTGTCCAACTTTGGTTTCTCCAGCTCTCTTTCACGTTCCCTCTTATCTCAAACAGACGACAACACTCCATCGATTATTTTTATTATTTGAAATCTCGATCGGGAACCTTAGATCCGATCCTCCCAATTTCATTTCATTCTCCTCTTTTCCATCTCGATTCACTGACATGACTAGCTTCGTCGATCTGCAAAAATAAAACGGTTTTATATTATTATTATTATTATTATTATTATTTATTTTATAACATTTAATATTTATAATAATTTATATTTTTTTCCTTTTTTATTCCTATCCTAGAAAATTCGCGGGTTTTTTCTAATAAAAAATGTAATTTTTTCGAAAATTACGGAAAATATGGAAAATTTTCAAAATTCAAAAAAAAAGTTTTTAAAAAAAGAAATTTTGAATTTTTTTTTTTTTGAAAAAATATCGTTCATGGTACTCGTTTTCAACTAACTTGGGCTCAAGGAAATGGAATCTAACCTCAAAAAATGTTAAATTCAACACTGTTTCTGACTATAGTTGTTTTTTCTCGTAGCGACGGTAAATTTTATTAATTACTTTTGGATTTTTCATTAAAAAATAGTAAAGAATGGAAATTTTGAGAAATTCTGAAAAATTCTGAATTTTAATTTTTTTGAAAAATTTTGAATTTTTTTTTTTTTTTTAATATCGTTCATGGTACTTGTTTTCAACTAACTTGGGCCCAAGGAAATGGAATTTAACCTCAAAAAATGTGAAATTCAACACTGCTTCTCACTATACTCGTTTTTTCTCTCTTAGTGACGGTAAAATTAGTAATATTCGTTTAATTATAATTGTATTTACCAAGCAAGTTAACTACTGACGGATTTATTCGACAAAATTGCGGTAAACAAAAAATCAAAATTCAAAAAGAACAAAATTTTTTTGAAAATAAAAATTAAAAAAATTTTTTTTTTTAAATATCGTTCATGGTACTCGTTTTCGACTAACAAGGACCCAAGGAAACGAAACTTGACATCGAAAAAGTTCAAAATTAACCCCCTCTCTTGCTATACTTAATTTCGAATTTTTTTTACATTTTATCTTTGTTTTCCGGGCATTTATACTTTGCATTTTGAAAATTATCGAATAAATAAACAATTTTACAGCGAATAGTCTGCAAAATTGTAATAAGAAAAAAAGGGAGAGTAGTTTCTTTGGGGTTTTTGTTTTTTTTTTTAGTAAAAATATATGTTTGTTTTTACGTCGTGAGGAGAGCATCGATCACTTCCGCACCGCAGGTTATAATACCTGTCTTCGACGCTGAGGCAATTAATTGGTGTACCAACGATCATCGACGTTTGCCGCTGACTTGCTGACGCATATAATCACCATATATATTTATACATATACCCCCCTGACACCTTTTAATCGATTAACAAGTCGTGATAAAATGCTTGGTCACCAATAAATATATACATAACGAGTCGAGAGTGCATCTCACTTTTCGAATTATAGCCTCGTTTTACTTTTATGTCGAATTTTTTTATTCTTCAAAATTTAATTTTATTATTATTATTATAATTATTATGTTATTAATTACAAAACTTAAAAATTGTTTGCTAACATTATTCTTGTTAAAAATATTTAATAAAAATGATTTTTTTAATTATAAACAAAAATAGAAACAAAAATTGAACGAATTTAAATAGTAATACCAAAAAAGTCCCATTTTTCTTCAACTGTATAGACTATTTTTATTTTTTGATTTAAGAAATGAATTTGACGATCGTAAGTTAGTCGAAAATGAATACCATGAACTTAACAATTTGAAAAAGAAAATTTTATTTTCAAAATAACCCATTTTTTTTATTTTATTTACTCAAATTTCTTCTTTTGTGTAAAAAAATATGTACTTTACAATAAAAATATAGTTTTTACTTATTTAACAAAAAATATTGACTTTGACAACCGTTTAATTTCATTTTTTTTTTTATCAAAAAAAGAAATTTTCAAAAAATCGAAATTATTTCGAAAAAGGACAATATTTTTCAAAAATCCAATTAGCATCTTCCTGGTACTCATTTTCCACGTACTTTATGTCAAGTATTTCAAATCTACTATTAAAAAAGTAAAAAAATTTAGTTTGATTTTCCAGATTTTGAATTTTTTTTTACTGGAATGAAATTTTTGATTTTTTAAAAATAAAAACAATAAATTTCGTACTTTTCTGGCTTTTTAAAAAGAATTTTAATAGTGTGGTACTTTATTATAATCAAAAAAATATTGAATTTACTTACATATTTAAAAAAAAAATATTCAAAAATTACCAAATTTAAAAAAAAATGAAAATTTTTCAAAATCGGTCTTCATTTTTAAAAAATCTAAGTAGCATCTTCATGGTACCCATTTTCTACTAATTTCAGGTCAAGAATTTTAAACCAATTAGTAAAAAAGTAAAAGAAATAATTTTTTTCTCTAAATATTGAAATTTTTTTGTTATTAAAATTAAATTTTTGGTTTTTTTAAATAAAAAACAAAATTTCGCACGTTGTTCTTGCATTTTAAATTCATTTAAAATGGTGATAACTTGTGTTTCCTCTTAAAAAGCTTTTTCGAAAATTGTTACAAAAATAAAATTTTAAAATAGTCTGAAATGAAAATTTAATGAAAAATCAATTTTTTTTTATAAATTTATTCTTCTTTGCCAAGGTTTGATAGTAGAGACAAATCTGGCGACCGCAAGTTAGTAGAAAATGATTACCATATAAGAATCTACATGGAAAAAAAATCAAATTTTGAAAAAACAGATTTAAAAATTTTTTTTTATTATTAATTGTTAAAAAAGGATTTTTTACTTTTTGAACTTGTTATAAAGCACTGATTGTATTTACACTTGAGTGCACATTTTTTCCCAACGAAAAATTTCCAAAATTCTCATTTTTCAAAATTTAATTAATTTTCGAAATTATTTTCAAAAAAAAGAACTTGTTTTCCAAAAATTCAATAAGTATCTTCATGGTACTCATTTCCAACATATTTTAGGGCGAGGAATTCGAATCTACTGTTAGAAAAATGTAAAATCCGATTAATTTCTCTATAAATTAAAATTTCTGCTTATTAGAATGAAATTATTCGTTTCTTTTAATTAAAAAAAAACCATAACTTCGTCTACTTTTTCGCCTTTTACTTCAAAAAAGATTAAAATTTCCATATTGGACATTAAAAAAAAAAAAAAAAATTTTTCTCCCTATCATTTTGAATGGAGATGACTTTGGCGAAAGGAGAGGAGAGAAAATGAAAAATGACTTGTAGAATAGAATTTGACAAATTTAAGCTACCGCATGAAACGTGTTTTTTTCGTCTTAAAGAAAAAAATTGATGGGACAGGTTCCGAGGAAAACACCACAGGTGGTAAATCGATGGGATTTTTCATTGATCAGCGAAGAAGGAAAAAAAAAAAAAAAAAAAAATCTACCATTGTGTAAAGGGCTACTGTTTTCTTGTTAGGAATTGAATTGAAAAGAAGGGGAACCACTACTACCGGATTCTGGATCTCTTTCACTCTCGACAGTCAATGTCTCTTTGAGAAAATAAAATTATCGATTGGTCCATTGCCTTTAGGCCGCGACGCCTCTCTATAAAGAGAAACACGCCTTCCTTTCTGCAGGATACATAACTCGACACTCCCTCGATAAATACGATCGATAATTTTTTCCCTCTCTTTTTCTCTTTGTTTTCAATTATTTTTCATTTTTCGAGTATTTGAAATTTAAAAAAATTTTTCATTTATTTCTATTTTTCGGAATTTTTGTACATTTTGTACTTTCTGTATTTTTTGTACCATTCGTTTTTCCTACAAATTTTTAACTATTTTTTTAAATAATTTTTTTTGAATTTAAAAAAAATAATTTTACCCATTTTTTGGTTTACAAACAATTTTTTTCACAATTTCAACATCAAATTTGAATTCCCCAACCTCGAATACGTAGAAAATGAGTACCATAATGAAGTAAATTAAATTTTTCAAAAATAAACAATTTTTTCAAAAACTTTTTTGATTTTTTTCTGGGCTAATTTTTGTTTTTTAATACTTGACTTTACAGCTGTAAACTTTATCAAACTTATTGGTCGAATTTCAAATGTAGAAAATAATTATCTATACAATTATCAAAATAGAAATTTGCGATTTAAAAAAATATCCAAAATTCGAGTTTTTTTTTGGAAATTTTTTTTTTCTAAACTTAAGGAATATGGTATTCGTTTTCTACTAACTCGGGGTCGCTGATTTTGTTTCTTCTATCAAAATTTGCGGAAAAAATAAGCATTGAGTATTATCAGTAAAAAAAAGAGGGAGAAAAATTAGAAAAGGGGGGGGGGGAGTAAAAAAGAAAGATTTAAAGTGAAAAAAGGGAGGGGGAGTGAAAAAGAGTTAGAAATACAAGATTCTTCGTATATAAAAGACGTATGCACAACGATAATAAATTATATTTCAAACAAAAAGAAAGAGGGGGAAAGAATTTATTGAAATTATGTGTAATTATGTTTTCATTGGACAAAGTGTGTTCATTAAATCAAATCGCAAGTTTATAAGTGATTACTTCCTGTGGTGAGCGAGCTTGGAGAAAAAAAAAAATAGGAAGCAAACTCGTATACCAATTATACACTCACCTCTCTCTCCCTCGTTCTTTAGTTGCATATAATATAATTTACAGAGCATAAAATTTCTTTCTTTTGCGGTTGAATAATTTACTATAAAAACATTATTTGCTTTTTTTTCTTTTAAATTTTTGTACAAAATAATATTTTACTTTTAATTTCTTACGACAAAAATTTTGTTCTGCTTTTTTTGTTACTTTTTTTTGCATTTTCTTAATTCTAGTTCAAAACCAAAATAAAAAAATTTTTTTGCTCCAAAACTCCCCTCTCTATTATTTCTTTTTCTTGCTTTTGCAATTTTGAATAATTAAAGTAATTTCTTAGTTAAAAAGTCTAATACTGCAATTAAAAATAAAAAAATAACTAAAAAATAAAACAATTTTCAAAAATCCCCCCCCCCCACTCAAAAAAATGTATTTTTTCGAAAAAAAAGAACAGACTCATGGTACTCGTTTCCTACTAATTAATACTCGGGAAGTACAAATATGGTATCAAAAATTGTCAAAATCAATAAGATTTGGAGAAAAATTTTTTTTTTAGAAACCAATTAACAATTTTACGAAAAATTAATTATATTACTTTAAATCTAAATTTATTAGTTAAATTATATTAAATTATTTATTATTATTATTATTTATTTTAATTTAAATTTTTTTTACAATTAATTATAAAAAATTAAATATTCACATGTACCTATAAATACATAAATACATTTATTTCTAAAAGATATTGAATATAATACAAAAAAAAGTCACGTTACAAGCATCAGTTTTGGAATAATTTAGAGATCTATAATTTGATAAAAAAAAATAAAATAAAACTCGCAGGCAAAGAGTGTCTTGACTGTGTGAAGCTGGGATTTGTGAGAAAATTTCAAGGGTGTAATAAATTCTTTGAATTTACGAATCTTTTACAATGAGTTGTCACACGAACAGTATAAAATATATACACACATGAAGATACACAAATTGTAAAAAAAAAGAAGATGTCTTCGAGTTTCACCTGACATGTTTTCTGGCATGTTCTACAATAATCGTATGTGAAGAGAGAAAAATAAAAAAAATAAAAAATAACCGCGTGACGACGAACCAAACACGTATAATATTCTACCGCACCATTTTTTATTAGCCCGCACATTTTGTTTTACAACTAAAAAAAAATACAAATATAAATACAAACATACCAAAATGCAACATTGAAAAATAAAATTTTAAAATCGCATTTTATTTTAAATAAAATTTTTATTTCTCTCTCTTTCTCTCTGCCTTCTATTATTTTGATTTATTTATTCAAAATTACGAATTTTAACAGTAAAAAAACTCGAAAAACAGTAGTAATAATGATGAAAGTTCATTGTTTCTCATTGATAGTAGAACTATCGACACTATTAATAGTAGAAACGAATTCAGCGACCACAAGTTAGTAGAAAACGAATACCATGTTCATTATGTTTAAAAAAATTCAAATTTTCCAAAAAACTCGAATTTTGGAAATTTTTTTTTTGAAACACAACTTTATATTTTGATAAATGTATGAAAAAAATTGCCTATTCTGAAATTGGACTTAAAATATTAATGTAATTGTGTGATTTTAAGCAAAAAAAAAAGTAAAAAAATTTTTGCCCCAAAAAAAAGTCAAAAAGTTTTTGAAAAATAGTATTTAATTTTCAAAAAAATTATTTACCTCCTTCATGGTACTCATTTTCAACGTATTTATAATTGGGGAATTCAAATTTTCGGTTAAAAATAGTAAAAAAAATTGGTTTATAAAGAAAAAAATGGAAAAAATTATTTTAAAAATATTTAAAAACTGATTAATCAACAAAATGGAGAATTAAAATGACGGTAAAAGTGAAATAAAAGTACGAAAATGAAATAAAATACAAAAAGCACAGAAAATAGAAAATCTACGTAATATACGTAAAAGTACAAAAAGAAAAAGAAATGCAAAAAATGCAAAACATACAAAAAAATTGTATAAAATTAATTTTATTCTAAATGTAACGTATGTCAATTAATTTCTGACGTTAAAATTAGATTTATCAACCGTAAGTTAGTAGAAAACGAATACCATGTTCTTTATGTTTAAAAAAATCAAAATTTCCCCCAAAAAACACTCGAATTTTGGATATTTTTTTAAACGTAAATTTTTATTTTGATAAATGTATAATAAAAAGATTTGCCAATTCTTAAATTCGACTTATAAATATACATATTATTTTACAGCTGTAATTGTGTAATTGCTGAAAAAAATAAAAAAAAATGTTGCCCAAAAAAAAATCAAAAAATTTTTGAAAACTAGTTTTTAATTTTCGAAAATTCAATTAGTTCCTTCATGGTACTCATTTTCAACGTATTTATGGTTGGGGAATACAAATTTTTTGTTTAAAACAGTGAAAAAATTGGTTCATAACCTAAAAATGGAAATAATAATTTAAAAAGTTAAAAATTGATTAAAGAAAAGAATGGAGAATTAAAATGATGAGGAGTATTGTTGTTATTATTATTAGTAGTAGTATTTGTAGATCAATGACAATTTTTTTTACTATTATTATTAGTATTATTTTTAGTATTTTTATTATTTTTATTATTTTTATTATTATTATTATTATTATTACTATTTGTTATTATTAATAATTCAATTCTAACCGGATTGAATTTTGTTAGCAGTGTTACAACTATTTTTATCGGAAGTAGGCGTGATAAATATATGTATAGCCGTGCACAGCGAGTGAATGTCTGCTCTCGCTGGCTTCTCCTTTTACTCCGATAGGATTACATCGACCAATCGATTATCACTATTTATCTGTCTCTCCCGCAATATGTGTGCAATTTCAAATTCATCATGAACGCCTATTCTCGCATTGATTCCATTATTTTCTCAACATTTATTATTACCATAAAAAAATTAACATATAGTATATATCAAGACAAATATAATCTGTAGATTAAATATTTAATAAAAATACACGACACACAATGGGCATGTGCTCTTGAAACATTTTTCTAATGCAAAGAAAAAGGAAGAATGTTTTATCTGCTGTTGAGTGTACAATTATTTGTTTAGTATTTTTTTTTTTTTTGTATCTTTAAAGTGAATTTGTATTTTTTGCATTTTTAGCATCTGTAGCTTCTTTAAAATATTTAGCATCTGTAGCATCTTTAGAATCTTTAGCATTTGTAGCATCTTTAGAATTTGTAGCATTTAGAATCTTTAGAATCTTTAGCATCTGTAGCATCTTTAGAATCTTTAGCATCTCTAGCATCTTCAGCATTTTTAGAATCTTTAGGAACTTTAGGATCTGTAGCATCTTTAGAATCTTTAGCATTTGTAGCATCTTTAGAATTTGTAGCATTTAGAATCATTTGAATAGCATCTTCAGCATTTTTAGAATCTTTAGGAACTTTAGGATCTGTAGCATCTTTAGAATCTTTAGCATCTGTAGCATCTTCAGCATTTTTAGAATCTTTAGGAACTTTAGGATCTGTAGCATCTTTAGAATCTTTAGCATTTGTAGCATCTTTAGAATTTGTAGCATTTAGAATCTTTTGAATCTTTAGCATCTGTAGCATCTTCAGCATTTTTAGAATCTTTAGGATCTGTAGCATCTTTAGAATCTTTAGCATCTGTAGCATCTTCAGCATTTTTAGAATCTTTAGGAACTTTAGGATCTGTAGCATCTTTAGAATCTTTAGCATCTGTAGCATCTTCAGCATTTTTAGAATCTTTAGGAACTTTAGGATCTGTAGCATCTTTAGAATCTTTAGCGTTATTAGCATCATTAGCATCATTAGCATTTTCAGCACCACTAGCATTTTTAGGATCTTTAACTTCTTAAGCATCTTTATCTTCTTCAGCATCTTTAGAATTCGTAGCATCTTCAGCATCATAAGCATCTTCAGCACCACTAACAATTTTAGGATCTTTATCTTCTTAAGCATCTTTAGAATCTTCAGCATCTTTAAAATTTGTATCATCTTCAGCATTATTAGCATCATTAGCCATTTTATAATCATCAAAATCTTTAATATTGTTACCTTTAATATTTACATTTGTAGCATCCTTAGGATCTTTTTCTTCTTTAGCATTTGCATCTTTAATATTTACATCTTCAGCATCTTTTGTATTCTTATCTTTAGGATCTTTTGCTTCTTTAGAATCTTTAACTTCTTTAGCTTCTTTAGCATCATCAACATTTTTTGGATCTTCAGCTTCTTTACCTTCTTAAGCACCTTTTACATTTTCAGCATCTTTAGAATTTGTAGCATCTTCAGCATCATTAGCATCATTAGCATCTTCAGCACCACTAGCATTTTTAGGATCTTTAACTTCTTCAGCATTTTTAGAATTTGTAGCATCTTCAGCATCATTAGCATTTTTACAATCATCAAAATCTATAGTATTTTTACCTTCAATATTTACATTTTTAGCATCTTTAGGATCTTTTTCTTCTTTAGAATTTTCATCTTTGATATTTACATCTTCAGCATCTTTTGTATCTATATCTTTAGAATCTTTTACTTCTTTAGAATCTTTAGTTTCTTCAGGATCTTTTGCTTCTTTCGAATCTTTAGCTTCTTGAGAATCTTTAGCTTCTTGAGAATCTTTAGCCTTTTTAGAATCTTTAGCTTCTTGAGAATCTTTAGCAGGAAAAAGTAAGAAAAAATATTTTTTTTTTTCAAAAAATAGAGTAAAAATAGGAAGTTCGAGAGGGAGAGAAAAAAAAGTGCCTACTATTTCAGAAAGATCGGAACAAAGTGCAGCTGTAGATAAGATAAACAGAAGAAAAAATACCAGCGAGGACAGTGAACCTACAAGATCATCAACACTGCGGGTAAGAATTAACGTTTATATAACATGCGTGAATTTATATATCCCTATAGTTCCACTTTCAAAGGTACCACACAATGTTAAATTTCCCCTTTTTCCCTTTCGCTCAAATTTTCATCTTCTATAGTTCAAAAATTTTTTAAATCATGCAACCAAAATTCTGAAAGTTGCGTAATTGTAATAAAAAAACAAAAAATCGAAATTCTGCACGTTGAGTAATTATAATTGAAAAAACACAACCGAAACTCTGAAAGTTGGGTAATTATAATAAAAAATCATAATTTTTGCGAAAAAAGAATGAACATGATAATAATAAGAATAATGAATATAGTGATAGAAATAAGAATAATGGACATAATGATTTGAAATGACAGGGTTTTTATGTGGTACAGACGTGTATTATAAGTAAATATGGTATACAGTATATATGAAAAGTGTAGACATATGTCAAACTCATATATGACATTTAAGCAACCGTGCATTAGCATACAATTACTACTGAATAATTGGAATGGTTTTTTTTTTTTTTTTTTTTTAATGTGTACACATGTCGTTGGTGTGTATATTTGTTTCTTCGATCCATACTGGCACATGATATGAAAGTGACAAGGCAAACCTTCGTGTATGTCATTACTATTAACAGAGAGACGTTAAATGGCGTTAAAGCCGCGACTCTGGATCATCAAGCACACGTCAACATGTATTAAACTGTATATACAGTCACTTTATGAATTAATCAAGACTGCAATTTTCTCATTCTCCTCTCTTTATTTTTTTCTCTCTCTCCTCTCTCTATTTTTTCTCTCTCCCTTACTCTCTGCCTTCTAATATTTTTATCTATTTATTCAAAATTACGAATTTTAACAGTAAAAACATCGAAAAGTTCATTATTTCTCAGTGATAGTAGAACTATCGACACTATTGATAGTAGAAACGAATTCAGCGACCACAAGTTAGTAGAAAACGAATACCATGTTCATTATGTTTTAAAAAAATTGAAATTTCCCCAAAAAACTCGAATTTTGGAAATTTTTTTTTGAAACACAACTTTATATTTTGATAAATGTAAGAAAAAAATTGCCTATTCTGAAATTCGACTTAAAATATTCATGTAATTGTGTTATTTTAAGAAAAAAATAAAAATAAAAACGTTTTGCCCCAAAAAAAGTCAAAATTTTTGGAAAAAATAGTATTTAATTTTCAAATAATTAATTAGCTCCTTCATGGTACTCATTTTCAACGTATTTATGGTTGGTTAACTCAAATTTTCGGTAATATTTTTGAAAAAAATTCAAAATCAAATAAAAAAATTAAATTCAAAATAATTTTGAAAATCGGATTTTTTTTTTCAAAAATTCAATTAGTATCTTTAAGGTACTCATTTCCTACGTATTCAAGGTCAAGGAATTCAAATCCACTGTCAAAAAAAGGAAAAAAAAATTCTATTCTCCAGAATTTTGGTTTTTTGATGAAAAAAAGAAGGGGTGGGGGTTGTATTTTTTAAAATTTCAAAATATAATGTTTCTTTTTTGTTGACCTCATTACGAGAGATGTTAAAACCATGAAATTGTAATTTAATTGCTTCTCATCGTTGTCGTGCGGGCATAAATTTGCATGTCGAGCTCTGGATCAAAGGAAAACGAGAGAGTGAGAGAGTCGACGTAATGTGTGTTAATCGTTTCATTCGCGTAATCGAGCGAGAACGGTACCTTATCCGAAAGCAGAAATCGGAAGGGGACAAGGGAGGGGAGGGAGGAAGGGAGGGGCTATTAAATCTAAAATAAGGTAATCCTCGGGCACGATCGCCTTGACAAAAAACTCGCTTTCGTCTGTTTATAACCTTTATACTGCATAATAATTCGACATATCTTGTTAGAAAAGTCTTTCTGAAGAGAAAAAAAAAAAAAAAAAAAAAAAACACCGACACTTGAATTTTAATGTCACATAATAGGCAAATCATTTTCTGCTTTAGAGGGAAATACCAAAAAGAAATATTTCCAGTTATTTTCATTTCGAAAAAAATTTTTTTTTTTATTTTTATTCATTTTTATTTAGTTCTTAATTTGTGATCTGTGTTATTTTTAATTATTTTTCTATCATTTAATTTAATTTTCAATTAATTTTAATGTTACTCGAATTCTAACAATTTTTTTTTTTTTTTTTTTGATACATTTATTTAGTTTGATTTTCGAAATTTTACTTCCTTTGGTTGGTTTTCAATTATTTTATTCCAGTTTCTTGATTTTCGAAATTTGGAAGATTTTTTTTTTTTTAGTGCATTAATTTACTTTTTGATATTAAATGTGTCTCATTTTCGAAATATTATTTCCTTTGGTTAACATATAAAGAACTGTGATTACTTTTTTAATTTTTAAGGCTTTTTAAGTTTCCCATTTTTTTTTTTTTTTTTTTTTTTGATATATTCATGGAAGTAATTTTTTTTCCTCGCTTTCGTTTTAATGTGACCCCTTGACTGGTGGTGCCAGACTTGAAAAACGTTATACGTACATGATATGACATTGCGCCTGTTTTTTTTTTTTTTTTTTTTTATTTCTTTTTCTCGATTTTAATCCCATTAAGAAATGTAAAGTGCCCTTCGTATGTGAAATGTAAAAATATTATGTCAGATGATATCTTACGTATATTTTGCACGTCACTCGGGTCCAATTTGCCCGGACGTCGCTCTTCAACTTGAAACGATGATACTTTTCACGGTGTGTGCCTGGACGAATTAGAAGTCAACCGTACAAATAAATATATGCAAAGTGCCGGACAGTATTAATACTTTTTTCTCTTTTATTTTTAGTCAAGGCACTTTATAAAATATATAGAAACTTAAATACAAAATTATTGACAATTTGTGGTGTTTAAAAAAACAGTTATTTTCGTAATAAACCGCTTTTAATCGTTGAAAATCAAAATTCTCGTAACTAGTGATAATTATCGACGTTTCTGGTAATAGATCCCTAATCCCAGACCTCGAATCAGTAGAAAACGAATACCATGATGATAATGAATTGTTCACCCAAAAATATCCAGTTTTCAAAAAATTTTTTCAGGGCATTTTTTGGTCCGATTTTCATTTCGTTGCTATTTTCATAATTATAAACATTAGAATATATACAAGTACATAGTAGGAGCCAAATTGTAGCGCAATCAAAATAGGAACAGAAAAACCAAAAAATACCCCAAAAAAAATTTTGAAAACGGTTTTTTTTTCGAAAAACCAATTTTCCTTCATTGTATTCGTTTTCTACTGATTTGAGGTCAAGGATTGAGAAAATACTGTTGAAAACGTCGACAATTATCGATGAAAAGGAAAAAATGGCTTAAATTGAAAAAAATAGTATCAAAAATATAAAAATGAGAAAAAAATGAATGTAAAATTTTACATACTATGGCTTATCGTATATTTACAGTAGATTTACAGTAGTTTATAAATATGAGGATAATATACGAAGTATGTGTAGAGTAATTAAGTCCGAAGTATATCTATCAATAAAGTATACATATACACACACTTACCGTGGCCTGAATGGAGGGAATTTTTATTTATTTCTTTAATTTTTTGTAATTCTTTTTTCCTTCTCGATTTGCGGTGTGCGCCGTCAAGAGAGACGCGTGAACAGAAACATATTATGTTGTAAACAACTTAAGTCGACTATGTCGGAAATATTCAGTGGACATTTTGATTAATGCCGCAATTGACTCTAATTGCGCGTTTGAAAATTCACCTTTCGCATATTATGCAATTTACTTGTATACACTGACAATTAAAGATATATTCAATTTTTATAATTAATTACTAGTTGGTTTGTTATAATTTATAAAATTAATCAATAAGTGCAGTAATTAAGAAGTTTGTTAATCACTAAGCTAATTAATTAGGAAACAAAGTAAGTTAATAAAAGCAGCAATGACCGTTTAAAAATTAAATTCTTTAAAAAAAAATTTCAAGACAATTTTTTTTTAATATTCGAATAATTTTAACGAAAAAAATTCATTATGTTTTCAAGAAAAATTGCATTTTTGGTAATGAATCAAATTATTATTCTTTACGAAGCTTAAGATGAAATTTTTACAAAAATAATTATGTTTCTTTTTGGAAAAAAAAGAAAACATAATTAATTTTTTGAATTTCACTTGCTACGCAATTTTGAGAAACTGAATCGTGTTCAGTGGGGAAAAATACCATGAAAAGGACTCCAATGTTAAAAAAAACCTGAAAAAAACATTTTTTTGTGTTTCTACCCCCACTTTTTTCAAAATCCAAACACTGCTGAGCAATCATTTTCTAATCCGTCAGAACAAAAGTACATTGTAAATTATTATCGAATCTTAAAAATTTTTGGTTAATTTTCTATTCTTTCGGAAGAAAAAAGTCGAGAATTAAAAAAGAAAATAAAAATTTTTCAAAATAATTTTGAAAAACGGATTTTTTTTCAAAAATTTAATTAGTCTCTTTATGGTACTCATTTTCTACGTATTTAAGGTCAAGGAATTTAAACCTACTGTCAAAAATACGAAAAATCTTGTCGTTTTCTGGAATATTGGAAAAGTTTCAAAAAATTATTGCTATAGAAATTCAATTATTTTCAAAAAGTAATAACATTTTCTTGTAAAAGTTCAATTAGTGTTGAAAATTTAGCGAAAAATTAAGAGTCAAAATCACAATTGTCTTACGAACAAAATTTTTGTCTTATAAATGCAATTTTGAATTTTCAAAAAATTTCATTTCTCAACGATGACTTTCAATTTTTTGCTGTTCCTTATAATAAATTTTCGATAAGAATTCAATTGGTTTTAAAATAATTTTAGTAAAATTGTACTTAAAGATTTAATTTAGTTTTGCTGAATAATAAAAATTGCATTATTAAAATTTGTCAAAATAATTCGATTCTTGAAAAAATTTTGTTAATAACGGTCAATTTCGAGAAAAAAAATTATTTTTTCCGCAAAATCGTATTAGTGAAAATTTTTTATTAATAAAAAAGGGAAAATTTGGAAAAATCGAAGGTTATATGTTGTGATCGCTAACATGCCAACACCTGAATATAAAAGGTTTCAAAAGGTTATGTGACCTTTGAAATATATAACAAAAACTAATGGATTGAAAAATAATGTTGAGCAAACATTTTTTTATTGTTTTTTGTCAAACAATATTTTTATGGATTATTACAATGATTTATTGATTGCGATTCGTAAGTAAACACACAAACTATTTTACAATAACAACATAAAAACAAAAAAATACCGAAAAAAAATTTGAAAAACAGGTTTTTTTCGAAAAACCAATTTATCGTATATTTACGTTTATTGACAATTTGTGGTGTTTAAAAAAACAGTTATTTTCGTAATAAATCGCTTTTAATCGGTGAAAATCAAAATTCTCGTAACTAGTGATAATTATCGACGTTTTTGGTAATAGATCCTTAATCCCAGACCTCAAATCAGTAGAAAACGAATACCATGATGATAATGAATTGTTCACCCAAAAATATCCTGTTTTCAAAAATTTTTTTCAGGGCATTTTTTGGTCCGATTTTCATTTCGTTGCTATTTTCATAATTATAAACATTAGAATATATACAAGTACTTAGTAGGAGCCAAATTGTAGCGCAATCAAAATAGGAACAGAAAAACCAAAAAATACCCCAAAAAAAATTTTGAAAACAGTTTTTTTTCGAAAAACCAATTTTCCTTCATTGTATTCGTTTTCTACTGATTTGAGGTCAAGGATTGAGAAAATACTATTGAAAACGTCGACAATTATCGATGAAAAGGAGAAAAATGGTTTAAATTGAAAAAAATAGTATAAAAAATATAAAAATGAGAAAAAAAATGAATGTAAAATTTTACATACTATGGTTTATCGTAGATTTACAGTAGCTTTATAGTAGATTTACAGTAGTATGTAAATATAAGGATAATATACGAAGTATGTGTAGAGTAATTTTTTTTTGTTAGTGAATCTTTTACATTTGCCAAAATAATTTTAGTAAAATTGTACTTAAAGATTTAATTTAGTTTTGCTGAATAATAAAAATTGCATTATTAAAATTTGTCAAAATAATTCGATTCTTGAAAAAATTTTCTTAATAACGGTCAATTTCGAGAAAAAAAATTATTTTTTCCGCAAAATCGTATTATTGAAAATTTTTTATTAATAAAAAAGGGAAAATTTGGAAAAATCGAAGGTTATATGTTGTGATCGCTAACATGCCAACACCTGAATATAAAAGGTTTCAAAAGGTTATGTGACCTTTGAAATATATAACAAAAACTAATGGATTGAAAAAATAATGTTGAGCAAACATTTTTTATCGCCAGTGCCACGTTAGATACGATCTAAGGTGAAGGACAAAAAGAAATTTTTTTCACATTTTACAATATTAAAAAAAAAAAAAAAAAAAAAAAAAAAAAAAATTCGATTTGAAAATGAAAATTTGATATGATGACAAAACAGAAAGATTTCTACCATCGTTGGAATATATTCGCTTCTCTCTCTCTCTGTAGTGTTAATGAAGTAGTTTATATATTAAAAAATAAATAAAAATGTCAACGATTTATTTTCTTTTTTTGCTTCTGTTTTCGTTAAATCGATTATTGATTTCGTCCACAAACTTCCATTTGCCCTCGTTTTTGACTGAAAAAATCGAAAGTGATGGGAAAATTAAAGAAATTATCTGGCTTGTCAACAATGAGTCCTCCATTGGACCAGAGGTGGTGAAAACAATTCCCTCCCTCGTCATTGACTATTATCAGGAAAAACTCGAAATCTCCAGCATCATCGATTTTCCAACAACGTTAATAGTAACATCCGTCAGAACACTTCCAATCGACGATTTTCTCTTTCTCGATTTTCTCAACCGACTAATTGATCTCGAACAGAGGCCAAAAGTGTTGCTTCTAAAAAGTCAGTCACCCAAAAGTTTTGACAATGTTTGGCGAAAGTTTCTCAAATTTATGTGGAGCAACAGATTTCTAGACGTTACGATCTTGGAGGTTCGAAAAAATGCCAGGGGGAATTTTTTGTGGGAACAATTTGCAAAAGTTGAAAGTGTTGCAGTGGTAGTGCAACGATTCTTTAATCCATTCACCAGACGATTCACGGAGGGAGAGATTGGAAATGTTTCGGTGCAATTGTTTCCGAATAAAGTGCAAAATCTGTTTGGTTACAAAATGAAGGTTGGCTACTTTCACTATCCACCGTATGTGAGAATAATTCGCAATCAATCACGAGCTTTGTTGACGATCCAAGGACCCGATTACGAATTAGTGAAAATAATGGGCGAAACGATGAATTTTCAAATCAAGGAAATTGTCTCGAATCAAAGCACTTGGGACATTCAGAATTGTGTGAGGGAGAAGAACACTGGTTTCGTGCACGACTTAATTTTCAACAAGATCCATTTTCTTGGTGTGCAATCGGGACGTTCCTTAACTCTCTGTCCTAGGCGATTTTTCAAATCGATTGTCCATAATTTTGGGCAAATTCACTACTCAGCTGTCACGCCAATAGAAACAATGTCCAACAATCTTTTCATCGTCGAACTAAAACTCTTCTATCTCATCGTGATTTTGCTTCTCTTCGCAACTGTTTGGTTCCTGCCGCGAATTCTTCATTTTGATTCGAAACATTGGCAATGCTTGGAGATCGAAAGAATAATTCTCGGTGCAAGTGCATTGATCGAACCGAAAAAAGCGTCAGAGAGATTTTTCCTCATCTTCACGCTCATCACGACATTTCTCCTCTCATCCGCACTCTTCACATCGCTAACAAGTATCAATTTGGTGACGAATTCGCAAATTTTAATCGACTCATTGAACGAATTGTTTGCCTCAAAGTACACGCCAGTGATTGCCGCGAATATTCGCAAACTCTTTCAGGTGGAGAGGAAAAATGTCGCGAACTATGTGCAAAGAGCTGTTTTCCCCACGAGGCACACTGACACTGATGAGAAGTGCATTGAATTCTTATTGGTGAATAAAAATATTACCTGCTTCATGAGATCAGTGAATGCTGAGCACGAAATTAACAAGAGAAAGAAGTTTGAAGATGGAAAATTTTCAGAAAATTCCATTCACATGGTGGGTGAATATTTGGCCGATTTATTCCTGTGTCTAATGTGTGAACCTGGCTTTCCCTTTGTCACGAGATTCCAAACGATTTTCACCAGATTGCAACAAACGGGAATTCCGTACACGTGGCGAGGGAAATTTTTCTCCAGTTCCAGTGTCAGGAGAACGTTGGTCGACGACTTAACATCCGAACTTGATGAATCAAATCTAAAAACAATGGAAAATCTTGTTGGTATTTTGCTTTTTGGATTTAGTTGCGCAACTTTGGCATTTATTGGGGAAACTATTTTCCACTACTGTCTATCGAGATTTTTGTTCTTCAAATTTGCTGTTGAGAAAATATTGTCAGAATGATTTTTTTTTGGCAAATGAAAAAAAGAAGAGGTTTAGACAGATTCACTAACGAAAAAAAATTACTCTACACATACTTCGTATATTATCCTTATATTTACATACTACTGTAAATCTACTATAAAGCTACTGTAAATCTACGATAAACCATAGTATGTAAAATTTTACATTCATTTTTTTTCTCATTTTTATATTTTTTTATACTATTTTTTTCAATTTAAACCATTTTTCTCCTTTTCATCGATAATTGTCGACGTTTTCAATAGTATTTTCTCAATCCTTGACCTCAAATCAGTAGAAAACGAATACAATGAAGAAAAATTGGTTTTTCAAAAAAAAAACCGTTTTCAAAATTTTTTTTTGTATTTTTTGATTTTTTTTGATCCTATTTTGATTGCGCTACAATTTTTTTTCTACTGTGTACTCATATATATTATAATGTTTTTATAATTATGAAAATAGCGACGAAATCAAAATCGGACCAAAAAACCAGAAAATTACCTGAAAAAAATTTTTGAAAACAGGATATTTTTGGGTGAACAATTCATTATCATCATGGTATTCGTTTTCTACTGATTTGAGGTCTGGGATTAAGGATCTATTACCAAAAACGTCGATAATTATCACTAGTTACGAGAATTTTGATTTTCATCGATTAAAAGCGATTTATTACGAAAATAACTGTTTTTTTAAACACCACAAATTGTCAATAAACGTAAATATACGATAAATTGGTTTTTCGAAAAAAACCTGTTTTCAGCATTTTTTTTCCGTATTTTTTTGTTTTTATGTTGTTATTGTAAAATAGTTTGTGTGTTTACTTACGAACCGCAATCAATAAATCATTGTAATAATCAATAAAAATATTGTTTGACAAAAAACAATTAAAAAATGTTTGCTCAACATTATTTTTCAATCCATTAGTTTTTGTTATATATTTCAAAGGTCACATAACCTTTTGAAACCTTTTATATTCAGGTGTTGGCATGTTAGCGATCACAACATATAACCTTCGATTTTTCCAAATTTTCCCTTTTTTATTAATAAAAAATTTTCAATAATACGATTTTGCGGAAAAAATAATTTTTTTTCTCGAAATTGACTGTTATTAACAAAATTTTTTCAAGAATCGAATTATTTTGACAAATTTAAATAATGCAATTTTTATTATTCAGCAAAACTAAATTAAATCTTTAAGTACAATTTTACTAAAATTATTTTAAAAACAATTGAATTCTTATCGAAAATTTATTATAAGAAAGAGCAAAAAATTGAAAGTCATCGTTGAGAAATGAAATTTTTTGAAAATTCAAAATTGCATTTATAAGACAAAAATTTTGTTCGTAAGACAATTGTGATTTTGACTCTTAATTTTTCGCTAAATTTTCAACACTAATTGAACTTTTACAAGAAAATGTTATTACTTTTTGAAAATAATTGAATTTCTATAGCAATAATTTTTTGAAACTTTTCCAATATTCCAGAAAACGACAAGATTTTTCGTATTTTTGACAGTAGGTTTAAATTCCTTGACCTTAAATACGTAGAAAATGAGTACCATAAAGAGACTAATTGAATTTTTGAAAAAAAATCCGTTTTTCAAAATTATTTTGAAAAATTTTTATTTACTTTTTTAATTCTCGACTTTTTTCTTCCGAAAAAATAAAAAAGTAACCATAAATTTTTTAAAATTCCTTATTAATTTACAATGTATTTTTATCCTACTGGATTAGAAAATGATTGCTTAGCAATGTTTGGATTTTGAAAAAAGTGGGGGTAGAAACACAAAAAAATGTTTTTTTTCAGGTTTTTTTTAACATTGGAGTCCTTTTCATGGTATTTTCTCCCACTGAACACGATTCAGCTTCTCAAAATTGCGTAGCAAGTGAAATTTTCGAGAAAAGTGGGGGTAAAGACAAAAAATTTTATTTTTTTTTGCTTTTTTGCACATTGGAGTCATTTTTAATGTATTTTTGTCCTCTGATTTCGATTACGGGTTCGAAAATTCACTAACACGGTAAATTTTTGAAAAAAGTGGGGGAGAATTTTCCAAAAAATAGTTTAAAAAATTGTTTTATTTATTACATGAAAAATTATTTTTTGTAATTTACTAGTTCACTAGTTAATAAGTTAATTAGTTATTCAGTTAATTAATTAATTGGACAATTATTCAGTTAATTAATTTATTAATAGGCCAATTTTTTAGTTAATTAATTAATTAATTAATTGAACAATTATTCAGTTAATTAATTGAACAATTATTCAGTTAATTAATTAATTAAGTAGCTAATTAATAAATAAAGTAATAAATTTATGACTAATTACTAGTTGGCGAAAAATTATTATTAATAAATTTTCTAATAATATTATGCGAAGAATTACAAATGGGACAAAAAATTAAAATAGAGAATAAAAAAAAATGGTTACATAGATTTTTAAAAACCAGCCACTTTTATCGGAAACTGCTTTCTGGATTCGAAAATGGCTTTATCATTCTAGTAATTAAGACACGTTATGGAAAAAATATTTATCGGTTGCCCGGGGGAAAAATTGCATTCCAATCGGGCAAAAAATTAATTGCGGATAATAACTCTATTAAGAAATATATTTTTTCTGTTAGTTGAGAACAAAATTCAGAAAAAAGCGAGAGATAGAGAGAGACAGAGACAGGGAAAAAAAGAGAAGGACTGAAAATATGTGAAAGGACAAATATAAATTTAAATTAAATTATTAAAACCAACAATTAGTTAAATACGTTTTTTTTCAATTTTAAATTAAAATTTTTCTCAATATTTAATAAATGAAAAATGTTGATGAAAATTTATGACCATATAATGTCCTGTTAATTTTAAAGTACATTTCTTTATGCAATATATACTTCGATGTGTGACAACAACAAAAAAAAGAGATTGAGAAATAACATACAAATAATTTTTTTTCCAACTTCTGACAACGTATAAATGTTAACTGGACATTAAAATACCCCCACGCAAAAAATATATGTTACAAATGATTGTCAACTATACAATGTGTAAGGTGCAATTTTTCATGTCTTTTTTTTATACATCATTGTAAGTCAATTTTATCATTTTGCAAACAAACGAAAAGAAAAGATAAAAATTATTACATTATAGAAAAATTTCTCCACTGTGAATGTAAAAATAGAATTTCTTTTTAAAGGAACAGTTTACTTGACATTTTCGACGTCGAATTCGAAGAAATTGACCTTGAATTACCCAAAAATGAATACCATGAAGCCAATAGAATTTAAAAAAAAATTTTTTTTTTTCAAAAATTAAATTTTTGAAAATTTTTCGTATTTAACAATTTTGTTTTAAAAGAATAATTTATTCGATATTTTCGACGTCGAATTCAAAGAAATTGACCTTAAATTATCTGAAAATGAATACCATGAATCCACTAAAAATTTTTTTCAAAACAAAATCAAAATTTTGAGAAAAGTGGGGGTAAAGCAAAAAAAATTTTATGTTTTGGTCAAGTTTTGACATTGTAGTCATTTTCAATGTATTTCTGTCCTCTGATTTCGATGACGGGTTCGAAAATCGACAAACACGGTAAAATTTTGTGAAAAGTGGGGGTAATGGCCCGAAATTTTTTTTTTTTCGTTCTTTGACATGGGAGTCGTTTTCTATGTATTTTCGCCCTAGGAACACGATGCAGCGTCGGAAAATTACCTATAGGGTGAAAATTTCCAGAAAAGTGGGGGTAAAGTCCTCTCGACAAAAAAACAAGAATTTTTTTCCACTAAAAAATAAACTCTAAATTGAATTTTTTTCCCAGAATTGGTTGGAGAAGAATACAACTGCGATACATCTTCATTTCGTTAAAGATTCTAAAGGAATGGATAGAAAAAAAAAAAAAATTGTTGCAAAGTGGCGTGGAAGTAGGTGGTGGCCCGAAGGAGAGAAGAGAGAGAGCGCAAAGTGCGTATTAAAAGGGCTCGAGGAACTTGACGTGCTTGACAGGGATTGTGGGCGGCCTGTCAAGGTCATCTTTCCAGCATCTCTCCTCTCAGATGTTGCACCGCCGTCACGATAAATCGTAATTCACGTGCAACAAGAATGAGAGAGGGATTTATACTTTTATAAAATACGAAACGAAAGTGGTGCACAAAAAAAATTGGACCACCGGTTTTTTTTTTTTTTTTTTTAAGACATTCAATAAATGCTTTATAACAAACAGTTTTGCATTTTCTTTATTCATAACAAGAATTGAATTTTGAATAAATTTTATCACTTTTATCAATTTTTTTTTTTTTTTTTTTTTTGAAATACTTGAATTCTTTTGCGAAATTTTATGAAAATTGGTACTAAACATCGAAAACGGAATTTCGAATGATTTTTGAAAGTATTTGATTAGTTTTCATACAAAAAAAAAAAAAAAAAAAAAAAAACTTGACAGTCGAAATAAATTAAATATTTTGCTTGATGCATCTGAATGCGAAGCGACGCGACACATAATCGCGAGGGAAAAAAAACGAAAAAGAGAAAAAAGATTAATAATAATTAACGTCAATCTTTTGCAACATGACTGAGACACGATGTCCGGTAAACTGGCGCCTATATTTATACATATTCACATTCAATTCCATCAAGTAACATATAAATAAATAAGTTGACGCCTCTCTCTCTCTCTCTCTTTCTTTCTTTTTTTAGCACAAGAAAGAAGGCCATAATATTAAAAAAAAAAAAAAAAAAAAGTTGTAGATATAGATACAGATATGGATATATAGTAAGTCTCGCAAAACATTATTTATAATGCGCCTTGTAAAAATCAAACAGTCTTGAGAAATGGAGATGTGACAAGAAGAAAGGTACAGACACTTTTATGGGGATGCCGAAGATATACAGCGAGAAAAAGTGCCAATTTCGGATAAAATATGGAACGTATGTCTTCTTTTATATTGTTTCGCACTTTTTTCTTCTTACCTTTACATTCTTTCTTTATCCCCCCCTCCCACCCTTGTATTTCACATGAAAAAAGTGAGAAAAAAATTTAATTATTTATTATTTACATACATATTGGCAAATTGAAGTCTAATAAAATTTTATTTTCTACAGAAAATATTTTTATTTACTAAATTCCTACAGAAAATATTTTACCTCTTTTTTTTTGTTATTACATACAAAAATCTGATAATCGAGAAAAAAATCTCTCTTTTGTTCATTATAATCGAAAATGTATGAGATGAAAAATTCAAATATTCAAAAATCCATTATATTTTTGTAAAGATTTAGATAAGCACGGATGCCTAAGAGAAAAATAGAATAGAACGATCGTATTTTGAGAAAAGAGGCAAAAAAAAACTGGGAAAAAAATTATTTTTTCACTTTTAAAGCCATTTAACTGTTATAACTGAAGAAAAATTCATTTTCCAACAATGGAATCGAATTCCTTGACCCCGAAAACATAGGAAATGAGTACCATGAAGACATTGATTGATTTTTTGAAAAAAAACCCGTTTTTTCAAAATTATTTCGATTTTTTTTTGGATTTTTTTAAGCAAAAGTAATGCAAATACAATTCGGTGTAAAGAAAACTGATATTGAAATCAAGATAGAATTAGACAATCGAGTTTTTGAGTTGCCTTTTAAGATCCATATGCCCAAGAGGCAAAAATTGAAAATTTCCAAAAAAAGTGGAGGTAAGAAACCAAAAAAAAAATTGTTTCTTTTTATTTTTGATATTGGAGTCGATTTCTACGTTTTTTTGCCTTCTGAACACGATCTAGGGTTCAAAAAGTTTCTACGAGGTCAAAATTTTGAAAAAAGTGGGGGTAAAATAAAAATAAAAATTTTTTTCTCTTATTTTTGACATCGGAGTCGTTTTCAACGTAATTTAACCCGCTGATTACGATCCCGGGTTCAAAAATTGCCTAGCATGTTAAAATTTCAAAGAAAGTGGGGGTAAACATAAAAAAAATTTTTTTTTCCCTATTTTTCGACATGGGAATCGTTTTCAAAAAAATTCTTAACAGCTGAAAACAATTGCAGCTTCGAAAATTGTCTGGCATTATTAATATTAATTAAAATTATAAAAATTAAATCTTTAAGTATAGTAGAAATTTTTTTCAAAAATAATTTTTTCCCCATTAAAATTGTCAACAAAAATTTTTTGCATTGTAAATTTGCAAAAATTATTTCAACGGAGAATAATTACAAATTTTTTAAGTAAAAAAACCTTGAATTTAAAAATTTTCAAGACTGATAATAAATCTTTTCGGTTTTTTTTTTGTCTTTTGCTGCAGTTACAAACAATATACTTTTTAATCCCTCAAACGCCAGGCAATTACAATGTTTGTCAAATTTTCCTTCAAAATCTGATAAGAGAAAAAGAAAGAAAGGTCAACATCTTTAGTCGAAAAAAATACTATTTTTTTTCCTTCTCTTTTTTGACACAATTTTTGTGCTTCTCATCGAAAAAAAAACCGAATATCTAAAGAAACTAGTAAAACGAGTTTTATTCACACGAAGAGTAAATTTACTAAATTATTAGAAAAAATTTAAATTCCGTATTTTTGGGAATGTCATTCTCTCTCTCTCGTTTTTCTTAATTTGTGAACGAAACTTATTTTTTTATGAATGGCTCAAGAATTAACGAATGAATGGGATTTTTTTCGCCAAAAGTAAAAAAAAAAAAAAAAAAAAAAAAAATTCTGAATGATTTTTTTAGTTTTTTTTTGTTTATTAAAACAAGTTGTTACAAGTCGCGCGCACTGCACGAGCGAATACGTAAGAAAAAAAATCGTTGGAGAAATTTTTGTATATTGTGAGAAAAAAAAAGAATTTCGAAAAATTCTTAATTCAACGACTAATTAATGATCAGGAAAAAAAAATGTTGTTTTAATTAATGAGTCATTAGGTAATAGGCGCAGATAAATTATCTTCTTAATCATGGGCGATATACATATTATTATTTGATTTGAACGTGAGAATTTTTTTTTTGCCGCCTAATTTGAATCTTAATTTGTAGATGAAAAAAAATTACATCTTTATTTAAAAAAAAAATTGTTTGTGTAATTAAAATAAAAATAATTAGAATGAAAAAAATAATAAAAAAATAATGAAGATGAAAACAAAAATAAAAATTATAAAAAAATAATAAAAATAAAACCAAAAATAAAAATAAAAAAATAATAAAAATGAAAACAAAAATAAAAATAAAAAAATAATAAAAATGAAAACAAAAATAAAAAAAATAAAAAAAAAAAAATAATAAAAAAATAAAAATAATAAACAAAATAAAAACAAAAGAAAAATACCGAAACTAATTATTATTATTATTATTATTATTATTATTATTATTATTATTATAAATTATATCACATTATATTCGAAAAGGAATATTACTAAATTAAAGGAAAAACGTAACGGAGAAACTGGAGTTAATGATACACTTCCTCGCATCGAACTCGTAACCAATAATTGAATAGAGATGTTTTCGTTACGCAAGAAATTGATTTTTGTCAGTAGTTTCATTTTTTTTTAATTTTTTTTTTTTTTTTTTTTTTTTTTATTTACAAAAGTCGGGGCAATAAGCATTGAATGTTTATTTGGCAAGAGGCGTTATTTTTATCTCCTGAAAGGAGCATTCAGATAAGAAAAGTCGCTAAACTCGGAATTTATCACAAGTTTCTCTTTGGGGGACCCACCTTTCGATATAAATGTCCCCACATGGATTAAAAGAGCCATTAGCATTTTTTCTTTCATTTTCCATCCTATCTTAATTTCTTATAATAAACTTCCACATCTCGCACTTTGCAATTTTTTTTTTTTTTTTTTTTAATTAACAAAGTTAACTGTTCGTGTTATTACTTCAGAGATATAATTTCAGTGAAATATCTCTAAATTGGGGTTTAATTTAAATTTATCATTTGACTGTGAAATTGGGGGGAAAAAAGAATTTTTTCCGGTGATATTTTAATTTTTTGAATTTTTAAGATTTCGTTTTCAGAATTTTTTAATTTTAACGGTAGATTTGAATTTCTCGACCACAAATACCTAGTAAACGAGTACCATGAGCGAATATTAAAATATAGCCAAAAAAATTTGTTTTTTCAAAAAAATTTCGGTTTTTTTTTTAAATTTACAATTTTTTTTCTTTTTTTTCGTTGGAAGAAAATTATGTTCCCTAAGGACTGGAAATATATCAGAGTAAATCGAATGACAACTTAGTCAATTTTTGAAGTAAACAAAATTTTTTTAAAATTTTTTTGCCTTTTTGAGTCAAGAATTTGGATAAAAATCGTAATATTTTTTATTTTTGACATTGGATTCGATATTCTCGACCAAAAATACGTAGAAAAGGAGTACCATGAAGCTTATTAAATTTTTAAAAAAATTTTCGAAAAACGATTTTTTGGGAGTGGGGGTAAAAAGTGGATAGTTTTCCCAAAAATTAAGTTTTTTTGAGGTTGAAACTTCTCTCTTGGATGTCGGGTTTTTGCTACTTCCCTTATTTTCCTTTTGAGTAGAATTTTTTTTTTTTTTTTTTTTTTTTTTTTAATGAATAACAAATGGAATGTAAATTAGTAAAACAAAAAAAAAGAGTGTGAAAGTGAGTAATTCAAGTTTCGTGCTGTGTTAAATTACGCCCACTTATTATTGAAGAATAAATAAATAAATAAATAAATATTGAAAGTTAAAGGATCCGCGCGCTCCACACTATGTGTCGAGGAAAATATCTACAAGTCGTAATTCACTCAATTTCTAAATCTTACACGATACATCGCATATTAAAACGCGTTTACGTCAATTAAGCTTTACTAATGATCCGACTTATCATACGGCGACTGTTGCATATACACGAAAATTAATAGTCGACCGCATAGCGAATATATTCGCCGTTAAAGATCTAATAAATTATTTATTTATTTATTATAGCGCGCGCGCTCCCGAGCGAGCGACTTTATTTTTGTCCGACATACAAAAAAGTCACTGTCAATTAATTGAATTATAACTGAAACATTAATTATTGTCATACGTCGGAACATATACAATATAATATATTTTATAGCCGCGCGATAGTGATCGCTCTAAGGTACAATGGTGGGCGATTATTTTCACCTTTGAATTCTTTTTTTTTAATATAACCATCGGTACGATTCTCATTTTTGTTAATAAAAAAAAAAAAAAAAAAAAAAAAAATTGCTGAAACAACTGTTTCTTTTTTTATTTTTACACTCAATTATCTTTCGTTATTCGAAACATTCAAAGAAATAGAAAAAAAAGTTAGAAACTAGTTAAAAATAGAAAAAAAAATTTTTTTTTAATTCATTTTCGTTATTAAAAAAAATTTGTTGGAAATGTTATTGTAAAAATCCAAACACAAATAAAAGGCAAAAAATAGTTTAAAATACAAAAAAAATATTTCATTTTCATTATTAATAAAAAAAAAAAAAAAAAAAAAAAAAAAAATTGCTAAAACAACTCTTTCTTTATTTCTTTTTTCATTTTTACATTCAATTATCTTTCGCTATTGGAAAAACTAAAAGAAAGTCAAAAAATAGTTAAAAATACAAAAATAAATAAAAAATGAATTTTCATTTTCATTATTAGAAATAAAAAAAAATAAAAAATTGCTAAAACGACTTTTTTACCTTTTATTTTGATTTTTACTTTCAGTTGAATTTTGAATTATTTACAAGATAATGTAAAAAATAAAAAAAAAAGAATTATTTTAATAAATAAATAGAAAAATATAAAAACTAAATAAATAGAAAAATTAAATAAATAGAAAAATATAATAATTAAATAAATAGAAAAAGATAAAAAATATAAATAAATATTAAAATATAAAAATTAAATAACAAACTAATTTAAAAAAATAAATAAACCACTAGAAAACAAACAAATAAATATGAAAAGCAAAAAGAAATAGAAAGTAGTGATTTTCATTTCGACACTCAAAAAAAAAAAAAAAAAAAAAAAATGCTAAACGAATCTCGATTCTTTTGTTTCGGGTTTTTCCCCCTTTTTTCTCTTTTGTCAAAGCAATTGTCAGTGAAATAAGAAAAAGAAAAGAAAATAAAATAAAATAAAAAGAAGGTGGCGCCAACTCTTTGAGAATATATTTAAGAAAAATTTACATCTTCAGAATAATGTAATACGCGCACATAAACGTAAATGTTGTGAGAAGGTCATACAATGGATTTTCTCTCTCTCTCTCTCTCTCTCTCTCTCTTTTTCTCTTTTTTTCTCTTTTTTCCATCTACATAATATAGAAGCCCGCGAGAGTGATAAATCGTTGTGTTATGTATATATAGATATTGTTGTGTGCCAACTGCTAATATATTGTGATAGGATAATATGTGGACATTCGTAAAGCTTCTGTCTCCAATGAATACCAAAACACATCACAATATAAATATAAATAAATAAATAAATAAAATATTTATTTGTATTTTTTTAATTTTAATAAAATAAATATTCATTTGTTTTTTAATATTAATAAAATAGATATTCATTTGTTTCTTAATATTAATAAAATAAATATTTATTTGTTTTTTATATTAATAAAATAAATTATTTGTTTTTTAATAATAATAATAATAATAATAATAAAATAAATTAATTTAAATGGTCCCTCACCCTGCTTTGGAATGCAGAATAATCGACACTGCTCCTTCTGTAACCAAAAGAATAAAGAAAAATTAATTCTTACACTCTGATTTTTTTAAAATTGTTGTTAAAAAGAACTATAATATATATTGCAATAAAGAATAATTTTTTTGTTAATAAATAGGTAAACAATTCAACTAGTAGGTAAACAAAATAAAAAAGTAGATAAATATAATAGTAAAAAAATAAATCAATACGTAAGAAAATAGGTAAATAAATATGTAAAAATAAGTATGTAAACTTCTAGTAGATAAACAAAATGAAAAAGTATGTAAATATAATAGTAAAAAATAAATCAATACGTAAGAAAATAGGTAAACAAATATGTAAAAATAACTAGGTAAGCTAATAGGTAAAAATAAATAGGTAAATAAATAAGTAGGTAAACAAATAAGTAATGAAGTAAACAAGTAGGTAAACAAACAAACTTGTGGGTAAACAAATTAATAGGTAGGCAAACCATTAAAATAGTAGATAAACGATTAAGTTAGCAGGTGAACAATTAAACCAGTAGTAGAACTAGTAGGTAAGAAATAAGTCAGTAAACTTATAGATAAAAGTAAATATGTAAACAAATAGGTAAATAAAAAACTAATATGTAAACAAACTAACCAAGTAGGTAAACTAATAAGTCAACAAAATAAAAAATAGGTAAATAAATAGATTAACAATTAGGTAAACAAGTAGGTAAATATATTATCAAGTAGGTAAACTAATTGGTAAATAAAATAAGAAAGTAAGTAAATATAAAAGTATAAAGATAAATTAATAGGTAAACAAACAGGTTAACAAAAATAATTAGTAGGTAAATTGAAAGATAAAAAATAATTAAGTAGGTAATCTAATAGGTAAATAAAATAAGAAAGTAGGTAAATATAAAAGTATAAAGATAAATTAACAGGTAAACAAACAGGTTAACAAAATTAATTAGTAGGTAAATTAAAAGATAAAGAATAAATAAGTAGGTAAACTAATAGGTAAAAAATTAATAAGTAGGTAAACTAAAAGGTAAAAAAATTAACAAGTAGGTAAACTGAAAGGTAAAAAATTAACAAGTAGGTAAACAAATAGGTAAATAAATAGGCAAATAGGTATAAACAAAAATAGGTAAAAAAAATAAATAAGAAAATAGTTTTTGAAAATTTTTAAAGTGAATACCGTATAAGTAAAGTAATTTCGGCTGAAAAAAATTATTACACAGTTGCGTGATAATGAAGCATTGACATTGATTTATATTTTATAATAAAGTCCATTAATTAATGGAGGTCAATTAACGCCTCTCGATGAACCGTTATTAATGAGAGACAAGAGGCCGGAAGTGACTCTCGGAGAGTAATTGCAGCAAAAACACACACACACACACACACACTAACACATAACAGATCATCACCCTCGAAAGTGACGCTTTTGGTGATAAAAGTAAACGAGTTTGCGCCTGTCTCTTTTTTGTGTCTCTTGAATAAAGATGGGTTTGTTTCCTTTATGTGGAGGACATTGCAACTGCATTTGCTTTGATAATTCCACACGGTTTAATCTGCAGCACTCTCCAAAAACACTCGCGCCTTTTTTTTTTTTTTTTTTTTTAGTTTTTTATTTAAGGTGCTTTAGAGTTTGTCTTTTGCTTTTAATTGCACGCGACTTCTGCCTTCTTGCGTGTGTACTGATACCTTTTTCTTTTTTACTTTATCAAAAAAAAAAAAGAAAAGAAAATCAAAATTATTTTATTTTTTATACATTTCTTTTTCTCAAGAATGTTTGTAATTTTTCGAAAGGTTTTAGAAAAAATATTTACATGTAGCTACATCAATAAATATAATTTATTAACGAAAAATTATGTTATGTAATAGTGATTCTTAGTGGAAAGAAAATTTAAAATTAGTAGAAAAGAGTAGAAAAAGTTAGAAAATTGGTAGAAAACAATAAAAATTAGTAGAAAATAGTAGAAAATATTCCAAACTAGTAGAAAATAGGAGAAAAAAAGAAGATGAAGAAGAAGTCGAAAATAGTAGATAAATTAGAAAAAAGTAGAAAATACAATAGTAATATTAGAAAATAGTAGAATTTAGTAGAAAATAATAAGAAATTGTAGAACCTAATAGAAAATAGTATTAAATAACATAAATTGGAAAAGAGTTTTTTTTTATTATTTTCTACTATTTTCTACCATTTTTAACTTGATTCTATTATTTCTTATTATTTTCTACTAATTTATATTATTTTCTACTATTTTCTATTTCATTTTACTATTTTCTACTAATTTATATTATTTTCTACTATTTTCTATTTCATTTTACTATTTTCTACTAATTTATATTATTTTCTACTATTTTCTATTTCATTTTACTATTTTCTACTAATTTATATTATTTTCTACTATTTTCTATTATGTTCTACAATTTTCTTTACTATTTTCTACAATTTCTTACTATTTTCAACTCGATTCTACTATTTCCTATTATTTTCTACTAATTTCTACTATTTTCTTCTATTTTCTACTGTTATTTTACTATTTTTGACAATTTCTTGTAAATTTCTTCTACTTTACAGTAATTTCTATTATTTTCTACTAATTTCTACTATTTTCTATTGTTTTCTACTAATTTCTACTATTTTCTATTATTTCGTACAAAATCTTACTATTTTCTATTTAATTCCACTATTTCCTACTAATGTCTACTGCTTTCTACTATTATCTACTATTTTTCATTATCATTTATATTTTTACAGTTTAAACTGTTTCATTATCATTTTTTTATACTTATCGACTAATTTCTGCTAATTTTCGGGTTAATTTAAAATATTTTCTACTTATTAGTGAAAAAATGAAAAAAATATTATTTTTATTATTATAAGTAGAAGAGGAGCGTTATGGATAAATTTTTGTATTTATATAGGAGCAAAAAGGGAAGAAAAAAAAGATTACACACTTGACACACTACTGTGCACGCATATATAAGAAGCGAATATTGAATATTTTTGCTATTGAAAAGAAAGAGTAGGTGAAACTGATTTTAAAAATGATACGCCAATATATAATTAAGAGAGAAGATGACACTTATTGAGAGGGTACACTGTGATGTCCGCATGAACCGTTACAAGCGCAAACTCTTCTAATATTGTCGCTCGACTCGAGAGGGTGAACCAACCAAAGTGGCGATCACATAATTGCAGCCGCGAGTCTCATTATTGCCTCTTGTTAAAACTGTATTTCTTTTTTTTTACCTTTTTCCTTTTTATCCATTTTTTTTTATTTTTCTATTTACATTGTATTAATTATTTTGTTATTTCATTATCTTTTATTAAAATTTTCGTTTTTCTCTATTTATTTACAATTATTTAGTTATAATTTTAACCATTATTTTTTAACTATATTCTCTACTTTTTCCACTGTTTTTTTAATATTTTCTACTGTTTTCTACTGTTTTCTACTGTTTTCTACTATTTTATACTATTTTATACAATTCTCTGATATATTCTACTCATTTCTAATTATATTTCTAGTATTTTCTACCAGTTTTTAATGTTTTTCTACTATTTCTTAACATTTTTCTACTAATTGACCATTTTTTTACTGTTTATTTTATTTGCCGCTATTCTCCACTAAATTAAAATATTTTCAACAATTTCCTACTTTTCTACTGTTTTCTTTTATTTTCTACTAACTTCAACAATTTATTCTTATTTTTCTGCTAATTTCTACTATTTATTTTATTAATTTATAATAATTTTAACTAATTTCTACAATTCCTTAATATTTTCTACTTGATTCTACTATTTTCTACCATTTTTAACTTGATTCTATTATTTCCTATTATTTCCTATTATTTTCTACTATTTTCTATTTCATTTTACTATTTTCTACTAATTTATATTATTTTCTACTATTTTCTATTATGTTCAACAATTTTCTTTACTGTTTTCTACCATTTTCAACTTGATTCTATTATTTCCTATTATTTCCTGTTATTTTCTACTAGTTTCTATTTCATTTTACTATTTTCTACTAATTTATATTATTTTCTACTATTTTCTATTATGTTCTACAATTTTCTTTACTATTTTCTACCATTTTCAACTTGATTCTATTATTTCCTATTATTTCCTATTATTTTCTACTATTTTCTATTTAATTTTACTATTTTCTATTATGTTTTACCAATTTTTTTTACTATTTTCTACAATTTCTTACTATTTTCAACTTGATTCTACTATTTTCTATTTTTTCCTACTATTTTCTATTTTTTTCTACTATTTTCTAATTTTTCCCTCTATTTTCTATTTTTTCCCTCTATTTTCTATTGAATTTTTATATTTTCTACTAATTCATACCATTGTCTATTATTTCCTATTATTCTCTACTTTACTCGCACTTGTCCAGTTTTTAAAAATTTTTATAATAAATTCAAGAAAAAATTTTTTTTTTTATTTTTTAATACATTTTTTGTGATTAAATTGTAAAAATGTTTGATTATAAACCCATATTTACTTAATTAGATCACATAATGTGGAAATTTGAAAAAAAAAAATTTCTAAAAATATTTTATTGTATCCTAATTGACAACGCTATGGCCTTTTTTTATTTAAAAATAAAAATTTCTATTTTCAAGTAGAAAAAAGCGAAAACAGTTACATAACAATTAAAATTAAAATTTGTTAACTTGGAAATTGTATAGATATATATAAAATGGTATATCGATTTGAGAGGAAAAATAATAATCATTTGAACACACGAAGCATTGACAGAATTGAAACATAAACTACGGAGGCATTTGACAGAGATTGATAATTCAATATATATATATATATATATATATATATATATATATTATGTAAAGTGTTGAAAAGTTGTGAATGAATTTTTTTTTTTTTTTTTTTTTTAAAGAAGAAAAAAATGTGCAAGAATAAATACATAATATTTAAAGGGGGAATTAAGAGCGTCGCGTCACGCACGTGATTGGCGTATAGCGTAGGCGACTCTGCATAATATAAGGCGTCAGACCCCCCAATAGCCCTTATGCTATTTCATTCGTCAGGAATTTCGTTAACGTAAACATACTTTGCTTTCAATAATTACGCACGTATTTTATACATATATATACACATATCAATCCAATTGCGTCTCTCGATAGCACAATTATAATTTTCCATTCTTCTCCGAATCGAATTTTTTTTTTTTTTTAATTATTATTTCATTCTTAGATGCTGATAACGAAGAAAAAAAATAAATAAAAATTTAGAGAATTATAATTTTCTTTTAGAAAATGACAAAAGTGTTTCTAAATTCTAAAATTTTATCGAGCTACAAATATTTTCACTAAACGTTTCGTAAAAATTTAATTAAAAAATTATTCCCGAACAGTTCCTAAATATTATAATTTTGATTATCATTTTAGAAACTAAATTACTATAGCTTACTGAAATAAAAAGTATTTTTCCGAACTGTTTCGAAATTCTTCATTCTTTTCCCGAACTATCTACACATAAAATTGTAATTAAAAATATTTTTCAGAACTGTTCCTGAAATTCGAATTAAAAATATTTTTTCTTCAATTTTCCCACTTTTCTTGGTATAGATACAATTATATTTTTAAAACTGTTCTAAGGATTTAATTATACAAACATTTAAACAGAACTCAAACTAAATTGCTATAAATAAATTTTTACTGAACTGTTCCTAAAATTGTATAATAACAATTATTTTTCCGGAACTTTTTTTAAAAATAAAATTGTTATTATTGTAAATAAATAAAATGAATAAAATTGTAAATATTCTACGGAACTGTTCCTACAGTTGTGATTATAAATTTATATATTGTTCAGGAACTGTTCCTTAAATTAAAGATGAAAATAATTCTCAGAACTGTTCCTGAATTTTTTAATTTTAATTTTTTTCGTATTTTTCTCGAGTAGACAATAGTTCGGAACTGTTCCTAATTAACTATTTTTTGTTAGCAAAATTTAAGTCTAATAATAATAATAAATAAAAATAATAATAGCATATAGTAATGGAGCAGTTTAAAGAATATGTTTTTTCTAAAGGCAAAAGTGAAGTGAACGCTTGTGAGTATTGAAAGTAATTTTATCCGCGCGCATTTTCGCTCCGTTCTAATGATTCGATTAAACATTAAAGTCGCCAGTTGAATAAGGGGCGGAACCGTGAGTGCGCGGTTCCGCCTTGATTCTCTTCAGTGGTGGGATTCACTATTCCAACATTCGATCCACATATTATAATTATTATTATTTATTTATTTATTTATTTACTTTAAGCACAAACAAGCAAATTTATCATTATTAATATTATTACTATTATTATTATTACCGAATATTAAAATTACAATTTTTTTAAACTTTAATCGTTATTATCTACTAATTATACAACTATTTTCTACTATTATCTACTATTATATTTTAATTACAACTATTTTCTACTAATTTCTACTATTATATTTTAATTACAACTATTTTCTATTATTTTCTACTATTATTTACTATTTTTTTACTATTATCTTATATTTTCTATTATTTTCTACAATTTTTTATTATTTTCTACTATTTTCTACTATTATCTACTATATTCTATTATTTTCTGATATTTTCTATTATTTTCTACTATTATCTACTAATTACAACTTTTTTATATTATTTAACACTATTATCTACTATATTCTATTATTTTCTAATATTTCCTATTATTTTCTACTATTATCTACTAATTACAACTATTTTATATTATTTTACACTACTATCTACTATTTTCTATTATTTTCTATTATTATCTACTAATTACAACTATTTTCTACTATTTTTTATTATTTTCTACTATTTTTTTTTATTATTTTCTATTATTTTCTGCTATCTTCTATTATTTTCTACTATTTTCTATTATTTTCTACTATTTTCTATTATTTTCTACTATTATCTACTTATATCAACTACTTTCCACTAATTTTTACTACTTCCTATCAGTTAAAAATTTTTTTTCTACTCATTGTCAGCTAATTTTTACTGCTTAATTTCCGTTTCTACATTTATCTACTTGTTTCAATTATTTTTCAACTTTTTTCCACTATTTTCGTATATTTTTAATAATTTATAATTTTATTTTACTAGTTTCTACTATTTTCTACTATTTTGTTTACTAATTTATATTATTTTCTACTATTTTATACTATTTTCTTCAATTCATTAATATTTTCAACTATTTCCTACAATTTTTTTTACTGATTTCTACTATTATCTATCTTGTTTCCATTTTAGATTTTTTCTACTATTTTCTACTTCATTTAACTATTTTTTACAAAATTTTAGTATTTTTAGCGTATTTTTACTACAATTTTTTTTTAATTTTTCTAATTTCTAATGTTTTTTTTCACTATTTTTTAATATTTTTTACTAATTTCTGTATTATTCCAAAAAAAATTTTCTAATTTACAGATGCCAATGCGAGAAAAATAATTAAAAATTGAATATTATAAAACAATAAATAGAAATTGTGTATAAAAAAATGTAAAAGTGAAATAAAAATTAAATATTAAGGGCATTTGAACCATTATGACGTCACAATTTTAAAACTTATGCTCTTCACACATTGTGACGTCATAGTGGTTCAAATGCCCTTAAATAAATAAAAAGAAATAAAAATTGAATATTAAATAATTAAAAAAACATATATATTAAATATTAAATAAATAAAAATTATAAAAATTGAATATTAAATGAATAATAAAAATAAAAATTAAATATTAAATAAATAAATAAAAATAAAAATTAAATATTAAATAAATAAATAAAAATAAGAACATAAATAAAAATTGAATATAAAATAAATAAATATAAATAAAGAGATAAAATAAATGAAGTGGAAAAATTTATGTGAAATCTAATACAGAAACGACACTAAAGTTATTAAAATAAAAACAAAAATAATAATGCATGATTTGCAACATTTCATATTATATACATTCAGTTCATTATATCCTAGAATAAATGATTTACAACGAAAATTATACAGTTCGGTTATAATATATTGCACCCAGTAAACTGAAATGTAGCAATCGAGAATTCTTTCTTCAAAACATTACCCATATAAGTATAAAAATATTTTTTTTTTTTTTTTTTTTTTTTTTTTTTTTTAAAGAGATTAAAAGGGACAAGAGAAGAAAAAGAAGAAGAAGAAGAGTTTTCCAAAGTGACAGTTAGGACTCCTATAATATTCTTTCAACTCGTTCAAAATGCACGCCTGCCTCTCAAATGTTTCACTTTTACAGCGCTCATTACAAGATGTTACAAGACGCAAACTTTGCCCATTTACGCGGATTAAATGGAATGACCAAGCGATTTTTTTTACTTCTTCTTCTTCTTCTTCTTCTTCATCTTCTCCTCGTTTTACACTAAAGAAAATCAAGATGACTTGTAACGAGAAGAATTTGCGATCTTTACTAGACTCGCGCGATATTCGCGCATATAAAGATTATAATACTTTTAAGTATCAAGCATATCTGCCAACAAGTGTAAATGTATAATATACTTTTCCTACCTATATGATAGCTCGCAACTAAAATGGAATTAACATTCTCATCCTTATGGATTATTTACATAGACATTCATGTTTAGCAACAAAAAAAAAAAAAAAAAAAAAAAAAAAATCTCTAATGCTTAAGGAGAGAGAAAAAAATATATTCCCATCATCAGAGTTATATGAATGGAAATTTTGTACATTAACAGAGATTAAAAACTTGATTAATTATTTTTTTATTGAGAAAAAAAATGTGTTTCCACACTATTAAAAATATTATATTGGAGATAAATTATAAACGTTCGTGTACAACTTTTATAAGTAGATGCAGGAATAGAAAGAGAGAGAAAGAGAGAGAAACTGTATTTATATCCTTAAATATAGTTATTATATTAATTATTAACTCAATTTTCCCCTAAAGAAAAAATTTTGTCCAAAAAATGCAATTTTAGTTTATGTACAATTTACATTTTGAATAGTGCTTTATTTTCTACTCTGAATTCGAATTTAATGACCTTGTGTTAGTAGAAAACGAATACAATGACGAATAGTTTTGAAATTTTTTAAAACTTTTTTCCAAAAAAATGAATTTTTTGAAAAAAAAATTTAAGGGTCGGTTTTGTTTGGACTTTAGATTCGAATTTAATGACCCAAAGTTAGTAGAAAGCGAATATAATGACGAATAGTTTAGAAATTTTTGAAAATTTTTACAAAAAAATGAATATTTTAAAGAATTGATTTTAATGATCGATTTTTTTACTCTTGATTTGAACTTAATGATCTTGTGTTAGTAGAAAACGAATATAATGACAAATAGTTTTTAAATTTTTGAAAATGTTCACAAAAAACGAATTTTTTGGAAAAATTTCCAAAATTGGATATCAATGATCGACTTTTGACTCTAGATTCAAAATTAATGGCCTCGAGTTAGCAGAAAACGAATACAATGACGAATAATTTTAATTTTTTGAAAACGTTCCCAAAAAATGAACTTTTTGGAAAAATTTCCAAAATTGGATGTTGATGATCGATTTTTGACTCTAGATTCAAATTTAATGATCTTATTTTAGTAGAAAACGAATATAATGTTGAAAAAATTGTATTTAATAAAAAATTGCCCAAAAAAAGGCTTTTTGGAAATCTTTTTTTTCTTGAGTTTTGAAAAATTAAATTGTAATAAACGATTTTTGATTCCATAGTCGATTTAAATGATCTTCTTCTACTACAAAACGCAACTGAGTTAGTGGAAAATAAATTCAACGACAGATAATTTAGCACTTTTCAAAAATAGGCCCAAAAAAGCAAAATTTTTCAAGTAATTACAATATTTTTACCTTATATTTATTGATTTGACTCCATATTACAATTCATTAACCACGAGTTATAAATACAATGAATACAATGGCAAAATTGTTTTCTATCAGTTTTTAAAAATTTCCAAAAAAAATCATTTTTTTTACACAATTTTTTTTCTTGATAACTTTTTGATAATTTTCAAAAAAAAGTTCAAAATTTTTTCCATCTATTAAAGTGTTTAAAGTTTTTGAAACGGTCTTTAAATTTAACAAAATCAACCAAGAAGAATACAAGAAAAACTTGAATATAAACTACTACTACTATCCAGAGGTCAACAAAACAAAATTTAAAGTTAACCAGACACAAAATTTTGAATATAATATTTTTAGAGGCAAGTTTTTTTTGAAAATTTTAAAAACTGAAAAATATTCTCATTATATTCGTTTTCTACTAACTCGAGGTCAATAAAAAAAAATTTAAAGTTACCCAGGAATAAAATTTTGAAAAAAATATTTTAAGGGGCAGATTTTTTCAAAATTTCTGAAAATAAAAAACTTATCGTCATTATACTCGTTTTCTGCTAACTAGAGGTCAACGAAACAAAATTTAAAGTTACCCAGGCACAAAATTTTGAAAAAAATATTTTTAAGGGCAGATTTTTGCATAATTTCTGAAAATAAAAAACCCATCGTCATTATACTCGTTTTCTGCTAACTAGAGGTGAATAAAACAAAATTTTAAGTTACCCAGGCACAAAATTTTGAACAAAAAATTTTAAGAGGGGGATTTTTGCAAAATTTCTGAAAATAAAAAACCCATTGTCATTATACTCATTCTCTACTAACTCGAGGTTGTTAATTACAAATTTCAGCTTTAAAAATGGTAGAAATCAATTTGTATGTAAAAAATTATCATTTTCTAACGAAAAAAAAGGTTAATTTTTTTATTATAAACGTTTTTTCCCCCTCCTTTTCATTGTGTCAAAGATTATTATTACATTTTGAGTGGGCGGTGTTACAAAATTTTTTTTCCAATATTCTCACACACCGAATCGCACTGTAAAGAAAAATACAGAAAAAGCAGACTAATAATGAAGGTTGAAATATAAATTTTGCCACACGTTTTTTTGAATTCGAAGTTGATCGTTTTCGAACGATCTAAAGTATATAATATTTGATACGATCATGTCCTGTCACGTTCACTTCACACAAGAAACTCGATTTTATTTTCACGACGATGCAATTCTTTTGCATCTCGTTTCACTTGTTAATGCTTTATTGATCCTTATTTATTTATTTTGCAAATGCAATCTCTATATGTATATATATATATAGTGCAAAACTGCATCGCGTGCACTTCATTATCCCGGTTTTATACAAGTGCCAAGTCTGGTTTTCTTATTCACGATATTATATTTTTGCGCTGCGATTTATCCCCATTTCTCAAAACGTCCCGGCTTTTCAATTCTTTTTTTTCTTTTCTTTTTTTTTTTTTTTTTCATTCACCAATCCGGATTTTATATTCGTAATACTCCGTGTGGTCATAAATTATATTATACAAAAGTGTTTGGCGGTAAATACTTGGTTATAATTGCTGTATATGTGCGGCGAGAGGACAAATTCTCACGTGTGTAAAAAAGTAATAATTATTGTTAAAGAAAATAATTTTGTGGGGAGAAAAAAAAACAATTTTTATTTTTTCGTTTCTATATTCAATTTATCAAAATAGGTGTTTTTAGAGAGGAATTTTGATGCTTCTGCGGTTTATCACCTTGCGACCTTTAAGGTAGTAAAGACACTCACTTCCGATGGCTTATTTTATGTTGGTATTCGTGCCTCTGTTTTATTACTCATATGGCCCCCGTGAACGTTAATTTTTTTTTTTTTTTTTTTTTTTTTTTAACATTATGTCTTGAAACCACAATATGCATACAGCAGTGAATCAAAATTATTTTCAATTAGTGTTTTTTTCGCTTTCACTGATTTTGTAAAAATATTTTGTTAATTATTATTGTAAATACACACAATGAATATTTTCTATTTTCTTCTAGATTTCTACTAATTACATAATTACTACTATTTACATAATTAATAAATTTTTTAAATAATTGAATTTTCAAGAATTTTAATATTTAATTTTAAAAAAATTATTAAATTTTCATGAAAATTAATTGAAAATTAATTAAAATTAAATTAATTGAAGCAATTATAATTTTTTTAAAACTCAGATCCCGAAATTTCAAATGAATTTAATTATAAAGAATTGCAATTAAAAATAAAAATAAATAAATTAATAAAAAAAAGATTATAGAATTTTAAAAGATTTTTAATTGATAATTCGGATAATTATTAAAATTTTGTGAAAATCTAATTACAAATTTTTTAAATAATTCAACATCAAAAAATTTTTATTCTAAATTTTTAAAACAATTTAACTTTGAAACAATTTTATTCTAAATTTTTTAAATAATTAAATTTTAAAGAATTTTTATTTAAAATTTTTAAAATAATTGAATTTTGAAACATTTTTATTCTAAATTTTTGAAAAAAAAAGAATTTTAAAACATTTTCATTCTAAATTTTTGAAATAATTGAATTTTGAAAAAAATTAATAGAAAATTTAAAAAGTAATTAAAATTTAAAAATTAGGATTCTAAATTTTGAGAGGAATTGGATTTTAAAGAAGTTTAATTAAAAATAAAGAAGATTATAAAATTTTCGAAATCATTTTTTTTCTTAATTTTGAAAAATAATTGAATTTTGGAGAATTTAATTTTAAATTTTGAAAATTCTCAACTTTTAAAGAAATCTAATTATTAAAACTACATAAAATAATTGAATTTTTAAACATTTTAAATGGCAATTTTTTTAAATTATCAATATTTCAAATTTTTTAAATAATTAAAAATTTTAAAAATGTTCATCTTTAATATTCAAAGTAATGAATTTTTCAAAAATTTATATTTGAATGTTTTAAAATAAATAAATTTTGATGAATTTTTATTTTAAATTTTGAAAATAATCTTTGAACTATGCTTTAATTTTTTTTAACAAGTTTGCACTTTAAATAAATAAATAAATAACAATAATAAATAAGGAAGGGGTTTGTTTAATTTTTTTTTCTCCTGTAACAGAATATAATATTTTTTCCCCTTATTTTATATGTACGTCGGCGTAGTCAAAATTCACTTGAGAAATAAAGATCGTATTTTAAAATTGAACGTGAAACCCGATGCTGAAATTAAAGTCAGGGGACAAAGAGTGTCGGAGAATTTTTGATTTTATTACGTCGAAAAAAAAATCTTTTTTTTTTAATACAACAATAATAATCGTCCACAAAGAATGTGACACTTTCTTTTATAAAAATTACCTTCAATACCTTCCCCCTTTTATGATATTAAATCGAAGACGTGTAAAATTATAATTTTTTCAAAAAAATTGGTAGCAAAAATAAAAATAAAAAAAAAGGTTTTTTTTACAAATTTTTTTTCTTCTAAAGTAGTTAATTTAAATACAAAAAATTGGAATTTTATTCAACTGAATAGGAGAATCTTATTCAAATCATTGATAAAAATTTATCAAAAGTTTTAATTTGGACAAATTTTGAAAATATTTTTCGAAACAATTTTTAATGAGTTTAAAACTTCATTGTCATTATACTCGTTTTCTACTAACTCGAGGTCATTAATTTCGAATCTAGAGTCAAAAATCGATCATCAAAATAAAATTTTCTAAATTTTTCAAAAATTCCTTCTTTTTTTGGGAAAAATTTTTAAGAAACAAAACTATTCAACATTGTATTCGTTTTCTACTAACTCGAGGTCATTAATTTTGAATCCAGAGTCGAAAATCGATCATCAGAATAAAATTTTCAAAATTTTTCAAAATATCTTTCTTTTTTGAAAAAAATTTTTTTTTAACCAAACTATTCACCAGTATATTCGTTTTCTACTAACTCAAGGTCATTAATTTCGAATCTAGAGTCAAAAATCGATCATCAAAAGCAAATTTTCAAAATTTTTCCAAATTTTTCTTATTTTTTTGGAAATTTTTTTTTTTTGAACAAAACTATTTAACATTATATTCGTTTTCTGCTAACTCGTGGACAAGAAATACGAATCAAAACAATAAAATACTCGAGAAACAAATATCGAAAGGATCAAAAATCGGAACTTGAAAAAAAGCGGGATTTTTGTTATTTGAAATTTGTTCAGAATATATTTTCCACTGTCAATATTTGGTGTTTATTTTTGCGAGGAAATTAACACTTTTTTTTTACTTTTCCTATATATCAGCTTTGAACTCGACTTACTAACCCATTGGCAATGAATTCGTGGGATATTCACGGCGACAAGTTTTCGCAGACTTCTTTAAGGAAATTAGTGCAATTAGTACCTGTGTCAGTCACAACTCAATGCGACACTGTCCCAACTATGGGAATCTGTTTTTTTAAAAAAAATCACATATTTTCACAATATTTAACATTTTTCAATTCATTTTCGATTATTTCGAAAAATTTCCTTTTGCTTCATTTTTAGTTTTTTTAAACCTTTTTGCCTTTCTTTTTTTTTCTTCTTCTTCTTACTGTTTCTTTTAATTTTTTTCAATTTTTCCAAAAATTACAATTCTTTTTCAATTTTTTCGATTTTTTTGATTTTTGAAAAAACTTTTTTTTGAATTATGTCTAATTTTTTGAATGATTTTTACTCCTAAGGGCAAAATAAAATTAATAATACACGTAGAAGAAAGTTATTTAATATTTTATTCAAATTTTTGTCATTTAAAAAACATATTTTATTTTTTCCAAAAATGGCGATTTTCAAAAATCGGTTTTTATTTTCTTCCCTAATGATTGTTTACCCCTCTCTTCCTTTTTGCAGGTAAAGACCTTTTCCTCTCTAAATTATCACTAAAAATTCCAATAAAAACCCGTTTTTTTAATTTTTTCAAAAAATGGGGCAAATTTTCAAAAAAAAATTCTTTTTCAAAATACCCAATCATGGTATTCGTTTTCGACTAACTTGTGGTCGGGGATTTCGATTCCACGATTGAAAATAAAATACGACAATACACCGAAGGGGAAATATACGTTTTTTTACCCTTTTTCAGTTCTCTTGGCAAGAATGTAACCTTGAACTTGATTTTCAATGGAGTGGCTCTCATTGGCCGGTGAATTCGTTTCGGATCTTGAATTCCATTGGGTTTACGCGTGACACGAAATTTTTTTCTCCCCTATAATGCGATTAGTGAGACGGATTTAATTCCTCTCTCAAAATTTGCATTTCATAATTTCTAGTTATGCACATTTTTTCCCCCATTTTTTGACACCTACAATAATTTTCTCTCGTGTCACAATTTATTTTAATAGATGAGTAATTTATTAACCGATAAATTACAAATTCAGTCGAGTGTGACAAACATACAAACTAACCCACACAATTTACAATACAATAATTTGCCCTCGAACCGTCAATTTTCATAAATTGTTTTCATTCACTCAAGTGAAAATTTCCATTTTTAAATTTATTTTCAGTATAAGAAAAAAAATATATAGAATAATTAGTTTCGTTTCATTAGAAAAAAAAAGAAAAAAAAAACTTTTTCCATTAAATCGAATATTTTGGGATTATATTTTGTCTACGATTTTATATTGATTTAAAAATAGCCAAATGGGTTATAGGGGTTTGGAGAGTTAGAGAGCAAAAGCACTTAAGTGTTACAATAAATCATTGTGAAATGCACGTGGCTTGAAAATTTTTATTTTTCCTCCTCCATTTTTTTTTCAAATTATATGGGACAAAACAAAGTGTGTTTGCACAGGTATTTGTATTGTATAATACGAGTTTTATTGAAAATTATTGAGATCTAAGGCGTAGGTGGACCACCGGCACGTATGTTCTGTTGTATGGTCAGTAATCGGAGTGTATTTGTCGAACTCGACTTCGAGACGCGATAATTGAGACGCCACTGCGATCGTATTTTTTTTTCCTTTCTTGCAATATGATAATCCGACAGGTAAATTACTCCAGTTTATATTTAAAACCCTTCTGTAAATTCTTTTTCAATTTTTTTTTTTTTTTATTGCCTTGACATCAATTTTTCATTCGTTTTGATGACGAATTTTACACTCTTTGATAATCGAATCAGTTTTCGATCTTTTTTGACCTAATTTTTGTATTCAGTGTCCTTGTGTTAGTAGAAAACGAGTACAATGAGTGATATTTTTTGTTACTCAAAAAAAAAAATTTTTGTTGGGCTTTTATCAAATTTTTGAAAGAAAATTTTAGTGTTAATTTTAATTTTCTTGCAATTTTTACATTAAGTTTCTATGTTCTACAATTAAACAATAAATTGTTTAACACAATTGTTACAATTATTAAAATTGTTCGAATCAAATAGTGTAAAACGAAAAAACATTCGAAAATAAGAAACAAATTTTTGAATTTTTCATAATCGATTTATATTTGGAATTTTTTTTACCAAAATTTCGTATTTATTGTCTTTGTGTTAGTAGAAAAGGAGTACAATGAATGATATTTTTTGTCCCCTGAAAATTTTTTTATTCTCATTTTCGAACTTTTTTCGAATTTTGAAAAAATTTGTTAGTCTTAATTTGGATTTTTTCTATTTTTATATTAAATTTTTATACTCTATAATTAAACACTAAATATTTAACAGAAAATTGTTAAGAATTATATTTTTTGTACCTCCAAAATTTTTTTTCCGTTTTAAAAATTTTCAAATTTCGAAAAAAGATTTTAGTGTTAATTCTGATGTTTTTCAATGTTTACATTAAATTTCTATATTTTGTAATTAAACAATAAATTTATAAAAAAAAAAATCTAAAATTGTCGAAATTCTTCGAATCAAATAATAAGATAAATTAAAACTCAAAAAGCAAAATTTTTTTGGCATTTTTTGGTAAAATTCTTGAAGGAGAAAAAGTTATACTGTCTCTGTACTCGATTTCAACTAACTCGAGGTTGTTCAACTCAAAAAAAGGGTCGAAAAATTGAAAAACTGAATATTGTAACAAAAACTTAAAAACCAAAAATTTTTTTGGGGCAATTTTTGGAAAAATTCTCGAATGAGAAAAAATTACTGTCATTGTACTCGATTTCAACTAGCTTGAGGTCGTCTAACTCGAAAATAGGGTCAAAACAATAAACCAATGAATATTGTAAGAAAAACTGAAAATTCAAAAATTTTTTTTTTTTGAAGTTTTTTTAAATATTCACAAAAGAGAAAAAATTACTGTCATTGTACTCGATTTCAATTAACCTTGGGTCCTTAACTTCGAAAATAGGGTCGAAAAATTGAAGCACTGAATATTATAACAAAAACTCAAAAACCAAAAATTTTTTTTAGGCAATTTTTGGAAAATTCTTGAAGAAGAAAAAGTTACTGTCATTATACTCGATTTCAACTAACTCGAGGTCGTTTAATTCAAAAATAGGGTCAAAATAATAAAGCAATAAATATTGTGACGAAAATTCAAAGAAGAAATTGTTTTTTGCCATTTTTTGATAATTTTTCAAAGGTAAACAATGATTGTCATTGCGTGTTTCAACTTTATATTGATGGGGGGAATTAGGTCTGTATTCGTTTAAGTTAAAAACCTTTTTTAATTCGAGTTCTTTAAAAAAAATAAAATAAAATAAAAAATCAGCCTTAAAACGCACTTTTCCTTTCTAAATAGTTAACAAAAGAAGAAATAAGAAAAAATCACTGAAATAAACAAAATGGATGCAATACACAATTGTCAGGGAATTAACATAAAATGTGTGTAAAAGGAGGTGTAAACAATTGTTGACAATGTATTGAAAAGAAGGAGGAGTTATGTATCTAAAGCTTATTGAAAAGCGACGAAATGTGTTTTCAATGTTTCTCTTGTGCGAGGCGAATGCAAATTTTCTTATTAGCATTCCTGTAAGTAAAGGAGAGTGAGTGAGTGAGTGAGTGAGAGAGTGAGGGGGAGGGATAAATGGGGGAGGGGATAAAGTGACAAGAATCCATACGAACAGAATAAGACGGCGATGAATAGACTCAATGAACAATGGACAGAGATAATATTATGATTAGTGAGATAAGTTTATTATGACTATCTTACCAGGAGGTTTTTGCGCGCCTGACTTCACACTAATAAGCTTCTTCTCTCGCTTCCTTCTTTAGTGGCTCTATAAATGCCACAAGACCAAAGAAACAGCCGCCCAAGTGAAAATTGAAAATCACAATAAACTTCAAGCGAAAAGAAAATAGACTTATTCCATTTGCTCTTCAATACTCTCAAAAGTTAGCATCAAAATTCTATTTTTCAAAAAAATAACAATTTTCCAAATAGAAAAGCAAAGTGAGATTGTTGTCTTCTATATGGTAGACAAAATCCGTTGGAAAAATATTAAAAGACATGAAAGAAGTAACGAAAATGATAATTTTTTACTTTTAGCAATTTTGGAAATTCTTTTTTTTGGGGCATTTTTTGGAAAAAATTTCGGAGGAGACACAATTGTTGTCATTGTACTCGATTTCGACTAACTTTGGGTCGTTAACATCGAAAATAGGGTCGAAAAATTCAAACATTGAATATTGTAACGGAAACTCAAAAATAAAAATTTTTTTTGGTCATTTTATAAAAGATTTTCGAAGGAGAAAAAATTGTTGTCATTGTACTCAATTTCAACTAACTCGTGGTTGTTTACTTCTAAAATAGAGTCAAAAAATTCAAACACTGAGTATTATAACCAAAACTCAAAAACAAAAAATTTTTTTTGGGCAATTTTTGGAAAATTCTCGAAGGAGAAAAAGTTACTGTCATTGTACTCGATTCCAAATAACTCGAGGTCGTCTAACTCGAAAATAGGGTCAAAATAATAAACCATTGAATATTGTAACGAAAACACAAAATTCAAAAAATTTTTTGGGCAATTTTTGGAAAAATTCTCGAAGGAAAAAAAATGACTGTCATTGTACTCGATTTCAACTAACACAAGGTCATTAAATTCAAATCCACTGTCAAAATAAATCGAAAATAAAAACTGATTCCAAAAAAGACATATTTTATATATTCTAATGTAAAATAAAACTAAAATTCTGGAAAAAAAGAGTTTTATCGAAAAAAGTTGTTTAACGCGACAAAAAAATGAGAAAAAATTCTTTCAAAGAAAGGGAAGGAGCGCAACAAGTATAGACAATTATAATTCCTTTTTCTCCGCAATTAGACTAATTGTTTCAAGGTTGATTTGACGATTATGATAATAATATAAAAAAAAATGAATTCTTGCGAAACAAAAGCAGAAAAATCCCAAGTTATAAAATATATCTTTCTGATCGTAATTACTAATTGGACTGCCGCCAATGACAAAGTGAATCATTCATTGTATACAAACGAGTGGATTAGGCGCCCACAAAAAGTAACGACAGACACGACATGCATGACAAACATTTACCCCCTCCCTTCCCCCCCCCTCTGTCTTCTTTTATTCTTTCGCCGATCCCGAACTCAAGATTATTTTGTATATATATATATAGTTAAATCGTGAGAAAAAAAATTCCTATTGTCGCCAATTTCTGAGCACATACGAGGAATCAAGTTCTGTCTCTTATGCAAATTAGTTTTGTAATTTTCCCTTATATATATAAATATATTTATATTTTGTAACTCTCGAAGCGCTCATCGTGTACACCTTAAAAAATATAGAAAGTTGATTTTTGAGAAAAATTAAAAAAGTCTCTTCAAATTTAATGTAGTAATTAAATGTTTTTTTTTCTTTTCTATTTTATCTATTTTCTAAATTCTTTTTTTTTTACATTTAAATGAATTATAATTTTCAGGTTGCTTTGAATTTGAATTTTTGCTTCATTGTTTTTAGCAGAAAACGGACATAAAAAGGGTAAATTTAAACAAATTTTAAATAGAAAAAATTTTTTTAAATTTTGAATTTTTTGGATTTTTTAAAATAAAAAGTTTGTCCTCTCTTAATAAAAAGATGATATTCATTACGAATTGTATTTTTAAAGTAGCCTCAAGTTTTCTTTTTGAAAAATAAAAAAACGCATATTTTTCGTTTTTTCAAAATTTTTTTTAATTTAAAATTTGTTTTAAATGGTAAATTACTAAATGAACAGTTTCAATTTTGACAAATTTGAACTTATCGTCCTTGTTTTAGTAGAAAACTAATACCATGAGTCAGTGTTAAAAAAAATTCAAAATTTTCAAATTTTTCAAAATTTTCAAAAATGTTTGCTTAAATGTGTAAATTTAAAAATAACGATTTTTAATTTCGAAGAATTTGACATTATAGTCTTTATTTTATTAGAAAATGATTACAATGATTAAAAAATTTAAAAGGAAAAAAATTCAAAAATATTTTGATTTTTAGATTTTGTAATATTATGAAATGTCTTTCCATGTTAAATTTTTATCAGTTTTAATCAAAAATTCTATTGTCAATTTTGCCTAATAAGTTTTTTGGTTATAAGAAATAAAAAAACTCACATTTCTGAATTTATTTTTCAAAATTTGAATTCGAAAATGTCTCTTAAAAGGCAACATTTTAAATTACGCCTTTTTAATTTTTGTAAATTTGAATTTATCATCCACGTTTTAGTAGAAAACGAGTACAATGAGTGTTAATTTGGAAAATAAAAATATTTCAAAAATTATTTTGATTTTCATTTTTTGAAAACTTTTGTTCTACTAATTTTGAAACTTTTATTGACTTTTTATCAGTATCAATGGCAAAATTACGATTGAAAAAAGTCGCTTGCTTTTTTTCTTCATAAACAGAAACAAAAAAATTATTTGTTTTTAATTTTTGAATTTGTTTTTCGAAATTTTGATTTTTTAAAAATTTTAGTTCAAAAGGTATATTTAAAAAATCAGGCTGTTTGATTATTATGAATTTGAATTTTTCGTTCTTGCTTCAATGGAAGACGAGTATAACGGTTGTAAATTTTGAAAAAAAATATTTCAAAATTATTTTGAATTCCATTTTTTGGAAATTTTTGGCTTTTTTAATTTCTAAATCCGTCCGTTCAATGTTGTCGCAATTTTAATCATAGTGTTGTGCTATTTCGTTAACCTAGAAGTAACTTCTAATTTCTAAAGCTTTTGCCAACAAGTGAAACTGAAAATTCAAAAAAATCAAAATTTTGGTTCCAATTATCAAAAAAAAAATTGATTTTCCTTTCGAAAATAATCACCACCATCATGGTAGTCGTTTTCTACTAAAATAAGGTTGAAGATTTCGAATTCCTCATTGTAAATAACGAAAAATGAAATTTCTTAAAAATAAAAAACAATTTATAGTTTAAATCTACTATTAAACAATTCATTAACAAACAAATAAGACACAAATATTTAAACAGCATCAAGAATTTAACGAATCATAAATAAATATGTAATAAATAAATAATTTAGCAATAAGTAAGTAATTTTAAAAAACAATAATTTAATAATAAATAATAATTTTAATAATATATTGAACTTTAAGAATAATTTATCGACAGTATAAATATACAATAAAAGAATTAAATTTAACTACCTATATTAGCATTCTTATCATTATATAAGGTATTTAGCTACTTAAATGCCATTAATGTAATGGACAAAAATTGCCATAATCGAGGAAAATGGTAAACACGTAAAAAACATAAAGCGACATAAAAATATGTATAGATGTGTATAAAAATGTATGAAAAAAAAATCTCTTGTAGATTACGCATAGCTTCGTTAATTTATAGCCATTTTTAATAGATTTTCGAACCCGTTACTCGAATGACTTACGACTTCTTTATATCTTTATCCAATGATTTATACTTTATTCTTGTTCTATCAACGCTTTCCTAATCTTTAATCCGCCAATGAGGAAATACTGGTTTCTTTAAGAAATCCTCATCTTCAATGATTATAATTAGTAAACTATAATGGATATTGCAAAAAGAATTTGTGTCAATATTGGATTTTCATTTTTTTCTTGCTGTTTGAAAATTATTTTCAATAAAATTTGTGAAAAAAGGAAAATTTTGTTAATTTAGAATTTTTATTTTCATTGATTTGAATTTGGCGTCCTTGTTTTAGTAGGAAACGAGTACAATGAGTGTAGACTTTGAAAAAAAAAATCAAAAACATTTTGAAAGTGATTTTTCAAAATTTTCGAATTTTTTTATTCTTCGATCTTTTTTTATCCAAAATTCGTATTCCTCATTCATATGTTAGTAGGAAACGAATACAATGAGTGTAGCTCTTGAAAAAAAATTTCAAAAATATTTTGAATACGATTTTTTCGAAATTTTCGAATTTTTTTATTTTTCGATCTCTTTTTCTTTCAAAATTCGTATTCCTCATGCATATGATAGTAGGAAACGATTATAAGGACTGTAGTTAAAAAAAAATTCAAAAATATTTTGAATTTGACTTTTTTGAAATTTTTTATCTTTTTTTTATCCAAAATTCGTATTCCTCATCCATATGTTAGTAGGAAACGAGTATAATGAGTGTAAGATTTGAAAAAAAAAATTCAAAAACATTTTGAATTTTGATTTTTTTTTTGAAATTTTTTGTACTTATTTCCAAAAATGAATTTTCCGAATTTCGAAGTAAGTTTTTACTACTATCTTCAAATATTAATTTTACTTTTTCTAATTTTTAAATTTCAATTTCGATGAAACGAAAATTTTTGAAAACTTAAAAAATTTTTTTAAAATAAAATAAAAACGAAATACGACAGACGCTAGACTCGACATATTATAAAAGTGCGTGTGTCAAGAAAGGACTCTTTGCGAGACAGTAAGATAGGCCTGCGGTAATTTAATGTCAACTTGCGTCTCGTCCGGCGCCAAGACAAACCGACTTTAATAAAATAGACGATATACCGATGCAAACAACTACTCGCTCTTACAAACATTTGACAAAATTTTTTTTTCACAAAATGTATGTTATTTTTACAAAAAAAAAAAAAAACCTTACTGAAACGAGAACAAGTTTGAATTTTTAGAAATACTAAATGACAAATTTATTATAAATTCTCTTTTATTGAAAAAATTTTGATTTTTTGTTCTTTATAAAGTGAAATTCGAAACCCCCAAGCTTATTTTAGTCGAAAACGACTACCATATCGATAGGGCTTATTTTCGGAAAGAAAATCAATTTTGATTTTTGGAACCAAAATTTTGGTTTTTTAAAAATTGTTTGATTCACTTGTTTATGGACAATTTTTAAAATTAAGTTTCTTTTAAAAAACAAAGATGTATTTACCTTTAAATAAGTTTTGATAAGAGATGAAAAGATTCAAAAAAAATTTTCAAAAAATCAAAATAATTTTAAAAAATTATTTTTTTTTCAAAATTAACACTCATTGTACTCGTTTCCTACTAACACAAGGACGACGAATTCAAATTCTTTAAAATAAAAAGCAGAATTCAAAAACTACGTTTTATTCGTTCAATTCGTTCAATTAAAGATGAAAATTAAAAATCTTTTAACGTTTTTGTTAAATTATTTATTAATTTTCAATTTTTAATTGAAAATTAAAAAAATTCCCCATCGCCCTATTTTTGTAATTTCTCATTAATTATTCATTATAATTATTTGTGGCAGAATGTTTAAAAAAAAAAGACGAAGACAAGTTGAGATGAGAGCCAAGTGAGTATAAAATGAAAGATGACGTGTCTATCGAGGCATCTAATAAATCCGTGAAAGCCTGTTTATAAATCTTCAACTGATATACCTAGATCCAATTAACTTTATGAAATCAAAATATGCATAATCCGAATGAAAAGAGAACTTTGTTGTTCTGTTCATTAGTGTAAACTTGTTATTCAATATTATTACTCCGCAAGTATTCGATTTTTGTATTCCTAAACCTTGGATAACAAAAAATTTCAATAAAAAAAAATTATTGTTTATTATTTACTATAAATCTAATGCATAAGTGCGAATGATGAAATTTTTCGTTTATTCCAAAGATGAATTTGAAAACACCGACCTTGTTTTAGTAGAAAACGAGTACCATGACGATAGAATTTGAAAAAAAAGAAAAAAATCAAATTTTTCGAATCAAAATTTTGAGTTTTTGATCAAAAATTTTGTTTTTCGATCTTTGGAAAGGGAAATTCGAAATCGTCAAATATATTTTAGTAGAAAACGAGTACCGTGTCAATGGGGGTTAGTTTTGGGTACAAAAATAAATTTTTTTATTTTTTGAAACAAAATTTTGATTTTTTTTTGCTTGCAACTTGGGGCAAGTTTAAGATCAAGAAAAATGGGGCGAAAAATACATTGATTTCGAGGCTTTTGGACTTAAGGAGAAAAAAGCGAAGGTGAAAAATTGAAAAAGGGAAAAAACAAAAAAAAAAAGCAAAAAAACAAAAAAAAACAGAAAATGCGTAAAAAGGGAAAAAGACGAAGAAAACGAAGAAGATGAAGTTATTACCGAAAATTGAAATTCACATTTGTGCGCATGAGAGAATTTAAATATATTTTTAGTGACACGACAATAAATCATTGAAATTGAAAATGAAACATAAAATTTACTTGTAACTTTGAAAATTTGAATGTCTCAATAAATCACACAAACTACACACGTGTTAGAGGGAATTACATGTCAGAATTTGTATTCAATCTAGTGGCTAAATCAAAATGCATGTCGAAAATTTTTGGCACAAGTTCCATATACATATATATATAAATTGAGTTTGCCAAAATAAATCCTATTTCCTCACACGACCAAAAAGATAAATGAAATACTCACTTTTCACGGTCTTTATCATTTCCCAAAAAAGCATTTTTCATTCCTTCCGCAATGCATTATTAAAAAAAAAAAAAAAAAAAAAAAAAAAAAAATTCATTTATTTTCTGTATATGAAAATAACTCTTTATATAGAATTAAAAGGTCGGAGGGAGACTTTAACGCTCAAGCGGAAGATAGGCGATGTTCTTTTTATCACTTTTTCTGCGACGGTTTAATAATGAAAATAAAAACATTTTATTCTCTTCGTTTAACAATTTTTTTCGCAATAAAACTAAATAAGTAAATTTTGAACTAAATTCGTAAATAAATTTGTAAAACTAAATTCGTTACAAAAAGAAATTATACTAAATTTTTTAACTAAATTTAATAACAAAAAAATAAAAAGCAAAGAACTAAAATTAGAAAAATTGGAAGTAAATTGAAAAAAGAACTAATTTAGTAATTTTTTTATTTACTAAATTTGTAAAGAAATGAATAAAATAGAAAAAAGAAAATAATTTGATTATTAAAGAAAATTACAAAAAGAGAAATAAATTATTGATTACTATAATTAATTTAGTAGTTAAACAATTAAGTAACTTAATAATTATAATAAATAATCGTTAATTATTAACTAAATTTGAAAACAAATGAATAAGTAAAGAGAGAGAGAGAGAGTGAAAATAATTTGAATGTAGTAAAAAAAAATTCCCTACAAGAAGAATCGAACCCGCCCTCTTAACATTCCTCTCTCGTGCGTTAATCCCCACGGCCAATGCCACATTTCGACAAAAAGTAACATTTTCCCCCAATTTTTCCCTTTTTTCTACTTTTTTCTCCTGGTAATTGTAAAGTTAAGCAAAAATTATCATTTTCCATAGGCAGACAATCAAAACAATCAAAATTTAAGTTATTTTCATCATTATTTTTTAAAAAAATGCCTTTTTGGAAGTTTAACATTTTTTTTCCTGAAAATAGGAGGCGGAAAAATGAAGAGATCTCCTCGTTGAGAAAAAGAATTACGATTAAGGATATGCTATAATTTTTCGTAGTTTCTGGAAGAGTTTGCCAATAGTTGTTGTGTCTGTGTTTGTGTTGATGTGAGTTTTATGCCCCAAGTTGTGAATCGCGTGAGAGCGGAAGATGAGGTAGCGCTCGTGAAAGCATTTATGGCGATTAACGCTCGAAGAAACAGGACATTAAAGTCGGGTACGGAGGCGGAGGAATATTTCAAAAAAAAAAAAAAAAAAAAAAAAAAAAATGTTAAATCCCTTGACTAAAAACCGCAAATAACTTTTAGGATTTTTTCAGGAATTGCATTTTTTTTGACAAATACATATATTGGTGAATAATTTTCATTAACGAATTTTTTCGTAGGAAAAGAAAAAAAATTAAAGAAATAACACAAAAAAAACAAGTCGAAAAGTGAAGAAAAAAGAAAAAAAGGAAGAAAAAGAAGAGAAAAGAAATAAAAAGAAATGAAAAAAGAAAAAAAATCAAAAACAAAATGAAAAAAGAAAAAAAAAGCGAAAAAAAGAAGAAACAGAAGAGGAAAGAAATTAAAAAAAAATGAAATGAAAAAAAAAGAAAAGAAGGAAGAAAAAAAAGGGAAGAAAAGGGAAAAGAAGAAAAAAAGACTGAAAGAAAAAGAAAGAACACTAAAGTAAACAAAAAAAATTATAAAATAGTTTTAAAAAAAACATACTTCTCGCAAAAAAAGAAAACAGAAACATAAATTTTGCAAAAATTGAATGGTGTCTTAAAAAAGGGATTACTCAACGAATTTGTCGGAACGTGTGATTTTTTCTCAACTTCTGCTATTTTACATGCCTTCTCACACTTAAAAAACCAAAAAAAAAAAAAAAAAAAAAACTCCTCACTTCCAACAAGGTCGTAAAGCAGGTTTTACAGAAGACTTAAACCTATCCTAGAGCGCAATATATCAAGAGAATATCGTTAAACGACTCAAAATTGAAATTTACTTCGTTTTAATACCTCTCTTCAATCGGCGGTCAATTTTACTTTCAAGTCTCTTTCCTAGCTGATGAATTTCAAAAAAAAAAAAAAAAAAAATTCCATATGTCGAACAATAGAAAGCGAAACATTTCGTTTCTGCCCTCAATAAATCTAATATTTAAATTAGAAAAACAAAAAAGAATAAAAAAAAGTGCCCAAAAATGGGAGAAAGGAAAAAAAACAAAAACGAAAAAATACAAAAAAAGATATAAAAAGTACTAGAAATAAAAACAAAAACGTAAAATATAAACTTGAAACAAAAAAAAGTGGGAGAGCAAAAAAACTATTTAAAAAAAACAGAAAAAGAAAATAAAAAAGTCAAGAAAAATAAAAAGAATAAAAAAATAAGGAAACGAAAGAAAAGCGAATAATTATTTTGAAAAAAACGAAAAAAAATAAAATAAGGAAAGGAAAAAAATAAAAAACAAAAAGAAATAAACAAGCGAAACAACAAAAAAGCATAATAAGAAATAAATAAAAAAGAATCAAAATAAGAAAAGAAAAAAAAGAATAATTAAGAAAGTAAAGAGTCGCAAGAAAAAGAAGTAACTCCAAAAAAATAAATTTAAAAAAATATTCTAATAAAAAATTTTACAAAATAATTAAAAAGAAACAAATAGAGAAATCAAAAATGACAAAATAAAATGAATTGAATAATTTACGAGACAGAAGGAAAGAATTAACTAATAAAAAAATGGAAAACAATAAAATTTCTATTATTTATAACACTAACAGGACGCTGTCACTAATGTTGCCAATTTGCCCTCAATCTGCCATTGGATTTGAAATCCCCAACCCAATTATAGTAGAAAACGAGTACAATGACGAAAGAGTTTAAAAAAAACAAAAATTTTCATTTTCAAAACACAAAATTTTGGTTTTCTAACTCAAAAATTTGATTTCTATTCAATTCATTTTTTTCAAAATAACAACGATCTCAATCTAATACATTTTAAATAGTGGAATTTTCTCCTCCATTCGCTTACGAAACATTCGAAAAATAATTTCTAATCTTTCAAAAAAGAAGACTAATTTAAAAAATTTTCAAAATTCAAATTTTTTTCAATCCAAAGTCAAATTTTTCAAAGTCCATATTTTCAAATTACTTGAATATTACAAATCTAGCGATTTTTCGAAACAAAAAATTCCAATTAAAAAAAAAAAAAAAAGATTTTTTCCAACCAAATCGCAAAATTATCCAATTAATCAAAACGAACATTAATAGACAAACTATTTTCTAATGAAAACACACTTTATTTATTGAATCAATAATTTAAAAGAGGAAAAAAAAAGAAAAAAAAATGGAATGGCGTCGCGTTGCCGCCACTTTCGTACTCGAGAATAATAAAAAAGAAAAAAAAATAGAAAAAAAATGGCGCGTTCTTGATGCAAATCAGTTTTGCAATCGCAGCGCCTATCAAAGAGAGGATAAACGAGATCGATGTTACTGAATCGTATGATTTTTCAAAGCAGGGGCGTGTCGCATAATTTTCTATAAACCATAAGTAACACTTGTGTAGTGGTGACAATATTCAAACTGCCATGGCGCTAATAAAAGAAGCTCGATGATTTGCGACTTATTCTTTAATCGTTGGCAATATAATTCATTTTTTTTTTTTTTTTTTTTTTTTTTAATAGTATAACTGTAAATGAAAATAGCTTTTGTGTTTGCATTCAAGTGGACGAATGTAATTTTCAACCGGCTTTGATCGCAGTCTGAATTTATTTCTACTTAGAAATGATAAAAAAAAAAAAAAAAATTTCTACATTCTTCAACAAAATTAGTTAAAATTTTTTTTTCATCTCTAAAATCGATCGAAGCTACAAAATATAACTTTAAATAGAAAAATCATTAATCATTTTACCACTAAAAATAATTTTTTTTCCTCAAAATTCAAATTTTGGATTTTCAAAATCAAAAGTTTGAGTTTTAGAAATCAAAATTTGGATATTTTCGAAATTCTTTCATCATGGTAGTCATTTCCTACTAAAATAAAGTCGGGGATTTCGAATTTAGCAGTAAAGGGAAAGAGAAATAGAAATAGTAACAGAAAATTAAACAATTGTGTACTAAAACAAAAAAAATTCGATTTTTTTCCAAAAAATCAGTTAAAAAATGTTTTTCCTCAAAATCAATCGTAATGCATGAAATAAAACCTTAAATAGAAAAAATATTAAGAATTAAGATCGTAAGAAAACGAATTTTTATCAACAAAATTAAATATTCCATTTTTAAAATCAAAATTTTGAGTTTGAAAAATCGAAATTTGGGTATTTTCGAAATTCTATCGTCATGGTAGTCATTTCCGACTAAAACAGAGTCGGAGATTTTAAATCTACCTGTAAAATGAATGAAAAATCTAAATAATAATGGAAAAATTAAACATTTACTTATTTTGAAAATAAATATTTAATTTATAGTCAATTTTTCATTGAAATAAATATTAAATTGATAAGTAAATTTTCTTATTTTGTATTGAAGTGAAAAAAAAAATAAATAAATATTGAATTCACGGACCACCTACGCACAGGATGCACAAAGTTTTCGACAATAAGTCACAGCATGATTTCTGCTTGAGGCTGCGTATGTTCTCGCATTATCGACTCATTTTATTCGCCTCGCTCGTTAATTTTAAAGGAGACCAAACACCCGGGGCAAATTATCCACTCAAACAGGTCCACACATAATCCAACACTTTAAACTCCACTTTTTTCAAAAAAAAAAAAAAAATTCTTTAACATTTTTTTTTTCTATATTTTTCTTTTATTCTCTTTTTTCCCTATTCACTTTTATTTCCTTTTTTCCTTTTTAGCCTTTTACCCTTTTTTATCTTTTTTCCGCTTTTCCCCTTTTTTCATTTCTACTTATTTTGTTAGTTTTTTTGCTTTTATTTGTGTATTTCTGTATTTTTATATTAATTTTTGTTTTTCGTTTTTTTTAATTATAAACTTAATTTTGTCGAATGACTTTAAACATTGAAATAATAATAATTCGCATAATTCATAATTCATAAATTACAAATATAATTGTTAATTCGCAATTAACTGAAGGAAAAAAAAACAATTAAAATTATGTATCAATGAAGTCAAGCGAGAAAAAAAAGTGTCAAGTGAACATTGAGGAAAGAAAAAAAAGTGTATAAATTACACTTTACATGGCAATAAAAGAGCAGACAATAATCAATTATTCATGAAAATAATAAAATTTTTTAATATTTTCGTCTCTCAATAAAAAAAATTGTAAAAAAAAATTTCCGCGTATCATTAAAAAATGGAACAAAAAAAACTAAATTATGGAAACAAAATTTTTAAAAAACTGATTACAAACCAAAAAAAATTAAATTAAGAACAGAGTTTTACTTCACTTGAAAAAATCAGATTTTATTATAAAAATTTAATTTTTGGTTTTCGAAATCAAATTTTTGATTCTAAAAATCAAAATTTGGGTTTTTTGAAAACCCTATCGTCATGGTAATTGTTTCCTACTAAATTAAGGTCTGGAATTTAAAATCTGATAGTAAAATGAACGAAAAGTGTAAAGAATACCGGAAAATTAAGAAAATATATTAATTAATTTATTAAAAAGAAATAATTTTTCCACTTTTTTTTACAAAATTAGTTAAATATTTTTTTTTCCAACTTATAATCAATTGATTCATTCATTTAAAAAAGTAATAAAATTTTTTTTTTTACTCTAAAAAAATCAGAAGTTTTGTGCTCAAAAATTAATTTTCAATTTTCAAAATCAAATTTTGGATTCTAAAAATCAAAATTTGGGTTTTTTAGAAAACCCTATCATCCTGGTAATCGTTTCCTACTAAATTGAGGTCATGAATTTAAAATCTAATAGTGAAATAAACAAAAAGTGCAAAGAATACCGGAAAATTAAGAAAATATATTAATTAATTTATTAAAAAGAAATCATTGTTCCAGAAAATTAGTTAAAACTTTTTTCTCCTACTTATAATCAATCGATTCTTTATGTTAAAAATGTAATAAAATTTTTTACTCCAAAAATCAACAATTTTGTCCTCAAAAATCAATTTTCGGTTTTTCAAAATCAAATTTTTGATTCGAAAAATCAAAATTTGGATTTTTTCAAAACCCCATCGTCATGGTAGTGGTTTCCTACTAAAATATGGTCGAGGAATTCAAATATAATACTAGAAATGACACAAAATGCTTGCAAATAAATTTAATTCAAAGAAAAAACGGTAAAAGTAGAAAAAAACCAAAGAAAATAAGCACATAAATTATTTCCTTGCATTTTAACGTTAAATTTTACACTCTAAACACAGTCACACCATACGAATAGAATTCCCATTTGTTTCTTCAAAAACAAGAAAGTAGGGAAAATTTATGATTACCATCATTGCGGTTGTTTCATGTTCGTTACATACTCGCGCGTCAAAAATCAAAAATTCTTTTCAGAAAAGGAGTAAGAAAAATATATGAAAAGAAATGTTTTGTGTGGGTTTTTTAATAAAAAGAAAAATACTTTTCTATAGTGTGAATTTCTCCTCGTTTATTTTATACTATTCGCGATTTAATAAATATTACGGTTCATTTCCAGGGCGAATGCTTATATGCGGTATTGTTTTTTTTTCATTCTTTATAAAATATGAGAGAGTGTATAAGTAGTTATATATATATATATAGGTGGGTGTGTGTGGGTGATTTACGACGCGGGGAAGTAAAGATAAAAGTCGAAATGATCTTGTTGGAACAAGGTGCTTAAAAGACTATTTTTAAGTACTTAAACCGCAAAACCATAACCATCAAAAACAATGTACTCAATGTCATGTTAAACAAGATCATTAAATATATTGAAATCAAACAACGTAATCGTTTATTAATTTATTTCTGCATTCGTGACAATTTTCTTATTATTCATTAAAAAAAATAGAACACAAAAAACTAAATTATGGAAAAAAATTTTTTAAAACTGATTAAAACCAAAAAAATTAAATAAAATTCAATTTTTCAAAAATATTTTCACAAAATTTGATTTTTTCCAACTTTTTTATTATTTAAATAAAAACATTAATTTTCCTCCCTTAAAAACGAATTAAATCTGAAAATCCAAAAAAATTAATATGAATTTTAAAAAAATCCCAAACTCAACATTTTGGATTTTCAGAATTGAAATTTTTGGAAATTTTGATTTTTTCAAAATTGCATCGTCATGGTATTCGTTTTCTACTAAAATATGGTAGGAGAATTCGAATATAATAGTAGAAACATCACAAAATACTGCAAAAAAAATTTAATTCAAAGAAAAACCGGTAAAAAAAATTTTATTTTTAATTTTTTCGAAAAAATCATTTAACACTTTTTTCTCCTTAAAATTCATAATGTTTATCTCTACTGAAAAAAATATTTAAACTTATATCAGTAAAACTGAATTATTATCGTCAAAATCAAATTAAAAATTTCCAAAATCAACATTTTGAGTTTCAAAAATCAAAAATTGATTTTTTTTGAAACTTAATCGTCATGGTAATCGTTTCCTACTAAAATAAAGTCCGGTATTTCAAATTTAGGAGTAATATAAAGAAAAAAATGTAAATAGTAACAGAAAATTAAACAATTTTATACTAAAACTAAAAATTTTCTCCTTTTTTCCACAAATTCAGTTAAAACATTTTCTTTGCTTCTCAAAATCGATTATTTGTTCGAAATAAAACTCGAAACGAAAGAAAATATTAACAATTTTGATAGAAAAAATTAATTTTTACATTCAAAATTAAAAATTTTTTATTTTCAAAATCAATTTTTTGAGTTTCAAAAATCGAAATTTTTGGTTTTTTCAAAATCTATCGTCATGGTAGTCATTTCTTACTAAATTGATGTCTGGGATTGTTAATCTGAGCGTAAAATGAACGAAAAGTGTCAAGAATACCGGAAAATTAAGAAATTATATTAATTAATTTATTGAAAAGAAATAATTTTTCGATTTTTATCCTCAAAATCAGTTAAAAACTTTTTTTTTCTCACAATCAATCGAAGACATGAAATAAAGACCTTGAACTTAAGAAGTAATAAAATTTTTTACTCCAGAAATCAGATGTTTGTTGCTCAAAAATAAATATTCGATTTTCCAACTCAAAATTTTGGATTTTCAGAATCGAAATTTTGGAAATTTAAATTTTTTTTGAAAATTATATCGTCATGGTATTCGTTTTCTACTAAAATGTGGTAGGAGAATTCGAATATAATAGTAAAAACAACACAGAATGCTGCGAATAAATGTAATTCAAAGAAAAAACGGTAAAAAAAAGTTTTTAGTTCCAATTTTCGTTAAATTTCTATTTTTAATAATTTTTAAATTTCTTACAATTGAAAAAGAGGAGGGGAAATTAAAATTCTTTTTCTGATTTTTCTTTCAAAATTTAACTCAGATTCGAAATTCAGAGAGAGAAAGAGAGAAAGAGAGACTTGCATCTAGATTAGAAGTTCCTCTAAGCAAAATATTGATTCCGGAGTGTTAAAGACTATAATTTATGGCGAGGAGAAAAGGGAGTATTAACTGTATTATGTAAAATAATAGCAATAACGTTTATAAAGAAGTGAACGCTTAGTGGTGAGTAAATGCTGTGGTTAAGCTGATTTCACCTGTTTCCGTTTACGCCGCAGTCGTAAAGTTAAAAAGCCGCGCCGGCAAAGTGAATCCCCCCCCTCCGCTCCGTTTGCACGATGTAAACAGAGAGTTCGCCGCTCGTTGCACCCGCTAACTTTTATCGCATTCGCAATTTCTCGGCCTTCGAAATTTACTTTTTTTTTTTTGTCTCCTTACTTTATTTTATTTTTCTCTTCTTTTTCTTTTATTTTGTTTTTCCCTTCTTCTCTTATTTTCATTTTGTATTTTTTTATTATTTCTCTTTTTTTTTTTTTTTTTTTTCGTATTTTGATTGTTTTGTTTTTTTCTTAATAAAGGAAAAATTGTGCTTATAACAAAAGTACAAACAAAGCAAAATCAATAATAAAAAATAGAAGCAAAAATAAAACTAAAGAGAGAAATTAAAAGAAGAAGCAAAATAAATAAAAAAAACAAAAAAAGACTTATTTGCAAAAAAAAAAAAAAAAATTCCTAAGGGGAATACACACGAATAAAGATGATCAGAAATGATAAAGAGTGAGAGAGAGAGAGTACAAGATGCAAACAAAGATAAAAGAAAAGCAGATGCGACAAGAGAGGTGGCGATGAAAAAAAAAAAAAAAAAAAAAAAGGAAGAGAGAGAGGCGAACCTCTAAATCACCTTTTGCCGCTGCTCGATAACGCGCCGTTTACCCAAGGGCCTCTTTTATACTCCATGTCGATCGAGGAGGACAGGTTTTCGTTATAATAAATCGCGCTCGGCGAGATCGGCGAGAGCTATGCAATCATCGCTCCTCTCCAAACCTCGGCGAGCACGATACGCGCCATAAGGTGTGTGTGTTGTGTAGCACTGATTGCTCCCCGATTTTCTGCCTACTTCGAAAGAATTTTTTTTTTTTTTTTTTTTTTTTTTTATTTCTCTCTACTCTCTTATGCGTGGGTATTACTTTTGAAAGCATTGCGCACACGCGAACTTGCGACTTGAAATTACTGCTATTACCCCACCAAGAGGACTTTTTACCCCAATTGACACAATTTTTCTCCAGATATTACCAAATATTATGTCAGCATTGAAATCACTGACCCTGTTTTAGTAGAAAACGAGTACCGTAAACGATAAGTTTTGAAAAACCAAAAAAAATGTTGTTTCCCAAAAACGAATTTTTGATTTTGGAAAAAAATTTGATTTTTGATTAATTTTTTTGTTTCAAAACCCTACGATGTCAGCATTGAAATCCCTGACTTTGTTTTAGTAGAAAACGAGTACCATAAACGATAAGTTTTGAAAAATCAAAAAAAATGTTGTTTCCCAAAAACGAATTTTTGATTTTTGAAAATAATTTGATTTTTGATTAATTTTTATGTTTCAAAACCCTACGATGTCAGCATTGAAATCCCTGACCTTGTTTTAGTAGAAAACGAGTACCATAAAGATACAATTTTCAAAAAGTCGAATTTTGGATTTTGAAAACTGCCCAATTTAATTTTTTTGAAAATTAAAAATAATTAAAAAAAATTTTTTTTAAATATTTCTAAAATTCTGCCCTTGAATTACATTATTTTTCTAAACTCATTAAAATTCTTGGATGATTAATAAAATTCGTTCGAGCAGGATTTGAATTTTTAAGCAGGTTAGGATGCAAAAAAAAAGTTTAATATTTTTCATTCAAAAATTAGAAAAATAGAGAAAAATTGTGGTAGAAAGAGTGACAACTAAGAGCTGTTTGCTTTGGCAGCTTGTTCGGAACTCGGCTTCAAGAAAATTAAAATCAACATGTTTATAGAAGCCAAACGAGAAGGACGAAAAAAGAGGTAGAAGAAAAGGGGGGTAAAAAAAGAAGAACCGCGAATAACACCTCATTCGACCGCGAAACTAATCTTCTTCGACAAATTGAGCCGAGAGCTGAACACACTCCATGTATACTAAATTCCTGGTAGCTGGCCATTTTTTTTCTCCCTTTTTGCTTATCCGGTTATTTTCGAAGGAACATTTTCATTCAAAGCGAAATATACATACATATCTCCCTCCAAAGCAAACTTCTATCAACCTTCGTCTCTTTTAGTCTCAAGTTATAAAAATTTTGTCAATTTCTCCAAAAAAAAAGTAAAAACAAAAATGGAAAAAAGCAAAAAAAAAAACAAAAAAATCTTTTTAAAATTTGAATTTTTATTCAAAATTGTCACCAGTTTTAATGCCTGCTTTTAGTCTCTTCGATTACATGCAATCTAGTCTTAAAAACTCAAAAATAAAAATTTTAATTCATAAAACCAAAAATTTTAAAAATCCAAATTTTTTCAAAATCAAAAAATCCATTTTTTTGGAGGCAACTAAACAATATCATCATGGTACTCGTTTCCTACTAATACAAGGTCGGTAATTTTGAAACTAATATCCAAAACACCGAAAAATGATAATTATAATTATTTTTAACATTTTGATTTAAAGATTTAATATTTTGGAAAAAAATTACAAAGTTGTAATTATTTTGGGCTTTAAAGTGTTTTTTCATTTTTTTTTTGGTTTTAATAGAGTGATGCATAAAAATTCTGTCAGTCATTAGTGTAAAGAAAAAACGAACTTTTCCATTTTTTCCCACTTGGAAATGGAGAAAATAGGAAATTTTGGAAAAAATGATTTCTATTTCACGTAGTGGAAATTGGTAGTGGTTTGAATATTTTTTAAAGCATGAATATAGAATCCCTGAGCTTATTTTAGTAGAAAACGAGTATAATGACGATAGAGTTTTGAAAAAATTCAAATTTTTTATTTTTAAACTCAAAATTTTGATATTCAAAAACGAAAATTTTGAATTTTGATTTTTTTCAAGTCTTGGATCGACTTTAACGAGCAAAAAAAAGTCGATTAAAAATAGAAACAGTGTCAAAATTGCCATTTATTTAATTAAAATACTTTACATTTTCTTTAAATTCTTTAAATTAGAAAATTTTTCAAAACTATTTTCAAAAAATTACATTACAATTTTTCAACTTGTTTTCTATTTTTAAATCGACTTTTCCTTGCTCGTTAAAGTCGATCCAAGATTGGAAAAAAATCAAACTTCAAAATTTTCGCTTTTGAATATCAAAATTTTGAGTTTGAAAATCAAAAATTTGAATTTTTTCAAAACTCTATCGTCATTATACTCGTTTTCGACTAAAATATACTCGGGAATTCTAGATTCAACATTTAAAAATATTAAAACCGCTTCCAATTTCTACTACGTGAAATAGAATCAATTTTTTTCATAATTTCCTTTTTTTCTCCATTTCTAAGTGGGAAAAAATAGTTTTCTTTCACTCCAATCAAGAAAGAAAAAAAACATTTGTAGTTTTCTTTTTAATTATTTTTAATTTAATTACTTTAATTAATATTAAAAAATAAATATTATTTATTATTTAGTTAATAAATAATGAATAATACCCATTTATCAAATAAAAGTAATGTTAGAATTTAAAGCGGTCAATTTTCATTTAAAGAAAAATTAAAAAGGAGAAAACTGTTTCCTGAAAAATGGATGATAAAAAGTTGTCCGAAAAGGATTGTCGGCAGTGCGTGAGCGTGTTCCGTTAATTGCGAGTTTTGAGGCGTGAAGGCGATCGCGCGTGCATACACCCATAATTATTATATTTTTACTCTGCCATGCCAGTATAAGGTCTGGATGAGAAAAAAAGAAGAACAAATTTCTCCCTCTTCTTCTTCTTCTTCTTCCACTTCTTCTTTTGCTCCAAGTCTTGCGCTCTTATTTTGGCAAGAAATTAACGCTCGTAAAATTTTCAATCGCACATGTTTTACCTTTGTTTTCTCACAAATATTTTCTTTTTCCAATATTCGTTTCCTTATTTTTCTCCTTTTGATTTTTCGTTTTTGCACTTTTGGTCTTTTGGTTTTTGAACTTTTGATCTTTGTATTTTTGGTTTTGTATTTATGGTTTTGTAATTTAGGTTTTTGGTCTTTGTATTTTTAGTTTTTGTATTTTTAATCTTTATATTTTTGGTTTTTGTATTTTGGGTTTTTGTTCTTTGTACTTTTGGTTTTTTATATTTTTGTTTTTTTATTTTTGGTTTTTGCAGTTTTTTTTGTTTCCGTATTTTGGGTTTTTGGTCTTTGTGTTTTTGGTTTATGCAATTTTTTCTTTTTGTACTTTTGGTTTTTGGTATTTTTAATCTTTGTTTCTTTGGTTTTTGTATTTTGGGTTTTTGGTCTTTGTATTTTTGGTTTTTGCTGTTTTTTTTTGTACTTTTGGTGTTTGTATTTTTGGTTTTTTATATTTTTGTTTTTGTATTTTTGGTTTTTGCAGTTTTTGTTTTTGTTTTTGTACTTTAGGGCTTTGTATTTTTGGTTTTTGTATTTTTTTTTGTTTTTTGTATCGTATACGACATTAGTTGGGAGGTAAAAAATAGTGTGAAGTGGGGGAGAAAATGGTTAATTCGTACACAAAAAAAAGTGTTAACTGTCTAAAAAACTGATTTTACCCCACTTTTTAATTTTTTTTCTCTCGAAACTAATTTCAAAAAAGTTACAATTACTAATTTACTATCGTTTACGGCAAATGTAATCAATTAAACCAAAAATCCGTAATAGTCAAATTAAATTACAAAAAAAAGAATAAACTCCTTTCTCTTTCTCATTCTTTTTTTTCTCTTTCCGGAAACAGTGTCATCAATGCATAATCACATTATCGGTGCGTGTGGTCTGGCGCCGAATCACTAAAAAAAAAAAAAAAAGTCTATATCATGCTAATCATGTTTCACGTTATTCTCTGGTTTCGTGAGAGTTTCGCGGAATATCAAAATCCTTTTTTTCGAATTATTCGACGATTTCTAGTTTTTATCCGCACATATTATTAACATGCCGATAGCGGGCGCCTAAACATTTTTATTTTTATTTTTTTTTCTTCTTTTTTTTGTCAATGGTTCCCACAAAAGAAATATCTCTATAGAAATGAAAAGAGGTGAAGAAATTTCAATTGTAAAGTGACCAACAAAAAAAAGGAAAGAAAGAGAGATACGGTGTCCATTTAGATAGGACATTTTTATTTTTTTTTTTATTTTTGGGGACTTGGCCTTGAATGTTTTTTTTGTATAGAGTCTTATTTGCATTTTTGCCGCGCGATTGGAATAAGATAAGAGTGTAAGATTTTTTTTTATTTCATTTAGAATCGAAATTATTAATTAGAATTTATTAGCTAAAAAAAAAAACAGCAAAAACCAAAAAAAAGAAAATTAGAAAGTAATTTCGATCGCAAAACACAAAAGAAAGAAACTAAATCTAAAAAGAACGGAAAGAAAAAAAAATTTGGGAACGAAAGAAAATTAAAAGTAAAAAAAAGAAATAGGAAAAAAATAAAAGAAATTAATATTTATAATAATGAAAAACTAAAAAGCAAAATTTATGAACGATTTTAAAATCATTTCTCTCTCGTGTGCGGCGCTGAGAATGTTTATATTCGAATGGAAGTGACACTTGAAATATTTTAATGCTCTCACAACGTTGATAATTAAAAGTGCCCACACACTCGCACAGTGTGTTTAAATTGCGGCTATTAAATCAAGTTCCTCTCAAGTCGATAAAGTAATAAATTTTAAATTTTTCGATAACGAAAATCAGTGATAAATCAGAGAATGAGAAATTATTGTATCAAATAATTTCGATGTGACGAGAATTTATTGTATAAGGAAGTGCGTGATAAAAGCAGTGGGGGACAAAAAGAAAACAACAAATATTTTTTTCTTTCTTGATTGGAGTGATAAGAAAACTATTTTCTCCCACTTGGAAATGGAGAAAAAAAGGAAATTTTGAAAAAAAATTGATTCTATTTCACGTAGTAGAAATTGGAAGCGGTTTTAATATTTTTAAATGTTGAATCTAGAATTCCCGAGCTTATTTTAGTCGAAAACGAGTATAATGACGATAGAGTTTTGAAAAAGTTCAAATTTTTGATTTTCAAACTCAAAATTTTGATATTCAAAAGCGAAAATTTTGAAGTTTGATTTTTTTCCAGTCTTGGATCGACTTTAACGAGCAAGAAAAAGTCGATTTAAAAATACAAAACAAGTCGAAAAATTGTAATGTAATTTTTGGAAAATAATTTTGAAAAATTTTCTAATTTGAGGAATTTAAAAAAAATGTAAAGTATTTTAATTAAATAAATGACAATTTCGAGACTGTTTCTATTTTTAATCGACTTTTTTTGCTCGTTAAAGTCGATCCAAGACTTGAAAAAAATCAAAATTCAAAATTTTCTTTTTTGAATATCAAAATTTTGAGTTTGAAAATCAAAATTTTGGTTTTTCTCAAACTCTATCGTCATTATACTCGTTTTCTACTAAAATAAGCTCGGGGATTCTAGATTCAGCATTGAAAAATATTCAAACCGCTCCGAATTTCCACTACGTGAAATAAAAATCATTTTTTTCAAAAATTTCCTATTTTCTCCATTTCTAAGTGGCCCAAAATGGTCTTATTTATTTAAAAAAAATTGAATTATGTTTTAATAAGTAATTTTGCTAAATAATTCCTATTGCGGAATAATTTTAAAATTTAATTAATTTTTTTTTCCGAACAAAAAATGTGATTTTTCTCTTTTCGAGACAAAATTTTTTTCGATTTTCAATGAAAATAAAAAATAATGGAAAAAATTCCCTTTCTTTGGAAATGTAAATAGTTAAAACAATTTTTAGATATTTGGAAACTAAAAATAAAGATCAATTCAATTTTGCTTTTTTTTTAAGCGAAAAGAAATAGATTGGAATTCGATTAAAAAAATACTCACCAGAAAGGGAAGGAGAGAGAAGGTGCTGAGAGAAATTTCCGTTTCTGGTCGTCTCTGTCTTAATGAAACAAACTTTAAACATTCGCTAATAAAAGCACATTCACTAAAATCACTGTTTTTTTCTCTTATTCCTCTAAACTAAAGGGGAAGAAAATACTTTTTTTCCTCTTTTTTTGTCGTTCAACTTTACAACACTTTTTTTTGAATAATAATAATAACAAAAATGTCACAAATCACTGCTTTTACTTGGGAGGGGGTAAATTTTCACACTTTTTTTTCTTCTTCTTCTTTTCCTTTTTTTCTTCTTTTTTTATTTTCCTTGTGATGTGTGGGGGGACGAAGAGATTTTCTCACATTAAAATTTGTGAAAATATCGACTAGTGGAAAATCGATAAAGTTCCTTGCTTGATTCAATTATTGTATCAAGGACGACGTCCGTCGGAGGTGTGATTTGAAATGAAGCCTATATAAGAATGAGAGAAGAGAAGATGAATTTTAGATTTCAAAAATTATTTTCTAAATTGAATGAATAAAAAAAATTGAAATTAAATAAATTATTGTTTAATTTTTTTTTATTCATTCGAATTGAAAATAATAATAATAATTAGAAGAAAAAAGACGAAGGCCAAAAAAGAAAAGCACTCAAGAAAAATCTAACGGTTTCTCCAATTATTTTCCTATGGCAGCCAACAAAATTGGTTATGGGAATTTTGAAATTCATTTTCGTCAACGAAAAACTAATAATAATAATAATAAAAATATTAATAAAAGAAGTACAATAAAAAATTATGGAATTAATAAAAGAATAGTTGAAACAACAAAAATAATTTAATTTAATTCAATTGGAAAATTAAATCATTTATAATAATTAAATTCAATTCTAATCAGTTATAATTGAATAAAACTAAGAAATAATTGAATTCAGTTCTAGTCAGTTATAATTTAATAAAGCTAAGAAATAATTGAATTCAATTCTAATCAGTTGTAATTGAATAAAACTAAGAAATGATTGAATTCAATAATTGAATAAAAATAATTCAATGCCATTCTAATCAGTTATAAATTGAATAAAAGTAAAAAATAATTGAATTCAAGAAAAGTTTGAATTCAATAATTCAATTATAAAATAATAATGATAAAAAATAATTCAATTCAATAATTAGTTATAATTGAATAAAAGTAAAAAATAATTCAATTCAATATTTGAATAAAAATAATTGAATTCAAGAAAAGTTTGAATTCAATAATTCAATTATAAATTAATAAAAATAAAAAATAATTCAATTCTATAATTGAATAAAAATAATTTAATTCTATAATTGAATAAAAATAATTTAATTCTATAATTGAATACAAAAATTGAATTCTACAATTTATTGAATTCAAGAATAATTGAATATGAACGATTCCATTCCCAAAAAAAAATTGGATTAACTTAATGACAAAATCTAATTAAAATACAAAAATAAACAATTTTGTAATATTTTTGAAACAGAAATATCATCAAATATTGAGAAATTGACTCAAATAAAAATAAAGAAAAATAGAAACTTGACAAAAATACAAAAAGAAAACAGTAAAACGAATAAAAGCTTGAAAAATTAACAAAAAATTTCAGAAAAAACAATAATTAGGTATATCCAAATTAAGGAAATAAACAAATACAGAAAAATAACAAAAATACAGAAATTAACGAAAATAGAGAATTTAAGAGAATACAGAAATTTTTTTTGAACAGTATAGTAAAAAAAAAAAAATCAAAAAATTACAAAATCATGAAAAAATTAACGAAAACTAACAGAAATATGGAAATTAATTAAAATTCGCAAATAATGCAAGTACAAAAAAATTACAAAAGAACAAAAATAACAAAAATTTAGAAATTAACAAAAATAGAGAATTTAAACAAATGCAAAAAAATTTTAAAACATGAAAATTAAACAAAAATTACAAAAATATAAAAAATTAACAAAATCATGAAAAATTAACGAAAACTAACAAAAATAGAGAAATTAATTAAAATTCGTAAATAAAGCAAATACAGAAAAATAACAAAAATACAAAAAATAACAAAAATTCAGAAATTAGCAAAAATAGAGAATTTAAGAGAATAAAAAAATTTTTTTAGACATTAAAGTTAAACATAAATTGACAAATTAAGAAAAGCACAGAAATTAATTTCAATAAACGAAAACTAACAAAAATAGAGAAATTAATTAAAATTTGTAAATAAAGCAAATACAGAAAAAAAACAAATGTACAAAAAATAACAAAATTACAAAAATGCGGAAATAACAAAAACAGAAATATTACGAAAGTACAAAAAATAACAAAAATAACAAAAAGAGAAAAGTTCGAAAAATACAAAAAATTGCAAAAATTGAGAAATTAAGAAAAAATTTAGAGAAACAGAAAAAAATAATAAAAGATAGAAATTTAAAGGGAAAGAACAAGAATGTTTATAATAGCACTGCCAATTGGAAAATAAATTGTACGAATAGCCGAAAAGAAGAAATATTGATTTTTGAATTAAGAATTTAAAAAAAAAAGTCACCTGAAGTGTAAAGTGTCGTTCACAGGTTGAGAATTGAATTTTCTGATATTGCAGCCGATTGATATTTTTTTGAGGAGAAAAAGAAGAGGACTCGATGGAAAAAAGGATCAACGAGCGCAAACGTTCGACCGCGTTGGCGCTCTTCGTGCCGATGGTCCGCGGCCTCCACCGCCACCGGCGCTGCCGCCGCCGCCGCTGCTCCAAGGCGCGAGACGCATAATTTGAGCGCATAACCAAAGAGCAATTCTCCGTGTCCGTTTTTCTTGCCTCTAATATATTCCTCTTTTATTCCAATATCTTTTCTTTTTTTTTTTTTTTATTTTCTATCCTTGTTTCTTGTGCCTTTTTTTTCCTTTTTATCCTTCTTTATCTCACCTCAATTCTACCATCGTCCTCTTCTTCCTTTTCCTTACTTCCGATTTTACCAAAATTCACCTGATGCAAGTCATCAACACCTATTCGCATCTTTTTTCTTTTTTTCTTCTTCTTCTTCTTCTTCTTCTTTTCACACTTCACTGTCCCCCCTCTCTCTCACTCTTTTCTTTTTTAAATCATTATTAACTCTTTCTCCATTCTCCAATTTTTTTTTTTTGCTAAATTCCCTTATTTTCAATTTTGAAAAATTTTCCTCTTTTTGGTTAAATGGGAAAATTTGTCAATTTTGTTTTTGCCCCTAAAAACAAATTGTAAACAATTTTTAATTATAGAAAATCGTTTTTTTTTAACTGAAAGAATTCTTTTTTCATTATAAAGTTTTTTTAATAAATATTTCTCTAATTGAAAAATTGTTTTTTTTTCATTACAAAGTTTGTAAATATTTCTCAAATTGAAAAATTGTTTTTTTTTCATTATAAAGTTTGTAAATATTTCTCAAATTGCATTATTAAATTTAAAGTTTTTACAACTAGAAAAACTTTTTTTTTTACTGTAAAATATAATAAATTTTATAATTTAAATTTTTATTTTTACAAAAATTCAATTTATTCTTCACTAGAAATTAAAAATTTGTTATTCAATGAATTAAAATTAAGAAATTTGTGGTAAATTTTACAATAAATTTATCAAAACGTAAAAATTAGTGTAAATTTAATTTATAAATTTACCAAAACGTTAAAATTTACTGTAAATTTGCCAATAATTAGAAATTTACTTGAAATTTTCCCAAAAATTAGAAAATTACTGTAAATTTAGGAAAAATTTGGAAATTTACCTGCAAAATTGAATTAATATTTATTTAAAATCAAAATTTCACTTCAAAACTTATTAAAAATTTAATGTAAATATGAAACAAAAATTTTAAATAAATAAAAAGTTAGTAAAAAATTTATTAGAAATTTGATGAAAAAATTCAAAATTTACTGAATAAATTTGTTGATAAATGAATAAAATTTTAGAAATTTACTGTGAAAATTTACTATAAATTTATTAAAAATTAAAAATTTATTGAAAAATTTGTCGACAAATTAATGAAAATTTAGAATTTTACTGTACAATTTACTATAAATTTATTAAAAATTAAAAATTTACTAATAAAAAAATAATATAAATCTGAATTAAAAATTTATTATAAATGAATTAAAACTTAGAAATTTTTTTACCAAAAATTATAAAGTAAATAAAAATTAAAAATTAATTGAAAAATTTGTAAAAAATTGAAAAATTATTTAAAAAATTGAAAATTAATTGAAAAATTTGTCGAAAATTGAAAATTAATTGAAAAATTTGTCAAAAATTGAAAATTAATTGAAAAATTTGTAAAAAATTGAAAAATTATTTAAAAAATTGAAAATTAATTGAAAAATTTATAAAAAAATTGAAAAACTTGTTAAAAATTGAAAATTATTTTAAAAATGTTTTTAATAATTTTTAATTAATTGAAAAACTTGATAAAGTATTTTTAAAAAAATTTCAACTTACTAGAATTTTAAAGAAAATTAAGAATTATCAGTATTTATTACCAATTTTTGTAAAAATACTCTTAAAATTTATTTCAAAAATTAAAATCAAATTTTCAACTCAATTTTAAACCTCAAAATTATAATTTCAAAGTTTTAAATTAAAATTTTGCAGAACAAAAATTACATTCAAAAGTGAGAATTATCTAAAAAAAGTTCAAAATTCACTACAAAACTAAAAAATTTAAGAAAAAAGAATTTTTCAATTCAATACCAAAAAATTTCCAAGTTACAAAACCTTGAAAAATCCAAAACTAAAAAGTTAAAAAAAAAAACTCGAAATAGCACAAAAAAAATTCCCCCCCTGTTTTTTCCAAAATATTATTTGTTTCCAAAAGAATCAGGAGAAAAAAAAATATCTTCAACACCAAAAAAAAAAGAAAAAACTTCCGACGGCTCCCCACAAGAAAAAAATTTCCAAAACTTTTTTTTTTCCAAATAAAATTCACACTTTTTTCAAACACATTTTTTTTTGTTCCGAAAAAATTTTTTATAAAAAAAAAACACTGGAAAAAATTTTTTTTTTCTCAAAACTGACCGACCGATAAATACGCGAGATAAAAAATAGGAGAAAAAAAAATATTTCAAGATAAGAAACAGGGAAAAAAAAATACAGTTTTTTGTCAGGTGAACCGCACGCGTGCGATTCTCGAGTCGCACTGACTGGAGGAATCAAGAATTTGGCCTGCTTGTGTGTTTGAGGGAGAGAGAGAGAGAAAGAGAGAGAGAGAGCGCGAAGGGGGCGCACAAGAGAAGGCGCGATACGTTGGCGCAGGGTGAGAGACTTTTTAACGTTGAAACCAAGCCGGCGCCTTTCTCTCCCTTTCTATATAATATCTTGTATACACTAAACTACCTCTTCCTCAGCGGTGGCGGCGGCGGCAGCGAGAAATCGCTCGCGCGCGTTGTTATTACTGCAGGTGACATGACGTCGCGTCACACACAGCACACAATATCTTTCAAGGAGTACCACATCTCTATAGACCAATTAAAGGAGAATACAAAATATGCAAAACATATTATATTTCATATTCACCATTTTATCCCACATTTTACGAAATTACACCTGAAAGTACGTTTTAAAAATTATTTTTTCTTTTTAAAATTTAATTAAGGTGGTAATAGTACTTTTTTAATTGAATTTATGAAGAAATAGAATTTAATTGGGGAAAATAGTTGAAAATAACCGAGTGCGCATGAGAAGAATGTTTTAGCACCTTCTGCGCAGCTATAAAAAGCCGAAAAACACTTGTGCGCATGTCTAGAAGGTCCCAATTCCTACTGCGCATCCGTAGAAACGTTTGCTAACTACTGCGCAACTCGAAAAGGTCGAATACGACTTGTGCGCATGCGTACGATACCCTAGTTGTTACTGCGCATCCAAAAAAGAGTTTACTTACTACTGCGCAACTTGAAAAGGTCGAGAACTACTTGTGCGCATGCGTAGAAGGTCCTAGTTGCTACTGCGCAACTTGAAAAGGTCGAGAACTACTTGTGCGCATGCGTAGAAGGTCCTAGTTTCTACTGCGCAACTTGAAAAGGTCGAGAACTACTTGCGCGCATGCGTAAAAGGTCCTAGTTGCTACTGCGCAGCCGTAAAGTATGCTAGTTACTAGTGCGCAGCTCTAGAAAGCTGAAAAACACTTGTGCGCATGCCTACGACGCCCTAGTTAATACTGCGCATGTTAAAAATGATTTAGTTACTACTGCGCAGCTGTAAATGAGTTTCCTTACTAGTGCGCAAGTAAATAAGGTCGAGAATTACTTCTGCGCATGTCTTCTAGGTTCTAATATTCACAGCGCATGCGTAAAATATTTCAGCTTCCACTGCGCAACTATCAAAAAAACGTAAAATCACTTTTGCGCACGTTAAAAAGAAAAGAAAAATATTTCATCCCATTTTGAATCCGGATTTAAAATCTCCGACTGTATGTTAGTAGAAAACGACTGTAATGAAGACTGGGTTTAAAAAGAAATCAAAATTTTGATTTTGAAAATTGAAATTTTGAAATTCGATATTTCGAGTGACGAACAGTAGGTTTATAGTAGCAAATATAAAAGTAAATATTTAAGCGAAAACTAGTAGTTCTAAGGAAAAATAATAATTCTCATTTTGTAAATTCAAAATTTTAATACTAAAAGTTAAATATTTTGGTTTCGAAAAACAAACTTCTGTTGTCAAATTTGCAATCACCGACCACTAGTTAGTAGAAAACGACTATAATGAAGACTGTGTTTCAAAAAAAAAGAGAAATTTTGATTTCAAAAATTCAATTTTTTGGTTTTTTTGAAAATCAAAATTTCGAATTTTTGAATGTCAGAAAATTTTTTAAGTGGATCAGACGAATTTCAAACTTAAAGGGCATTTAAAAAAACGTAATTCTTTCAAAATATTTACCCCCCCCCCCATTTTTTTTGTATTTTAAGAACCAAAAATTTCTGAAACGGTAACGAACTTTGAAGTGACTTTAGAGTACCTACAAAAAACAGTGCATTCTTGTCGAAGTGAAAAAAAAAATAGTTAAAAGTTTTGAATCTTCAAAAATTTTAAATTCAGTTTTTTCGAAAAAATCAATTAACACATTATCATTACTTTGTTCTCGAAAAACCGACGTCGGATTCAAGATCAACGACCTTATTATAGTCGAAAACGAGTACCATCTCAATAAAGTTTTTAATTTCGAAAAATAGTAAAAATTCAAAATTTTGAAAATTTTTAAAATATCACAGGGGAGGGGGAATAGGAACCAAAATTCGGTTACAGACATTAGTGTGAATCATAGAAGAAATTAAAGTTCAAGTCGTATTGACAAAAAGTGATTCCAAATCGTTGAAATTATAATCGAGAAAGTGAGATAGAATGGAAGGGAGAAAAAAAAAGAGGTGAAAAAGTATTTAAAAAAAAAAAAAAATAGGTAGAGGAATTTTACGCAAGAAACGTGAAGCGCGCGTGAAATGTGTCAACAAAAGTCGTTTTGAAGTTTATTAAAAAGTGTGGCGTGTGTGCATATGAGTTCTTGACTTGATCGTGATTGAGGGGCCTCTTCATAAGTATATTTTAACCAGAAGCAAAAAAAAAGTCAACGATGAAACATTATTGCGCTAACAGTCTTAAGCGATATTTGATATAGTAGTAGTAGTCGACTTCTTACTGGACTTTTAGTTATTTCAATAATAGTTTACACACTTTTTGTTTACTACATACAAACAACGTACTTTTTTTCTCCATTATTTTCTCTACGGTTTTCTCCACTGTTCTATATTTTTTTACCCCTACTTTTCTCCATAGTTTACTCTACTTTTCTCTAATTTTTTTTTATACACACTTTTCTCTATTATTTGACATTTACTTTTCTCTATTTTTATCCCTACTTTTTCCCTATTTTTTACCCCTACTTTTGATATGAAATTTGAAATCTTTGACCTTATTATAGTAGAAATCGAATATAATGACGAATATGTTTCAAAAAAATCAAAATTTTGATTTTGGAATTCAAAATTTTGAGTTCTTAAATTACAATAATGTTAGTATTATTCCTTCTTGCTTCATTTGTTGTAAAATTTTGAAATCTTTGACCTTATTATAGTAGAAAAGGAATATAATGACGAATATGTTTTTAACAAACCGAAATTTTGATATTGGAATAAAAAATTTTGAGTTTTTAATAACATAAATGTTAGTATTATTATTCCTTACTTCATTTGTTGTAAAATTTTGAAATCTTTGACCTTATTATAGTAGAAAAGGAATATAATGACGAATATATTTCAAAAAAAACCGAAATTTCGATTTTGGAATTCAAAATTTTGAGTTTTTAAATAATAGAAATTCCACTATAATTACTTATTGCTTCTTTTGTTATGAAATTTGAAATCTTTGACCTTATTATAGAAGAAAACGAATATAATGACGAATATGTTTCAAAAAAATCGAAATTTTGATTTTGGAATTCAAAATTTTTAGTTTTTAAATAACAAAAATGTTAGTATTATTACTTCTTGCTTCATTTGTTCCGAAATTTTTAAATCTTTGACCCTATTATAGTAGAAAACGAGTATAATGACGGCTAAGTTTCAAAAAAATCGAACTTTTGATTTTGAACTTCAAAATTTTGAGTTTTCACAAGACACGTTTTTCTTTCACCAAAAACGAATTTCACAAATTTCTAGTTTTAAAAATTAAAAGTCTTATGTTTAAAATCGTAATGTTGTTCTTGAAAAATCGTTACAAATATAGAAAAAAGTTCCAAAAATAGTTGAAAATAGAAAAAAACAAGTTTCAAGTAAAAAAATTATTGAAAATCAAAAAAACTTGCAAATAAAAAAATAGTTTCGAACAGGAGAAAATTTAATTATCAACTATTTTTATATTTTTGCCACTATTTCTTATTTAATTAGAACTATTTTTTTTTCTTTTTTTTTCTTTTTTCAAAATAACAAAATTTTCATCTTTATTTGACAAATGACAATAGTCGCATATAAATTTCCTCATCGTTTTCATTTTGACAATATATTTGGTGTATTCTCATCTTATTTCCGATTCAAACAAATATTTTTTTCGAAAAATAAAAATAAATTCAATTTTTCTTGACACACACATATATATTTATATTGAAAAAGTTTTTTCGCCACAAACAATTTCCATGTAAATTTAGTGCATAAATTATTCCTTTACTTTATTTGATGAAATTACATACAAGAAAGACAAATGTTTTTGTCAAAAACTTCATTGTATAAACAATTTTCTTTATTTTCCTACTTTTTTTCTTGGCATAAAAATCAGTTTTTTATTTATAAGAAAATAATTTTCTATATTTTTATTTATGAAGAAAAAAAGAAGAAAACTAAAAAATAAGAAGAGAATGAAATAATAAAGAAGAAAATGAAGAAAAAAAGAAGAAAACTAAAAAATAAGAAGAGAATGAAATAATAAAGAAGAAAATGAAGAAAAAAAAAGAAGAAAACTAAAAAATAAAGAGAGAATGAAGGAATAAAGAAGAAAAAAAAAGAAAATTAAGAAGAAGAAGAAGAGTAAAAGAGAAAAGATGAAGAATTTCGCTATTAATGACATATTCCGAAAATGAAAATTTGAATGTGTAAAAAAAAGTGGACTCGAAAGCAGGTATTTCGTGATAATCCCTAATCCCCCTAATCTTCTCTAATAGAGGATGACACATGCCGCGTGGGTTTCTTCTTTTTCTTTTTCTTTTTTTTTCTCCCGATTTTATTCGTTTCACGCCTCTAACACTAACGACTAATTTACGTTCGTGTCTCGAATGCATATTATCAATAGCATTCGAGAATTCTTATATACACACAGATATTATCATATTATATCAATAATATATCGATATTTAATACACTCCCCAAGACCTTCAAAGGAATTAATCCCGCGACCTTTTTTTCACTTTCAAAATCATATTACTTCCAATATTACGGTATTTACATTTTTATTAAATTATTTATTTGTGAATTTGATTAATTGTTTATGAGTTTGTTTCTTATTTTTACTTCTAAATTTGTTTAGTAATTTGGTTTATTATTAATTGTTTAATAATTTGTTCAATATTTTTTGTTTATTAATATTGCTTCTAAATTTGTTTACTAATTTGGTTAATTAATTATTAAATGTTTATGAATTTGTTGAATAATTTGTTTATAAACTTGTTTATTATGTTTGCAACTGAATTTGTTTAGTAATTTGGTTAATTAATTATTAAATGTTTATGAATTTGTTGAATAATTTGTTTATAAACTTGTTTATTATTTTTGCAACTGAATTTGTTTAGTAATTTGGTTAATTAATTATAATATTGTTTATGAATTTCTTTAATAAATAATTTGTTTCTTAATTTTGCTTCTGAATTCGTTAAGTAATTTTGTTAATTATAAATAATATTGTTAATTATTAATTGTTTATGAATTCGTTGAATAATTTTCTTATTAATTTGCATAATTACTTATTCATTTTTTATAAATTTGATAAATTATTCATTAATTGTTTATGAATTTGTTTAGTAATTTGTTTATCAATTTTGCTTCTGAATTTGTTTAGTAATTTGGTTAATTAATCATTAATTGTTTATGAATTTGATTAATAATTTGTTTATTAATGTTGCTTCTGAATTCGTTTTGTAATTTGGTTAATTAATTATTAATTGTTTATGAATTTATTTAATATTTTGTTTATTAACTTGTTTATTTATTTGTTTTATAATTTTTTTGGTATTTTGATTAGTAATTTTTTTAAATTATATCTATTAATTTTTCATGAACTTCTTTAATAAGTTGTTAATTCATTTGTTTATTAATTTGAATAATTAATTATTAATTGTTTATGAAGTTTGGTAAATTAATCATTAATTGTTTATGAATTATTTTTAGTAATTTGGCTAGTTATTTATTAATTGTAAATGATTATGTATATTTATTTTCTTATAATTTTTGTTAATTATTTACTAATTGTTTATGAATTTGTTTAGTAATACAGTTAATTATTTATTAACTATTTGTAATTTGTTTAATAATTTCTTTATTAATTTGTTTATCAATTTTTTGTGAATTTGTTTAGGCATTTCGATAATTGACTATTAATTGTTCATGAATTTGTTTCCTAATTTAGTTAATTATTTATTAATTGTTTATAAATATGTTGAATTATTTCTTTATTAATTTGTTTATTAATTTTTTCATGAATTTCCTTAATAATTTGGTTAGTAATCTATTAATTGTTTGTGAATTTGGTTAATTATTTACTAATTGTTTATTAATTTTGTTTAGTAATTTGTATAGTAATTTGTTTATTAATTTGTTTATTTTCTTATCTATTAATTCTTTTTCTGATTTATTTAGCAATTTGATAATTACCTATTAAATTGTTAACGAATTTGTTTGTTAATTTGTTGATTAATTTGTTTATTAATTTTGCTTCTAAATTTGTTTAGTAATTTGGTTAATTAATTATTAATTGTTTATGAAATTGTTTATGAATTTGTTTAATAATTTTTTTATTAATTTTTCTTCTGTATTTATTTATTAATTTGGTTAATTAATTATTAACTGTTTATGAATTTTTCAAATAATTTGTTTATTAATTTTTTCGTGAATTTCCTTAGTAATTTGGTTAGTAATCTATTAATTGTTTGTGAATTTGTTTAATTATTTACTAATTGTTTATGAATTTGTTTAGTAATTTGTATAGTAATTTGTTTATTAATTTGTTTATTTTCTTATCTATTAATTCTTTTCTGATTTGTTTAGCAATTTGATAATTACCTATTAAATTGTTAACGAATTTGTTTATTAATTTGTTTATTAATTTTGCTTCTAAATTTGTTTATTAATTTTGCTTCTAAATTTGTTTAGTAATTTGGTTAATTAATTATTAATTGTTTATGAAATTGTTTATGAATTTGTTTAATAATTTTTTTATTAATTTTTCTTCTGTATTTATTTATTAATTTGGTTAATTAATTATTAATTGTTTATGAATTTGTTTAATAATTTGTTTATTAATTTTTCTTCTATATTTGTTTAGTAATTTGGTTAATTAATTATTAATTGTCAATGCATTTGTTTATGAATTTGTTTATGAATTTGTTTAATAATTTGTTTAATAATTTGTTTATTAATTTTTCTTCTATATTTGTTTAGTAATTTGGTTAATTAATTATTAATTGTCAATGCATTTGTTTATGAATTTGTTTATGAACTTGTTTATTATTTTTGCTTCTAAATTTGTTTATTAATTTGTTTATAAATTTCTTAACATAAAAAAAATAGTGTAAAATCGAAAAAATTATCGTTAATCCAAAATATTTGCAAATATGAAAAATAGTTGTAGACAGAAAAATAGTTGCAAATTAAAAAAAAAAAAATTAGAAAATAGAAAAATCGATAAATTAAATTAAAGTCACACAAACACACACTTCCTGGTGGTGAAAAGGGAGAGGGAGGGAGAGAGAGAGAGAGAGAAATAAAGAGGAAGAAAAGCTATAAAACTTCGTCAACTGTCAACTGCCTCGAATTGATTTTAATCGATTAGACTTTTTCCGGCAAACGTGTATATACGTATATTGATTATATTATTAAATGTGAGAGACAGAGGGATAGACAGACGGACAGACAGACACATTGGTAATATTGTGCTTGTAGACGGACTTTATCGTTAGGTATGCATGAATACGATTGGCGGCGCGTGATAAGAATATGGAGAAATATAATAAAAGGTTATTTATATCTTGGGTAAAAGCTTGCGCCTACTTGATTAAGACACATTGTCGCAGGACAATGTATTAGCATTCCCGTCATATTGCTCCAGAAATAAAAGAAAAAAAGAGAGAAATAAAAGAATCTACTATTTTCTCTAATGTAACTTTATTTTCTCTTCTATGTTTAACGTATTTTTTAAAACTTTTTTTGTTTTGTTTAAATAACTAGTAAGATTTTCATCCCCCCCCTTCCTCTCTTTCTCTACACGAGATACAATTTAAAACATCAAAAACGCTTCCTCTCATCAAAACAAAAAATCGAAAAAAAAAATCCAAATTTTTGGGCCCTAAAAATCAAAATTTTGTTTTTTCCAAACACCATCGACATTATACTCGTTTTCTACTAAAACAGGGTCAGAGATTTCGAATCTAACATTAAAACACAAGCAAAAGCATATTTTTACAAAAAAAAAAATTGAAAATTTGAAAAAAAAATCAAAGGGAAAATTTTAATTTTGTAAACATTGAGATTATACTGGTTTCTTTTAATAAATAAGCAATCGCAAATCTAACATCAAAATGCAAGTCTTAAGAGTATAAATTCGAAAAAAAATCCAAATTTTGGGCCCTAAAAAATCAAAATTTGCCTTTTTTTCAAACACCATCGACATTATACTCGTTTTCAACTAAAATTTGGTCAGAGATTTCGAATCTAACATTAAAACACGAGGAAATGCTAATTTTTACTTCAAAAACCTTCGAAAATTTAAAGAAAATGAAAATGAAAATTTTGATTTTTTGTTCTTTAAAAACATTATCGAGATTATACTAATTTCTTTTAATAAATAAGCAATCGCAAATCTAACATAAAAATGCTTCCTGTCTTGAAAATGTAAATTCAAAAAAAAATCCAAATTTTGGGCCCTAAAAATCAAAATTTTGTTTTTTTCAAACACCATCGACATTATACTCGTTTTCTACTAAAATAGGGTCTGAAATTTGAAATCTAACTTCAAAATACTGACAGAAGATTCTTGTAACGAAAAAAATTGAATTTTGTAGAGATGTGCAAAAAGCTCAAATGGCCGAGCCGAGCCGAGCCGGAATATTTTCGAGCCGAGCCGAGCCGAGCCCGAGCTTGGCTCGATGTACCGGGTACCCGGAATTTTCGGGTACTCGAATTTTTCGGGTACCCGAATCAACTCGGGTACTCGAAAATTTCGGGTACTCAAGTTTTTCGGGTACCCGAATCAACTCGGGTACTCGTGACAATAAAACTTGAATATTTTATTATTTAGATACTCTTCTCGTTGACACCAAGGTACATCCGAATGCTCCGGAGTCAATCGATTAGAGAATTTTTGTGTCTATCGAATAATCATAGCTATAGACTAACTCTAAAGTGCACCCGGGTGTCCAGGAGTCAGGTGAACATCTTCTTCAGGGAATTTTTGTTTCTATCGAATAATCATAGCTATAGACCAACATTAAAGTGCACCCGGGTGTCTAGGAGTCGGGTGAACATCTTCTTCAAGAAATTTTTGTGTCTATCGAATAATCATAGCTATAGATCAACTTTAAAGTGCAACCGGGTGTCCAGGAGTCGGGTGAACATCTTCTTTAGAGAATTTTTGTATCTGTCAAATAATCATAGCTGTAGACTAACCGTAAAGTGTACCCGGATGTCCAGGAGTCAGATGAACATCTTCTACAGGGAATTTTTGTTTCTATCGAATAATCATAACTATAGACCAACTCTAAAGTGCACCCGGGTGTCCAAGAGTCGAATGAACATCTTCTTCAGGGAATTTTTGTTTCTATAGAATAATTATAGCTATAGATCAACCTTATAGTGCACCCGGGTGCCCAGGAGTCGGGTGAACATCTTCCTCAGGGAATTTTTGTTTCTATCGAATAATCATAACTATAGACCAACTCTAAAGTGCAACCGGGTGTCCAAGAGTCAGGTGAACATCGTCTTTAGGGAATTTTTGTATCTATCAAATAATCATAGCTGTAGACTAACTGTAAAGTGCTCCCGGGTGTCCAGGAGTCGGGTGAACATCTTCTTTAGAGAATTTTTGTATCTGTCAAATAATCATAGCTGTAGACTAACGGTAAAGTGTACCCGGATGTCCGGGAGTCAGATGAACATCTTCTTCAGGGAATTTTTGTTTCTATCGAATAATTATAGCTATAGATCAACCTTATAGTGCACCCGGGTGCCCAGGAGTCGGGTGAACATCTTCTTCAGGGAATTTTTGTTTCTATCGAATAATCATAGCTATAGACTAACCTGATGTTCACCTGACTCCTGGACACCAGGGTGCACTTTAGAGTTGGTCTATAGCTATGATTATTCGATAGAAACAAAAATTCCCTGAAGAAGATGTTCACCTGACTCCTGGACACCCGGGTGCACTTTAGAGTTGGTATATAGCTATGATTATTCGAAAGAAACAAAAATTCCCTGAAGAATATGTTCACCCGACTCCTGGACACCCGGGTGCACTTTTAAGTTGATCTATAGCTATGATTATTCGATAGACACAAAAATTTCTTGAAGAAGATGTTCACCCGACTCCTAGACACCCGGGTGCACTTTAGAGTTGGTCTATAGTTATGATTATTCGATAGAAACAAAAATTCCCTGAAGAAGATGTTCATCTGACTCCTGGACATCCGGGTACACTTTACGGTTAGTCTACAGCTATGATTATTTGACAGATACAAAAATTCTCTAAAGAAGATGTTCACCCGACTCCTGGACACCCGGTTGCACTTTTAAGTTGATCTATAGCTATGATTATTCGATAGACACAAAAATTTCTTGAAGAAGATGTTCACCCGACTCCTAGACACCCGGGTGCACTTTAGAGTTGGTCTATAGTTATGATTATTCGATAGAAACAAAAATTCCCTGAAGAAGATGTTCATCTGACTCCTGGACATCCGGGTACACTTTACGGTTAGTCTACAGCTATGATTATTTGACAGATACAAAAATTCTCTAAAGAAGATGTTCACCCGACTCCTGGACACCCGGTTGCACTTTAAAGTTGATCTATAGCTATGATTATTCGATAGACACAAAAATTTCTTGAAGAAGATGTTCACCCGACTCCTAGACACCCGGGTGCACTTTAAAGTTGGTCTATAGCTATGATTATTCGATGGAAACAAAAATTCCCTGAAGAAGATGTTCACCTGACTCCTGGACACCCGGGTGCACTTTAGAGTTAGTCTATAGCTATGATTATTCGATAGACACAAAAATTCTCTAATCGATTGACTCCGGAGCATCCGGATGTACCTTGCTGTCAACGAGAAGAGTATCTAAATAATTAAATATTCAAGTTTCATTGTCACGAGTACTCGAAAAATTCGAGTACCCGAAGAATTCGGGTACCCGAAAAATTCGAGTACCCGAAAAATTCGAGTACCCGAACTTTTTCGAGCTTTACATGAGGCCCGACTCGGCTCGAGCTCGGCTCGAGCTCGAACTGAGTAGGCTCGGCTCGGCTCAGCTCGAAAAATGAAAAGCCCGAAAAAGCTCGATCGAGCCTCGAGCTTCGAGCTTTTTGCACACCTCTAGAATTTTGATAAAAAAAATTTCATTTTTTTTAAAAATGTAAATGTTAATATTTTAATATCAAAATTTAATGTTCTTTTTTTAGCTCTATTACAGTATTCCCCTCAAAATCCGACGTGAAAGGAAACATAAATTACAATTTCTCTCTCTTTTTTTTGCAGAAAAATCATTTCTTCACATGAATTTGACTTGATTTTCACAATTTCAGAGACATAATAACAATTTAGATTCTATAAAGTTAGGGATCATGTGTCTTCGCTTCGTTTACAAGGTTCTCTTATCTCACGCATCTTGGAACTCGTTTTCTCCTCTACCTTATAGCGTGAATGTTCCCTCTCGTTTGGACTGATACTTTGAATGGAATATCAAATAGTAGACACCTTCTCCATCAATCGAAATCATGTTCGCGGTTTAAAATTGTATATAAAGATTAGAGGATAGGTTATTAGCTTCCGATTGCATTCACCACGGTTTCTATTTGTATGATTTTTTTTTTTAAACAATTTTACCGACAATTCAAAGTCTGCTACTCCTACAAACACTTTAGAGAAATCTGTGATAATAAAAAAAATTGAATTCTGTATTGAAAATTTCAATTATTAAAAAAATTTATATTTTCAAAATCAAAATTTCGGTTTTTTTGAAAATGCAAACCCTACTTTCATGGTACTCGTTTCCGACTAAATCAAAGTCAGGGATTTCAAAGCCAATAGCAAAAATAGCGAAAAATATCAAAATAAGCCTAAACTATAGAAAAATTTTTAAATTAATAAAATATTAAAAAACTTATTTGAGTAAATATAAAATAAACACTTTTAGCTTTTCTTGTATATAGTTTAAATTAACTGAAACAAACTTTTGCAGCTGCAGGATAATCGAAACATTGAAAATTTCGATTTTCAAAATCAAAATTTCGGTTTTTTCAAAATACAAACCCTACTTTCATGGTATTCTTTTCCGACTAAATCAACGTCAGGGATTTCAAAGCCAATATCAAAAATAGCGAAAAATATCAAAATAAATCTAATCTGTATATAAAAATTCTTAAAAATTTGGATTTTCAAAATCAAAATTTCGGTTTTTTCATCCTACTTTCATGGTATTCGTTTCCGACTAAATCAACGTCAACCATTCCGTAGCCAATAGCAAAAATAGCAAAAAATATCAAAATAAGTCTAAACTATACAACAATTTGGAAAAAAATTTCGATTTTCAAAATCAAAATTTCGGGTTTTTCAAAATGCAAACCCTACTTTCATGGTATTCGTTTCCGACTAAACCAACCTCAGGAATTTCAAAGCCAATAGCAAAAATAGCAAAAAATGCCAAACAAAGTCTAAACAAGAGGAAGACATCAACTATTTTCTAAATAGTTAAAAAATTACCACTTCTTTCTTAAAAAATAAAAAAAATGAATAAATTTTTCCAATTGGAATAATTCTCAAGTGGACTGTGCGCATAAGAATGAAGTTGATTCATAAAATTCTTGAATGAAAAGGAAGAGAAAAGGAATGATAAAATTAGTGTTAGTTTTTTTTATCGCGACACGTATATATATATAAATATAAAAATTATAATAAGAGTCGAGTAACATTAGAAGCATTGCTGACATCGATAGCTTGAAACATCCGGCCTCGTGTGTGCATGAACCCCTATTCGATTGGCTTATTCGATAAGCAATATGACAGTTTATTTACAATCTAACTTTGTATCTTGATCTTGAGTGAGAAAAATACATGAGACTTTTTTATAATTTGTGCGCACGCGCGTATTTGTATTTTTACGTTTGTCTCTCTGTCATTCTGTCTGGATGTCTGTCTGTCTGTCTGTGTGTGTCGCAAACGATATTTGGTGTACGCAAAGGAATCTCAATTGACCGCCTAGTTATCATCTTCTCAGGCTGTACGCCTATAAACGTGCTTTTTCAATATTATTATTTTACTCGCCACTCACGCAACGAGAATTCCACTATTATTATTATTATTATTATTATTATTATTAACAAAAATATTAAAATTAATTTAATTCTTTCCAAGAATTTTATTAGAATTTAAAAAAATAAAATTAAAATTAATTTCTTTATTAGATTAAAAAAAAAATTTCACAATAACTAAAAATAATAGAAAATAATTGACAATTATTTTTAAAAATTGAAAATTACAGAAAGTAATTGCTGATAATTGAAAATAACTGAAAATAATGGAAAATATTTTAAAATAACTAAAAATAATTGACAATTATTTTTAAACATTGAAAATTACAGAAAATAACTGAAAATAATCGAAAATATTTTTAAATAACTGAAAATAACTGAAAATAATTAAAAATAACTAAAAATAATTGAAAATATTTGAAAATAACTGAAAATAATTGAAAATAATTGAAAATAATTAAAAATAACTGAAAATAATTGAAAATAAATGAAAATAATTTAAAATAGTTTTTAATTGTTTTCAATTACTTTTAAATTCTTTTCAATTATTTTAAAATTATTTTCAATTATTTTTTATTATTCTTATTTACAATAAATTATTTCAATTATTTTCAATTATTTTCAGTTATTTTTAATTATTTTCAATTATTTTAAATTACTTTTATTTATTTTCAATTATTTTCAGTTATTTTCAAATATTTTCAATTATTTTTAGTTATTTTCAGTTATTTTCAATTATTGTCAGTTATTTTCAGTTATTTTCAGTTATTTTCAGTTATTTTAAAATATTTTCAATTATTTTTAATTATTTTCAATTACTTTTTAATTATTTTCAAATATTTTCGTTTATTTTCAATTATTTTTAATTATTTTTAATTATTTTTAATTATTCATATTTACAATAAATTATTTCAATTATTTTCAATTATTTTCAATTATTTTTAATTATTTTCAATTATTTTAAATTACTTTTATTTATTTTGAATTATTTTCAGTTATTTTCAAATATTTTCAATTATTTTTAGTTATTTTCAGTTATTTTCAATTACTTTTAAATTCTTTTCAATTATTTTAAATTATTTTCAAATATTTTCATTTATTTTCAATTATTTTCAAATATTTTCATTTATTTTCAATTATTTTCAATTATTTTTTATTATTCTTATTTACAATAAATTATTTTCAGTTATTTTCAATTATTTTTAATTATTTTTAATTATTCTTATTTACAATAAATTATTTTCAGTTATTTTCAGTTATTTTAAGGGCATTTGAACCATTATGACGTCACAATTGATGCAAAGCATATATTTTAATGCTGTGACGTCATAAAGGTTCAAATGCAATTAAAATATTTTCAATTATTTTCAGTTATTTTTATTTATTTTCAATTATACTTTCTGTTATTATCAGTTATTTTCAATTAATTTAAGTTATTTTCAGTTATTTAAAAATATTTTCAATAAAATTAAAATAATTTGAATCAATTTAAAATACTTTAAAATAAATGAAAATAATTGAAAATTATGAAATATAATTAAAAATAATTGAAAATATTTGAAAATAACTGAAAATAATTGAAAATAACTGAAAACAAATGAAAATAAATGAAAATAATTGAAAATAGTTGAATGTTTAAATAGAATTTTCCATTAAGAAAAAATAATTAAATTATTTCAATGGATTTATTCTAATTTGAGAAACTAATTGTATTCTTCTTAAATATTTAATTATTTGTAAAACATAATTTAATTATTCAGAAGAATTCTAAGAAAAATATTGAAAAGAATCAAATATTCACTAGAGACTTTAAAATTGTAATATTTATTTGAATTGTTTCCAAAAAGTTTCGTAATTTTTCTAAAAAAATTCAATTAAACAAATAATAAAATAAAAAGAAAATAAAAAAATTTAAAAAAAAACTATTTAACATAACAAACAAAAAATTTTCAAAATCAAAAAATAAGAAAATTAAAATTAAAATAGATGAAAATGGATAATTAATTCAAGACTTCATCGTCAGGGTCAAGAAACCTTTTGAAATTTAACAGTAATCAATTTCCTGCTACTTTTGTTTTTTTTTCTTTTTTTTTTTCTTTTTGGAAAAAAAAGAAAGAATTAAGAAAAATTACTAAGCTCACATTGTTTTATACAGCAATCGAATGTAAAAAATTAAAAATGAAAAAAAGAAATTTCTTTGAAAGAATGAATGCGCACGAAGAGAAGGCATAACACACACACAGACAAATACTATATTCAAAAGAATAAAAGGGCCAGGTTTGGAATTTATTTCCATAAAGCGTAACGCACCTTGCATAAATTATCAATGATTCGAGCAGCACTCGTGGAATTAAAATCCTCGGATTCCAGAAACTTTAAAGACAAAAAAAAAGAACGAAAAAAAAAATTAACAACTTGCTGGCTAAATATTAAACATCCAATATTTTTCCACATAAATCAATTAAAATTTATCGTTTCAAGAACTTTTGGATAAAATTCATCGACAATTACAATCTAATTTTTAATTTAAAAAAAAAAATTATTTAAATAATTTTTATTTTTGATTTAAAAAAAAAATTATTTAAATAATTTTTCTCAATTAAATCATTAAAATGCAGTTGGGTATTATTTTTCCATCATGATAGTGTTAGATTTGAAATCGCCGTCCTTGTTTTAGTAGAAAATGAATACCATGACGATGAGTAATAAAAAAAATTTTTTTTGATTTTCAAATTCAAAATTTTGAATTTCAAAAACAAAAATTTGATTTTTGAAGACAAAATCGTAGTTTGTTTTGTCTCTAACATTATTATAGGCCCCTTTTTAGCAGAAAATGACTACCATGACGATGGAGAAAAAAAAGAAATCCAATTTTCAATTTTCAAATCCAAATTTTTGGTCTTGCAAAATCAAAATTTGGAATTTTTTCAAACACCACCGACATTATACTCGTTTTCTACTAAAATCGAAACAGTGATTTCGAAATTAATTCTAAAACTCAGGCAAAAGTGTATTTTCTCTCAAAAAACGGAGAATTTCAAAAAAAGAATCAAATTTTGGAATCTAAAAAATGAAAATTTTGCTTTTTCAACCACAATTGACATTATATTTGTTTTCTACTAAAATACGATCAGAGATTTTAAATTTTACTTCAAAACACAGGCAAAAGTTGATTTTGACTCAATAAAAAGAGAATTTCGGAAAAAAATGAAAATTTTGAGTCTAAAAAATGAGAATTTTGATTTATTCATGGTTGCCACACAACCTGGAAAACCTGGAAAACCTGAAATTAGCATGGAATTTGAAAAAGAGTATGGAAAACCTGGAAATAGCATGGAATTTGAAAAAACTTCTGGAATTTTTTTCGTTCATTAAAAATATTAAGAAAAAAATGCCATTTAATATGTTTTTTTTCTTTAATGGTAAAATGTAACTTTCGTTTTCCATGTTTTTTCTCATTAAATTATATTAGTTTTTCTTCTTAATTACCAACAATCAATTCTTGAAGTTCGCAGAAAAAAATAATTTTTCATTTTCTGCTGATTTTCGGCTGTGGTTATTTTTTAGAAAAAATGAATTAAATTAATTTTGACAACCCGGATATTAATTAAAATTGTTCTAGTAGTTGCTTAGTGACCAACAATCAATTCTTGAAGTTCGCAGAAATAAATATTTTTTCATTTTCTTGAAGGTCGAAGAAAAAAAAATTTTTCATTTTCTGCTGATTTTCGGCTGTGGTTATTTTTTTATTAAAAATGAATTAAATTAATTTTGATGACCCGGATATTAATTAAAATTGTTCTAGTAGTTGCTTAGTGACTAACAATCAATTCTTGAAGTTCGAAGAAAAAAAAAATTTTTCATTTTCTGCTGATTTTCGGCTGTGGTTATTTTTTAGAAAAAATGAATTAAATGAATTTTTTTCGACCCGGATATTAATTAAAATTGTTCTAGTAGTTGCTTACTGACCAACAATCAATTCTTGAAGTTCGCAGAAGTAACTCAATAAAAAGAGAATTTCGAAAAAAGAATCAAATTTTGGGATCTAAAAAATGAAAATTTTGACTTTTTCAACCATCACCGACATTATACTCGTTTTCTACTAAAACAGGGACAGTGAATTCAAATCTCACCTCAAAACACAGGCAAAAAAGTGTACTTTTCCCAAAAATATACAAATTAAGTAAACTTATTAAATGGAATAAAATGTTTTTCTCCTCTAATGCGATCTGAGAATGAATAAAATTCCTCTATCAACGAGAAAATAAACATTTTAGCGATAAGAGAGCAAAAAAGTAAAATAGTATTCTTTTTTTCTCTCTCTCTTCTTTTGCACCAAGAAAATGATCCAATTTCGAGAAATATTGTATTATTTCCAAGGGTGGGAATTGGCAATTTCTTTTTTTTTTCTCTATTAAATGACATATAAATGTCGAGTATATGACTTCGATTGAGAAACTTATCTGACATTGATCTCTGGCGATATTCCCGTTTGTTATAAAGAGAAGAAGAGCTGACTCGCAAGAAAACAAGTTTTTCGAAAGAAAAAAAAAAAAAAAAAAAAAAAAAAAAATGAATCCAATTTGCCTGATAGAATCCGGACAATCCTATTAAAGTTAAAAAGATCTGCTCTCGATGAGACGTCGGATTAACGTATATACACGAGAGAGAGAAAGAGAGGGTAACTCTTAAAGAATCTCGGCAAGTGAGGATGAAAAAAAAAATAAAGGGAGGGGAGAAATGACTTCTCTCTTCTGTATACAAACAGTTTTAGGAAATAAGATTGGGTCCAGACGTATATATATATGTAATTCCATAAATCAAAGTTGTAACAACCTCAAAAAAGTCTTATCAGAGAAAAACAGAAAAATAAATAAATGAAAGTGTTTCCATATGACTGTGTAAAGAGAGAAGTGGGGGGAGGGGGGAAATTTCGAAGAAAATTTTTTCTTTTTCCATTTTTTCATCTTCTCTACACTCGAGAAATCTACTTTACTTTTTGACACACATGACATAAAAGTATATATTTGAATATATTATTATAACCAAAAATTTATTAGTCCGTCAAATAAAATTTTATGACCTAAAATATTTGGATTCTTTAAATTAAAAAAAAAAAAAAGAAAAAAAGAAAAGTTAAAATTAAATTGACAGAGAATTTCATTTTTATATAAATTTAAAATTCCATTGTTTATTATTCACTATTCACCATAATATTATTAATAATAATTATTATTATTCTTTAATTTATTTATAAATTAAAATTTTCAAAATAAAAAATAAAGTAAAATAAATTAAATTAATTTTAATATAATTATTATCATTTAATCATTTAATCATTTAATCATTTTTTTAATTCCTTAATTTTGAAAATATAATTCAAATTTTTAATTCAAATAATTTTGAATATAATTTAATTTTGAAAATAATTAAAGTTTGATAATAATGAATTTTGAAATTTTGAAATTAATTACATTTTAAAGCTAATTAATTTTCAAATTTTGAAAATTATTCATTTTTTAAAATGATTACATCTTTAAAATAATGAATTTTAAAATTTTGAAAATAATTAATTTTGAAATTTTGAAAATAATTAAATTTCAAATAAAAACCTTTATTGGCTCAAATCGTAAAAAATAATTGAATTCTAAATATAATGCGTTTTTTGAACTGCATACGACGAAAATAATAAACAAAAACGGAAAAATCATCAAATTGTAGTTTTATTTTAAAGAATTCGAAAACGGTAAAAATTACAACGAAAAGAATGTACCGCGGGTTTTTTAAAATAAACGTGAAATAAAAATTCAAGTGGTATATCTCGAGAGCACTAGAAAAGCAACAAAAAAAAAAAAAAAAAAAAAAAAAATGTACGGGACCCAAAAAGGCACGACTCATGGATTACGAAGAAAAAATATTAAAGAATAGAGTGTGAAAGGGTCGCGGCGTTTCAAATAACATAATTTTTTTTCTCTCTCACTCGTTTCGCATGCACTTTGAAAATATTTATTTCGTCACGTTTCATAAAACAAAAATTAAATTAAAGTTCTCTTAAAAAAAAAATTTCGCTCACCTGCAAAAAATTTTATATCCCTATTGCAACGAATTTGGCAAAAAAAAAATTCTAAATTCCCGTGAAATTTTTATTTAGAAAAATATAATCGAATTTTATCGAAGAATGTAATTTGAATTTTTTGTTACAAAAACATTTAAATCACCGAACAATTATTGTACATTTAATTGACAAAAAATGCCATTTTTTCCAAAAATTCGAAAAAATTGATAAAAAAAATTTGATTTTTAAACTAAAAATTTTGAATTCTTTTTTACCCCCACCGTCATGGTATTCGTTTCCTACTAAAATAAGGTCGACAATTTCAAATCTGACTCTATTATAAATGAAAAACTAATAATAACAATATATTTTGATTTTCAAAATGAAAAAAAATTGTTAAATTCATTTTTTCGTTTTCAAAATCATTTAAAATGATATTTTTTCCCTTCTAAAGTTACTTTCAGTCTTGCTTCTTCGAGCCTGTCAAAGAAGCTATTTAAAATATTTGAATTTTGAAAAAAAAAAAATTTTCAAAATCAAAATTTTCATTTTTTTTTAACTCAGCCTTTATTATACTCGTTTTCTACTAAAACAGGGTCGAGGATTTCGAATTCATTAACAGACGGAGCAAAAGTAGAAACGAAAATAACAAAAATAGTAAAAATAACATAATAACAAAAAATAAAAAAACTAAATTAACAAAAATAAAGAAAACAAAAATAAAAAAACAAAATTAAATAACTAAAATAACAAAAATAAAATACAAAAATAACAAAATAGCCAAATAACAAAAATAACATGAATAACAAAAAGAATAAAAATATTTTACTGTTTCTACAAAGAAAATTAATTCACTCGTCAGAAAAATGGGTAAAAATAATTTAGTAAATATTGACAAAACACTAAATAAAGAAAAAAAAGTGTTCTCTCTTATAAGAAACAATGTAAAGAAAAATAACCTTTCTTTTCAAAAAAAAAAAGAAAAGGGTTTATTATTGAAAAAAGAATGAATGGGAAAAGTTTTCGGGAGCGGAAAAAGATGAAAGAATCGTGACGTTCAGTTTACATCCCCGCGTCGATCGAATATGTATTTAAGACAAATCTGCGAGCTCATGCACTTGAGGAATATATATAAGAAAAGAGAAGAGAAAAAAAAACCCTTCTTCGAACTCGGAAGGATTATTTTGTCAAGTGAGTTTTGAGACTTGTTTTTTTTATTATACATCTCTTTCTCTCTCTTTTTTTTTTTTTTTTTTTTTTTTTTTTGTCTCAAGAACTTTTTTGGTATTGTTATAACGCATTTTACCAAGGACAAACCGAAAAATGACTTACCTGGTAATTGCTGAAACATCGCGAGAGTGTTTACAGTGTCATCGAGGCGCTCACACCTTGACTTGACGTCTCTTCCTGGCCACTTGCTTATTCTCCTTCTCCTTCTTATTTTTTTCTTCTTCTTCTCGTTTTCATCTTCACACGCCATTCGGCCCGGAATTCAACAAATCGAGTCATTCTCGTTCGACCAAACCTTGGATTCACTAGAAAAAAAAAAAAAAAAAAAAAAAAAATGAAGAATTAATCAGCAAATATTTATTTTTTTCGTTCAGCTTCGACTTATTGACTAATAAACAAATTATTATTATTATTATTATTATTATTATTATACACATTTTCTTCCCTTTTCCTTCGCATTCTATTATTTTACAATCACGAAAAATTTTTAAAAATATTTTCAAAAATTAAAAATATTAAAAAAAAACAAATGACCAAACAAATTCATAAAGAAATTAATAAACAAATTCCTTAACAAATTGGTAAATAATAAACAAAATTAATAGAAAAAATAAATAAACCAATTAATGAACAAATTCATAACTAACTGAATAGTCAAATTAACTAACAAATTGATAAACAAAAATTAATTAATCAAATTACTAAACAAATTCAGAAAAAAATTATTAAATAAATTCATAAATAATTAACCAAATTATTAAATAAATTCAAAAATAATTAACCAAATTACTAAACAAATTCAAAAAAAAAATTAACCGAATGACTAGACAAATTCAAAAAAAATTAATAAACAAATTCATAAACAATAATTGAATAATTATTCAAATTATTAAACAAGTTCATTGAACAACTATTAAATAATTAACATAATTTCTATACAAATTAACGAAAAATTAATAAACAAATTTATAAACAATTAGTAAATAATAAACAAAATTAATAAAATAAAATAAATAAACAAATTTGTAAACAAATTAATGAACAAATTCATAAATAATTAACCAAATTACTAAACAAATTAAAAAAAAAATTAACCTAATTACTAAACAAATTCGGAAAAAATTAACCAAATAACTAAACAAATTCAATAAAATTAATAAACAAATTCCTAAACAATAATTAAATAATTAACCAAATTATTATTAAACAATTTTCATAACCAAATGAATAGGGAAATTAACAAACAAATTGATAAACAAATAATATAGTTAAACAAATTACTAAACAAATTTTTAAAAAAATTAATTAACAAATTATTAAATAAATTCTAAAATAATTAACCAAAATACTAACAAAATTTATAAAACAAATTAAAAAATAAATTCATAAACAATTAGTAAATAATTACTTCAAATACTGAACAAATTCATAAACAATTCAAAAATAAAAAATTTAAGAAAAAATTAATAAACAACTTAATGAAAAAATAATTAAACAATTAATAAATAATTAACCAAAACTAAAATTATTTACAATCGAATTTTTAATTTAATATCAATTTCCATGTAAATTTAATTTCAAAATTAATTTCAATCGCATTTTTAATTTAATTTCAATTTAGTTTCAATTTTAATTGAATTTTAATTTCAATTTTAATAATTGCAATTTAGTTTCAAGTTTCAATTGAATTTTAATTTCAATTAAGTTTGTATTTCAATTTCGTTTAAAATATTATTTCAATTTAATTTCAATTTCAATTAAATTCTAATTTCAATTTTAATTGCAATTTAGTTTTAAATTCGCTTTAAATTTAATTTCAAATTTAATATCAAATTACTTTTAATTGCAATTTTAATTTAATTTCAATTTAGTTTCAATTTTAATTAATTTTCAATTTCATTTTTAATTTAATAACAATTTAAATTTAATTTCAATTTTAATTCCATTTTCGTTTCAAATTGAGATTAGTTTTAGTTTTAATTGAATTTCAATTTCAATCTAATTTCAATTTTAACTTCAATTTTGTAACAAATTCAATTTAGGTTCAATTTTCAATTGAATTTTAATTTTAATTCAATTTCAATTAAGTTTGTATTTCAATTTTGTTTCAAATTCAATTTAGTTTCAATTTTAATTGAATTTCAATTTAATTTCAATTTTAACTTTAATTTTGTTTTAAATTCAATTTCGTTTTAATTTAGTATCAATTTCGCTTTTAATTTAATTTCAAATTAATTTTAATTACAATTTCAATTTAATTTCAATTTCGATTTAACTTGAACTGAATTTTAATTTAATTTATATTTTAATTTTAATTTTGTTTCAAATTGAATTTCAGGAATTATACATTTATTAAAAGTTTTAAAAAATACAGAAATAATTGAATTGTTTCCCATCAATTGATCGCAAGTTTGGAAAAAATTAATGTTTTAAAAAAATTTTCCATAAAATTTGAAAAGTAAATCTACTTGTCACCTTTATAAGTGAATTTTTTGTCAAAAAATAAACATAATAAAATTTTTCTAAACAAATTGTGTCATTTTTCAATTTTTAAAGTAAAATAATTTAATATTTGGCGAGGGTTTTCTTCAAAAATTTGCAGAAAACAAATTTTGAATTTTGAATAATGAACTTTACATCCAATTTTACCAAATAAAATGATTATTTCAAATTAAATCACTTTTATTACTGTTTTCAAGAGAATAGAATTAATTTTACGAATTATTGAAGTAAACTAATTTATTAAATTATTTCCAATATCAATAATATTTTACGAAAAGGCAAAAATAAAAGGAATCAATTTCGAATATTGTTTTATTAACTCTAAAAATACAGTTTCTTGAAAAGAGAGAGAGAGAGAGAGAAATTATAATTCTTACGTTAAGATATTTACATAACTTTGCAATTATTGTTCTTTTCTTCGAAGAATAATTTCGAAATCGAAATAATTTTTAAATTCAAATTATAATTTTTAAAAATTCTAAATTATCGTAATTATCAGCATTTAATTATTATAATAACATCAGCTTTTGATTATTTGAAATAACGTGTAGAAAAAAAAGGATTTTAACTGAAATTCGAATTATTGTAATAATTCTTCTTTTAATTCTTTTAATTATCGCAACAAATAAAAAAAAGGAGAAAATTAATTTTCTAATTTTCCTCGAGAAGCATTTCCTCGTCTTGAATTTTCTGTTTCGATTTTCCCTTTTGTTTCTTTTGCTTCGCAATTGGCGATTTATTGAAGGAAATATTTTTCTGCGCCTGTGTAATGTCAATTTCCTCGACGAGTTGTTGTTTATCAAGCAAACAATTGTCATCACTATCATTATCATTATCATTGTCATTATCATCATCATCATTAGTCTCCATTGATTCCTCCAATTTTTTCCTCTCCTTTAGTCCGGCCGCTGGCGAGCGAATCAGCGAAATATTCCTCTGCACTTGCTTAATATTCTTCTCCCTCTCGACTTCGCGACCAACGCGCAATCTTTGCATAATGTGTGTATTTTGTCGCCTCTGTCGAATGACTTCGACTTTCTTCATTGCCTCAATTGTCTTTGACCAAATTTCACGATTATATTTCATTGGAATATTTCGCCTCTTTTCAAATTCAAATGTCGGATCGATTGCCAATTCTTTGCCGGCTGTTTTTCTGTAGGCCTTTGTCCATTTCACCTTTCTTGGATTCTTCTTCTTCTTGAAGGCCGCGTGACATTTCGATCGGCAAAATTTGAAAATCTACAAAAAAAGAGGAAAAATTAGTTACTATTTTTTTTATTTATTTTTTTTTTGTATTATTCACTATCGCATTTTTCCATTTTAAAATTAATTTTCAATTCCAATTTCGCAATTTTTCTATTTTAAAATTAATTTTCAATTCCAATTTCGTAATTTTTCTATTTTAAAATTAATTTTCAATTCCAATTTCGAAATTCAATTTAATTGCAATTTAGTTTTAAATTCGCTTTAACTTTAATTTCAAATTTAATATCAAATTAATTTTAATTGCAATTTTCATTTAATTTCAATTTACTTTCAATTTTCATTCATTTTCAATATTTATTTTTAATTTAATAACAATTTAAATTAAATTTCAATTTTAATTCCATTTTCATTTCAAATTGAATTTAGTTTCAATTTTAATTAAATTTTAATTTCAATTTTGATTTCAATTTTGTTTCAAATTCAATTTAGTTTCAATTTTAATTGAATTTGAATCGCAATTTTAATTTAATTTCAGTTAAGTTTGTATTTCAATTTTGTTTCAAAATTCAATTTCAATTTAATTTTAATTTTAATTAAATTCTAATTTCAATTTTAATTTCATTTTATTTCAAAATTTAATGTCCATTTAGTTTCAATTTTAATTGAATTGAATTTTAATTTCAAATTAATTTCAATCTCAATTTTAAGTTAATTTTAATTTAGTTTTTATTTCAATTTTGATTCAAAATTCAATTTAAATTTAGTTTCAATTTTAATTGGATTTTAATTCCAATTTGAATTTAATTTCAATTTTAACTTCAATTTTATTTGAAATTCAATTTCGTTTCCATTCAGTTTCAATTTGGCGTTAAATTTAATTTTAAAATAATTTCAATTGCAATTTGAATTTAATTTCAATTTCAATTTGATTTTAAATCAAACTTCAATTTTGTTTCAAATTCAATTTTTAATTCAATTAAGTTTCAATTTAATTTCAATTGAATTTTAATTTCAATTAAGTTTGTATTTCAATTTTGTTTCAAAATTCAATTTCAATTTAGTTTCAATTTTAATTGAAACTTTAATTTTGTTTCAAATTCAATTTCGTTTCAATTTAGTTTTAATTTCGCTTTTAATTTAATTTTGATTCCAATTTCAATTTCATTACAATTTCAATTTAATTTCAAATTAATTTTAGATACAATTTTGAATTAATTTTAATTTCGATGTAAATTTAATTTCAATTTTAATTCCATTTTTGTTTCAAATTTAATTTAGTTTCAATTTTAATTAAATTCTAATTTCAATTTTAATTTTAATTTTGTTTCAAATTCAATTTACTTTCAATTTCGCTTTTAATTTAATTTCAATTTAATTTTAACTTCAATTTTGCTTCAAATTAAATTTAGTTTCAATTTTAATTGAATTTCAATTTCAATTTAATTTCAATTCAAACTTCAATTTTGTTTTAAATTCAATTAAGGTTTAATTTTCAATTCAATTTAGTTTCAATTTTCGTTTGAATTTTAATTGCAATTTAATTTCAATTTTGATGTAAATTTAATTTCAAAATTAATTTTAATCGTATTTTTAATTTAATTTTAATTTAGTTTGTATTTTAATTTTGTTTTAAAATTCAATTTCAATTTAATTTCAATTTAGTTTGTATTTCAATTTAATTTCAATTTTAATTTAAATTTTAATTTAATTTCAATTTTACATTTTAGTTTGTTCAAATTCAATTTAGTTTCAATGTTTAATTGAATTTTAATTTCAATTTCAGTTTAATTACAATTCTAACTTCAATTTCATTACAAATTTAATTTTAATTTCAATTTAATTTCAATCTTCATTTAGTTTCAATTTTAATTTAATTTCTCATTCAATTTTATTTTAATTTTTCTTAAATTTCAAATAAATTTCCAAATGAAATAAAAATAAAAACTTAAAAAGTAAAAATAAAAAAATAGACAAAAGCAAAAATATATAGTAAAAACTAAACTTTCAACAATAAATAAATAATTATTTAGACGCAAATATTTCAGAACTTTTAAAATAAAAAAAAAACAATTTCACAAAAAACCAAACAAATTTTACAAAAATGTTTAATTTTTTTTCCACAATAAATTAATAAATTATTTGACAATTACTATTTATTAGAAAAGAATTTTTTGTTTCATTTGTTAATAAACCAAATTATTTCATTAAACTAACAGTAAATAAAATTTCGAAAGAAAATTCGAAGAAAATTTGACACAAACTAACCTCAAAAAAAAACAAGTCCCACTTTACAAAACAATTTTCCATCTTTTCCCATTAAATTAATCAAATAAAGAAAATAGAGACGAAATAATAAGTTAAATATGTAAGAAAATAAGAATTAGAATCGAAAAAAACACGTAAATTTGGAAAAATTCTGAAAATTAACAAGAAACATAACCTTAAAAATTGGAAAAATATTTTTCTTCCCTCCGCTTTGTGTGTGATGGAAAATAACAATGAAATAAATACTCACTTTGCAGTCATTGCGAACAAATTGAATTCCATGTCCGGGATAAACTCTCGACGAACAAAAATAACACGTTTCAATTCTCATTTTTCTCTCATAAAATTATTTTTTTTCCTCTTTTCTCTCTTTTTTTTTAGAAAAAACAGACACTGTCGACGAAACCAGACGACCACGAGGAGAAGACAAAATTATCTCTCGCGAGAACTCGAAATCATCTGTCGTCATAAACTTGTTACTCACTTCACACTTTAGCCACTTTTTTTTTTAATTTGGCGCCAAATTCAAATCGAATTCAAATAAAATGAATGAAATTCGAATAAACAAAAAGGGCAAAATAAACAAAATGCTCTTAAAAAATCATTGAACAAAATATTTACAAGTAAAAATTTCTATAAAGTAAATAAAAAAATTTCTTTTCTGGAGAAAACACATTTCGAAGCTCACAAAAAATAAACACACGGCGCCATCTGTCGGCGAAACTTGTTACTCACTTCACACTGTATCCACTTTTTTTGTTCAAATTTCGCGCGAAATTCAAATCGAATTCAAATAAAATGATTGAAATTCGAATCGAATTCAAATAAAATGATTGAAATTCGAATCGAATTCAAATAAAATGAATTAAATTCGAATAAACAAAAAGTGCAAAATAAACAAAATACTTTTAAAAATCAATAAAAAAAAAGCAAAATACCGACAAGTAAAAATTTCTATAAAGTAAACAATTCAATTATTTCTGTAAAAAATAAATTTCTTTAGAAAAAACACGCATCGAAACTGACAAAAAAAAACACACGGCGCCATCTGTCGCCGAAACTTGTTACTCACTTCACACTTTATCCACTTTTTTTGTTCAAATTTCGCGCGAAATTCAAATCGAATTCAAATAAAATGAAGGAAATTCAAATAAAGAAAAAGGGCAAAATAAACAAAAATACTTTTACAAATTCCCATCAATAAAAAAATATATCTACAAGTAAAAATTTCTATAAAGTAAACAAAAAAATACGAAAAAAAACAATTCAAAGAAAGACAAGACAAAAATTTATTCTCAATTGAAAAAAAAATCCGCACCTTTCAAATTTTTCTTTCAAAAGAAAAAAATTCTATTCAAAAAAAAAAAGAAAAAAAAATGGTGCGAAATAAAAAAAAACGTTACTTTTGTATAATTAAATCGCGAAGAAGATATAAAAATGGGGGAAAAAAAAGAAAAAAGAAATAAAGAGGGTTCTATCATTGAATTGTACAACTATCGATTGCCGGAAGGTACTAATTTAATATTGAAAATACTATCGTCTCCGACTTGCAAGTTGAAAAGCATGCAAAACAATAATGTTGAGTTACGTATTATTTTCATTACTAATTTTATCAATTTCCTTCTATTGTCATCAAATTTTTAACGAGCCAATTAGCATAATTAATTATCCAAATGAGTCCTACGATTTTATTGTCGGTAAGTGGATTTTTAATTATTATTTTATTTCTCCCTTTTTTCTCTCTTTTTCTCTCGCTTTTCTCGATTGCAATAAAGAAAAAAAACTCATCGAAAATTTACTCAGAAATTGCATCATTTTTTTCACTTAAAACAATTTTTTTTTTAAATTTATTTTCATTGAATAAATAAATTATTCTTATTAATAATATAATTTTTTTTGTTTTATCTTTATTCTTATTAACAATATAGTTTTTTTTTGTTTTATCATTATTCTTATTAATATTATTTTTTCGTTTTATCATTATTGAAGCAATAAATTAAAAAATAAAAGAAATAAATAATTCTCTTCATTAATATTATTATTATTATTATTATTATTATTATTATTATTATTATTATTATTATTATATTCGTAATTTTTTTTTATTTATTTACTCTTTTATTTTATTTTACTGCATTTGAATATTAATTAATTGAAATTTATTTTAAATTTAGTTCTAATTTCAATTAATTTTCAATTTAGTTTTAATTTCAATTAATTTTCGATTTAGTTTCAATATCAATTTAATGTCAATTACAATTTTTAATTTACATTCAATTTCGATGTGAATTTAATTTCAAAATTAATTTCAATCGAATTTCAAAATAAATTTCAATTACAATTTCAATTTACTTTCAATTTCGATGTAAATTTAATTTCAAAATTAATTTCAATCGAATTTTAAAATAAATTTCAATTTTGTTTGTATTTCAATTTTGTTTTAAAATTAAATTTCAAATTTAGTATCAATTTTAATTGAATTCTAATTTTTAATTATTCAATTAAATTTCACTTTTAACTTTATTATTTCACTTTAGATTCAATTGCAAATTCAATTTAATTTCAAAATTTATTTCAATCGCATTTTAACATTAATTTCAATATTTATTTTGTATAATTCAATTTTGTTTCAAAATTCAATTTCAATTTAGTTTCAATTTTAATTGAATTCTAATTTTTATTGCAATAAATTTTCAATATTAACTTCAATTACAATTTAGTTTCAATTGCAAATCGGATTTCATTTCAATTTTGTTTCAATATCGCTTTAAATTTAATTTAATAGTAAATTCAATTGCAATTTCAATTCATTTTAATTAAATTTCAATTTCAATTTCAATTTCAATTTCAATTTCAATTTCAATTTCAATTTCAATTTCAATTTTAATTTTAATTTTAATTTTAATTTTAATTTTAATTTTAATTTTAATTTTAATTTTAATTTTAATTTTAATTTTAATTTTAATTTTAATTTTAATTTTAATTTTAATTTTAATTTTAATTTTAATTGAATTTGAATTTAATTCCAATTTTAACCTCAATTTTATTTTAAATTAAATTTGAATTTAATTTCAATTTTAACTTCAATTTTATATTTAATTGAATTTAGTTTCAATTTTATTTGAATTTAAAGTTCATTTTCAATTTAATATTAATTTTAACCTCAATTTTGTTTAAAATTCAATTTTGTTTTAATATAAATTCAAATTAATTTCAATTGCAATTTTCATTTACTTTCAATTTCGAATCGCAATTATAATTTAATTTCAGTTTAGTTTGTAGTTCATAATTTTGTTTTCAATTCAATTTCAATTTAATTGAAATTTAATTTCAATTTTATTTGAATTTCAATTTTATTTCAAATTGAATTTAGTTTCAATTTTAATTGAATTTGAATTTCATTTTCAATTTAATTTCAATTTTTATTGAATTTTAATTGAATTTTAATTTAATTTCATTTTTAACTTTAATTTAGTTTCTAATTCAATTTCAATTTAGTTTCAATTTAGTTTCAAAATTCAATTTCAATTTAGTTTTAATTTTAATAAATTCTAATTTCAATTTTAATTTCAATTTTGTTTCAAATTCAATCTAGTTTCAATTTTAATTAAACTTTAATCTCAATTTTAATTTAATTTAAATTTTAACTTTAATTTAATTTAAATTTTAACTTTAAGTTAATTTAAATTTTAACTTTAATTTAATTTCAATTTTAACTTTAATTTTGTTTCAAATTCAATGTCGTTTCAATTTAGTTTCAATTTTAATTAAATTTGAATTTCAGTTTTAATTTAATTTCAATTTTGTTTTAAATTCAATGTCGTTTCAATTTAGTTTCAATTTTAATTAAATTTGACTTTCAATTTGAATTTCAGTTTTAATTTAATTTCAATTTTGTTTCAAATTTAATTTTAATATAATTTTAATCGCATTTTTAATTTAATTTGAATTGAGTTTGTTTTAAAATTTTGTTTCTTTTTTAAATTTTCAAGTGGGTGCCGGTACAGCTGGATGTGTTTTAGCATCGCGCTTATCGGAAAATCCCAATACAACTGTTTTATTAGTCGAAGCCGGCGGACAATTTAATTGGTTTTCAACAGTGCCTTTAGCCGCTCCAATTCTATTTAATTCAGAGGTCGATTGGTCTTATAAAACCGAGCCCCAATGGTATTCATCGAAAGGATTTCGCGATCACGTGAGACGATTCTTCCATTCCCCCTCCTACAATATTTACTTATTTAATTATTTATTTACTTATTTATTCACTTATTTAATTATTTATTTTCTTATTTATTTAATTATTTATTTACTTATTTAATTATTTACATATTTATTTACTTATTTATTTTCTTATTTAATTACTTATTTACTTATTTATTTAATTATTTATTTTCTTTTTTATCCACTTATTGAATTATTTATTTTCTTATTTATTCACTTATTTAATTATTTATTTTCTTATTTATTTACTTCTTAATTTATAAGTTAAAAATTTAATTAACAAGTAAAACTACTAATTACACAAAAAAGCATGAAAGAAAAAAAAAATGGCGCGAAATGCCGAAAAATAATGGAGAATTTTTTTTCTTTTTCTTCGTTGAAAAAATAAAAACGAAAAAGAGACAAAAATGGCCGCGCGGAAAAGGATTGGGCGGAAGTGGACAATTGAATTTCCTCGCGCACTCTTTTGGTAAAGCGGAGGATTTCTCAAAATGGCCGGGCGGCTGGTCGTTCTTCGACATGCAGCCGTATTTCAAAAAAGTCACAGCCATAATGAACGTGAGGAAAATCACCTCCGACGACGAATTGGCGAGTGCCGTCATTGAGGCGGGTGAAAAATTGCGAAGCAATGGCGCAATTTTCTCGCCAGCCAGCGACACATTAAATGACGGCACTCGATGGAGTAGTTTTAATGCTTATTTACAGAGCGCCTGGAATCGGGAGAATTTACACATTCTCACAAATACACTTGTCACTAAGGTAAGAAAAAACAAATAACAATAAAAAAAATCAAAATTGTACTGGAAAAAAGAAAGTTTCAATTATTTTTCTCTCTGCTAAATTATTTTCTGTCAAACTAACTATTTACTACATTATTTCCTGCTGAATACATTTGCTAAATTATTTCCTACTTTAATATTTGCTGAATTATTTTGCTAAACCGTATTTCCGCTAAATAGAAAAAAAATATTGTTCCCGAAAAATAATTTCCACACACAGACACACAACTATTTTTCTTTTCCCCCCCAAATTAGATCGTGTTTGGAAAGAATTTCAGAGCCGAGGCAATCGAAATGAGACACGAAAATGGAACAGTCAGTAAAGTAATTGCCAATAATGAAATTATTCTTTCCGGTGGAACAATAAATACACCGCAATTATTAATGTTATCGGGAATTGGACCTTCGATGGAGCTCAAAAAGCATAATGTAAAAAAACTTATACACGTTTTTCTTTTTTAAGAGAGAAAAAATCTGCCCGCAAAATTTTCTTTATATTTTCCGCACTACAAAAAGTTTCGAATTCGAATTTCGAACCTTTTGTTCCTTATGCGATGAATAGTTTTTTTTTTTTTTGTTTCAAAGTAGCGTAAAAAAGGAGAAAAAGAAATAAGTTATACCGTAATTACCATTTCTATAGGAAAAATCGGAAATATTCGATTGTTTCGAAGTAAAAATATTTGATAGTAGAATAATTTTTACGATATTTATTTATTTATTTATAAAATAAATCACGAAATTATTGTGACGATGACGTGACGCACAGACAGCAAAGTGAAATTTTGAGGTTAGGTGTCTTTCGCGTCCTTCGCGTCAAGGAACAAAAGTGTTGCCAATCGCGCAGTACAACAAATTTTGGCGCGAAAATTCAAAATCGAATTCACATTTTTTCTCTATTATTCATTTAATTATTAATTATTATTATTATATTTTCCACTATCACTGTAATTCTAAATAATTCCTCTTTCAGATAACAGTTATTAAAGAAATTTCAGGCGTCGGTCAAAATTTATTCGATCATTTAAATATGCCACTGTACGTTTTCCTCCAAGCGCCAATAACAATAACAATAAAAAAAATCCAAAGCATCACGACATTATTGCAGTATTTTATTTTCGGAACTGGTAAATATTATTCCACTCCCCCCACCCTCAACCTTCTCCTTAATTAATTATTCAATTAAGAAACGAAAATTTTTTTTTCTTCAAATTGTCGGTAAGGTAGATTCCCGCCTATCCAGTCAGGGGATAATACCAGAAAAAAATTTATTTTCTTTCAGGACTTTTAACAACAAACGGAATAAAAGCAATTGGACGCAAGAATAATAGTGGTTTCATGCTTTTTGCTGGCGCATCGACAGATGAGAAATTATTGAAATCTATCGGTAATTATCGAACGGAGGTAAAATTTGATTTTCTTCTTTTATATTTTAAACTCGCGTTTAATTTATATTGTTATATAGTAATTTTTGAACTGAACTTTTAAGTTATGAAGAGACGCGAATAAATGCGGGCGGTAGCAACGAAAGACAACAACAACAACAATTGCGGTTGTATTGTTATAGGTTAGGTTATTTTCAACGCGGAGAACAAGTGTGCCAACCTTGAAAAACGAAACAATTTTTTTCCTCTCTGTTTTTAATCCACTTTTTCTTCGTAAATTATCAATTTATTTAAATAGACAGATAGACAATGATAGAAAAAAAAGTAGCAGAGTTAATAATTGTATCTATTATTATTATAATTTATATAATTAATTAAATAAATAATTAATCATAAGTGACAATAATGTGACATGTGACGAACGCTCTTTTTCTGTATTTTTAACTAAAAAAAAAAAAATTATTAACATAACCTCTCAAAACTTTTTTCTCTTATTTTCTTATCATCTCTCTCTCTGATGATTTGTCGTGATTTGTCATTATTTTTTTAGTAGGGTATTGCGAATGAAAATATTATGAAGACGAAATAAGAAAAATTGATTATATTTAGAAGGGAACTTTAGGTTTTCAGATCACTTTATCCAACTTATAATAACACATCGCAGGAGGGATTTCTCTTCTTGGCAAGTTGCTATCAACCGAAAAGTCGTGGGAATATTACTTTAAAATCTGACAATATTCTCGATCCACCGGCAATTGATCCCTCGTATTTGGAGCACGATGACGATATTAAATGTTCGCAAGAAGGTAACAAAAAAAAATAATAATAATAATTAAAACTCACCAAAAAAGTGCGAAAGAAGACAAAGTTTTTTTTCTTTTTGGGAAATAAATATAAATAAATTTCGTGTTTTTTTTTTTTACAAATTTCAGGTGTGAAATTAGCCTTAAAAATACTCGACAGCGAGGAATTTCGTAAATTGGGGGCAAAATTGCATATTCCAAATTTGAAAAATTGCCCACCATCCGATGATAATTATTGGGATGAGAATTTTTTCGAATGTGCGATTCGAACTGGAGGAATCGCGAGTTATCATCCAGGCGGGAGTTGTAAAATGGGAACCGGAAGTGACGCTGTTGTCGATACAAAATTACGGTAGTGGAGAACAATTATTCTTCCTTTATTTGAATTACCGTTTTATTATTATTATTATTATTTTATTATTATTTTATTTTTACAGGGTTGCCAGAAATATTTAATTTTCTTTTACCCTGATTTCCAGACAAAATTTTCACTTTTTCCCTGACACTAAAGAATATTCTGATTCACTCTACAAATTATTAGATAATCAAGAAAAAAATGTTCCATTACATTTATTTACAAATTTCATTAATTGTAAAATTATGCAAAAACATCAATAACTTCTTTTTTTAAATAAATATTTAATCATTATTATTTTTCTGTAGGAATTAAAATTCTTCAAAACATTCAAATTCAAACCTTTTTAAATTAAACAATTATAAGTTCGTCTTCCTCATGTTTTGTAATAATTAAAATTACCTTAACATTTTTCAGAATAGGTTAATTATTTACAAAAAATCATTTAAAAATCCTTCGCAAGAATTCAATAATTTTTAGAAGCAGTAAAATTTCTCAAAAAAATTAAATTATTTTTAAAAAATCTAATAAAGTTCGTGGCAATAATTCAATTACTATCAAAAATAATAATAAATCGATTATCCGTTAATTCCTTTTTAAATCAATTTTTATTAGAAAATTCTAGAAAAATTCAATTATTTAAATTAAAGAATAAATAATTTATTGAATAATAGAATGTTCTTTGTTAAAATTTAATTCTCATAAAGAATTTTATCAATTAATTTTTAAATATATGAATTTCATTTGACAAATTTTAATAAAATTTTTAAGAATAATTACATTTTTCGAGGAATTTGATTAAAATATATATTGTTTAAAAAATCATTAAAATTCTGCCATGAGTTTTATTACTTATAAAAATAATTTCAATTTTCTTAAAACTTTCATAAAATAATTGAATGTTTGAGAAGAATTTTATTATTTATAAAGTTACTTGGAATTTTAACAAGATTTTTTTTTTTAATTTTCCAACACAATTGAATTTCTGCGAAGAATTTTATTACATTTTTAAAATAATTTAATTCTTTCAAACGAATTTTATTCAAATTTATAAAAATAACTGTATTTATGTGAAGAATTTTATTATTTTTATAAATAATTTAATTCTTACAAAGAATTTTATTTCAGTTTATAAAAATAATTGAATTTCGGTGAAGAATTTTTTTAATAATTTATATTTTTCGAAAAATTTTATGAAATTTTGTATTTTAAATAATTAATTCCTGTGAAAATTTTATTACTTATGAAAATAATCGATTTATTTTGATTTAATTCATTAAAATTGATTTCCTACAAAATTTTGCCAAGAATTTTATTTAAATTTTTAAATATAATTGAATGTAGATGAAGAGTTTTTTTTATTTATTAATATAATTGAAATTTTGAAAATGTTTTTTTTAATTTTGGAGAATAATTGAATTTTTGCGAAGAATTTTATTAATTTTGAAAATAATTTAATTCTTCCAATGAACTTTATTCATGTTTTTATAAATAATTGAATTCTTACAACGAATTTTATTTAAGTTTATAAAAGTAATTGAATTTCGGTGAAGAATTTTATTATTTATAAAAATATTTTTACATAATTGTTATTTTTCGAAAAATTTTATTAAATTTTGTATTTTAAATAATTGAATTCCTGTGAAAAAATTGATTACTACTTATGAAAATAATTGAATTATTTTGAAGAAATTCATTAAAAATTGAATAATTGAATTCTTGTGGAATTTTGTCAAGACTTTTATTAAAACTTTTTAAAAAATAATTGAATTTTAATGAAGTATTTTATTATTTATAAAAATAATTGTAATTTGGACGAGAATTGTTTTTTAATTTTTCAACATAATTGAAATTCTGCGAAGAATTTTTCTAACTTTTGAAAATAATTGAATTTCTGTAATAATTTGTAACTTTTCCAAAATCTAATTGTTTTTTAGTATTTTTAACTAAAATTCTTTTATCAATCTAGTATTTATGAAAATTGTAAAAATTATTCATAAAATAATTTATGATAGTTATTATTAATTTTATTTAATTATTATTTATTATTATTGTTTATTTATATTTTATTATTAATCATTAATTTTATGATAGTTTTTTGAAAATAAATAATTAAATAAATAAATTCTTCTTTCGAATAATATAAATAAATATAAGTAAAAAATAAAATATCACAAAGTTCGTTCTTTTTTTTTCTTTTTAGAGTAAAAGGAGTCAAGGGACTGAGAATTGTCGACGGAAGTATATTTCCATCGCCAATTTCCGGATATCCGAATAGTGTAATAATTGCCGTGGCCGAGAGAGCTGCCGATTTTATAATCTCTGACAAACGGAATTGAATTTTCAAAATAATACTGCAATTTTCTATTCACACAAATATTGTGTTATTCAAGGAAAAGAAGAAAAAAATCCTCTTTCCTTAAATTTCAAAAATATTATATCGAAATAAAGAAAATTATTTTCTTACTTGTATTTTTCTCTTACTTTCCCGTATACTTTTTGGTTTTTAAAATTCTTTTTCAATTGAATTAAATTAAAATTATTGATTCATAAAATTTATTCATTAAAAAAAAATATTGTAAAAAAAAGTAAAAAATTGAAAAAAAAATTAAAATCAGTAATTAATTTAATTCAATTTCATTTCATTTTATTTTTTTTTATTCGACGATTTCGATTTATTTTCAAGACAAAAGGAGATTGAAAAAATTCGACGCTGTGAAATTGCAACAAATTGTCGATTATATTTTGTAAATGTGTCAAAAAAAAGAGAGAGAGAGAGAGAGAGATATTTTTCAAAAAAAAAAAAATTGCAAAAACGAAAAATATTTCTAAGAAATTGCAAAAACGGGAAATAAATATTAATAAGTGATTAATTAATTGAATAGGAAAGATGAATTATTTTCTGCAGCAGCATAAAGCGAAACATATTTGTCGAATTCCGTTTGGACTTCGAGAACTTTCCACCGATATTTCGAGAGAGGTTAAAGAAAAAAATTATTATTTTCTTTTTTTCAAATACAAAAATTACGATTTTTGTTTCATTCTTTCTTTATTTTTTTTGCCAATTCAGGTTCTTCGAGAACATCCAAAAAATATTTACCATTTTATTGCCAATTACTTGGAGATTCTACTCAACACGAGAGAAAATGCAAAAGGTAAACAATATTCTAATTAATATAAATTTTTTTCTTTGAAATTAAAAATTATTCTTTAAAAAAGAAAATATATAATTTTTAAAGCAAAAAAATCAGTTTCATTCAAATTGAAAATTATTCTTTGAAAATCATTTTTTTACTTTCAAATTAAAAATTATTCTTTGAAAACAATTTATTTGCTTTCAAATTAAAAATTATTCTCTGAAAATAATTTGTTTGCTTTCAAATTAAAAATTATTCTTTGAAAATCATTTTTTTTTTGCTTTCAAATTAAAAATTATTCTTTGAAAATAATTTGTTTGCTTTCAAATTAAAAATTATTCTTTGAAAATCATTTTTTTGCTTTCAAATTAAAAATTATTCTTTGAAAATCATTTTTTTTTTGCTTTCAAATTAAAAATTATTCTTTGAAAATCTTTTCCTCATTAGTTGCATTGCAAGTGGTTCGCAATATAACAAATGACAGTGAAGCGATAATTGAAGTTTTGAAAAAAACCGGATTATCATTTCAACAAATAGCATTGGCAGCTCCTCAACTTCAAGCAAGTTTTCCATTTTCATTTCTCTTCCTCTAAAAAAAAAAAATTAAACAAAAAACAAAATTACAAATAAAAAAAAAATTTATTCTCCATTTATAAGGAATTTTCTTTGCTTTTTTTTTGTTTTCCAGAAAAGTTTTCGAGATTATTTGGATGCTGTGAATAGAAATTCAAATGAAAAACTATCAGGTGAGCAATTCATTTGAATCTGGACACGATTTTTTGTTTATTTTAGTTTTCCAAAAAAATCAAAAAGTAGATAAATAATTTTTCATCTATTTTATGATTTTTTTTTTTTGGGAAAATGAAATAAGAATTATTTTTTCAATTTTAATAACGTTAATAATTATAATATTAATAATAATAATAATAATAAAAATAATACCTAATAATAATAATTAAAAAAATACTTTTTCCAGAAAAGGAAGATAACGAAAAAGGACAAAATTTGCTTGAACCAAAAAATACTATTCAAATGTTCGAAGATTCAGGAATTAAATTCGAAGAAGCAAATAAAGCAGCTTTTATAATTCAAGTAAAATACATTTTTTTCCCCAAAAATTTGAAAATAATTTTAATTCCATCGAAGAAATGTATTATTTAGTAAAATTCTTTTGAATATTATTTTTGAAAAAAACATTCTTTACAAGAATTCAATTATTTTCCAATTATTTTCATAAATTTCCATAAAATTAAAAAAAAAAACAATTCAATTATTTGCAAAAGTAATAAAATTCTCCATAACATAATTTCAATCATGTTTAAATTTTTTTGGAAATTTTCCGAAATTTCAATTGTCAATTATCTTTATAAATAATTAAATTTTTCTCTACAATTGAATTATTTTCAAACAATTTTATTAAAATTCTACGCAAACGTTTAATTATTTTCATAAATATTTATAATAACATTCTTTGGAAGGATTCAATTACTTTTATAAATAGTAAAATTCTTTGCGCAGAAATTCAATTAGTGTCAATAAATTTTAATGAAATTGAATTAATCAAATTTTTCCATTATAATTACGAAGAGACAAGATTTTTTTTTTTGAAAAATTGAAAAAATTCTTTCTTTATAATTCAATTATATTTTCCAAAATGGTAGATTTATGTTCGAAATTGAAATAAATTTGAATTTGATGAGAAAATAAAATAGAAATAAAATTAGGACAAAGCCGAGAAAAACCGGGAGTTTAAATGATTTGAAAAATTCGTATTTAAAAGAGAAAAATATTTTTAAACTTTAACAAAAAAAAAAAAAAAACTTACTTGGAACTTTTGTTTCCATTTTAATTTCTTTTCTTTTCCGTTCCTTTTTCTATGAAATTATAATTATATACGCAGAGAGCGTTTAGAAAATATTGCGATAAGAAGAAGAAGAAAATTTCCCAACTTTCATCGTTATTATCAATTTCCTCGCAATCCTTGGTCGTCGGTTCAATTTTAAATCACTTGAATCAAAGAGTTTTCGACAATATTTTAGAGCGAAGCGAATTGCCCGAGGATTTCGAGTCACTCGAGGAATTGTCCAGGTCCTTGGAGAAAATACAAATTATCCATCAATCCTTGTGGCGTGGCTCGCAGTTTTCTGAAAAAGGTGAATTATATGTTTCAATATTTTTCATTTTTTTTATGTTTAAACGAATTTTTTCTAAAAAAAAATATTTTTCAATTTTAAAAACGAAAAAAAGAATTTTAAAGTAAATACTAATTTGGAAATTGAATAAAATAAATACAAAAATAATTACTAATTTGGAAATTAGGTAAAGAATAAAAAAAAATAATAACTAATTTAGAAATTAACTCAAAAAATGAAAAATAATTACTAATTTGGAAATTAGATAAAAAAATAATAAATATTTTGGAAATTAGATAAAAAATAATGACTAATTTGGAAATTAGATAAATAAATAATAAATATTTTGGAAATTAGATAAAAAATAATTACGAATTTGGAAATTAGATAAAAAAAATAATAAATATTTTGGAAATTAGATAAAAAAATACCAAACTAATTACAAATTTGGAAATTAGATAAAAAAAATAATAAATATTTTGGAAATTAGATAAAAAATAATTACGAATTTGGAAATTAGATAAAATAAATAATAAATATTTTGGAAATTAGATAAAAAATAATGACTAATTTGGAAATTAGATAAAAAAATAATAAATATTTTGGAAATTAGATAAAAAATAATGACTAATTTGGAAATTAGATAAATAAATAATAAATATTTTGGAAATTAGATAAAAAATAATGACTAATTTGGAAATTAGATAAAAAATAATTACGAATTTGGAAATTAGATAAAAAAAATAATAAATATTTTGGAAATTAGATAAAAAAATACCAAACTAATTACAAATTTGGAAATTAGATAAAAAATAATTACGAATTTTGGAAATTAGATAAAATAAATAATAAATATTTTGGAAATTAGATAAAAAATAATGACTAATTTGGAAATTAGATAAAAAAATACCAAACTAATTACAAATTTGGAAATTAGATAAAAAATAATTACGAATTTTGGAAATTAGATAAAATAAATAATAAATATTTTGGAAATTAGATAAAAAATAATGACTAATTTGGAAATTAGATAAAAAAATACCAAACTAATTACAAATTTGGAAATTAGATAAAAAATAATTACGAATTTGGAAGTTAGATAAAAAAATACCAAACTAATTACAAATTTGGAAATTAGATAAAAAATAATTACGAATTTGGAAATTAGATAAAAAATACCAAACTAATTATAAATTTGGAAATTAGATAAAAAATAATTACGAATTTGGAAGTTAGATAAAAAAATACCAAACTAATTACAAATTTGGAAATTAGATAAAAAATAATTACGAATTTGGAAATTAGATAAAAAATACCAAACTAATTATAAATTTGGAAATTCGATAAAAAAATAATTACTATTTTGGAAATCAAATAAAAAATAATTACTAATTTGGAAATTAAATAAAAAATAAAGAAAATTACTAATTTTCTAAATTAAATAAAAAATAAAGAAAATTACTTATTTGAAAATTAAATAAAAAATAAATATCATTACAATTCTTAAAAACTGCGATTGAAGACTGAAAAAAAATTGAAAATGCCGAAAAGAATTAAATAATAACAAACTTAGAAATTAAATTAAATTATTATTATTTTAGAAATTCAATTGTTAAAATATTGTCAAAATTGTTATTAAAAATATATTATTTTCCTCCAAACTTTTTCCAGATTCTTACGAAGGTGATGAAGAAAATAATTTTCTACAATTTTCAGAAAGTAATGAAGAAAATAATTTCCTAAAATTTGCAGAAAATAATGAAGAAAATAATTTCCTAAAATTCTCAGAAAGTAATGAAGAAAATAATTTCCTAAAATTTGCAGAAAGTAGCGAAGAAAATAATTTATTAAAATTTTCAGAAAGTAATGAAGAAAATAATTTCCTAAAATTTGCAGAAAGTAATGAAGAAAATAATTTCCTAAAATTCTCAGAAAGCAATGATGAAGAAAATTTTGAGTTTTGATAATAAAGCAAAAGAAAAATGTTCTACTTGTTTTCCAAGTTATAATTAAAATAAATATTGAAAACCATTAAAATTTATTATAAATAAATAAATAAATAAATAATTTCGAAACAATAATTTATTATTTTTTATTAATTATTACCAATAGAAACAATAATTTATTAGATTGATTAATTTTCTTTTCTTACTCTCGTCGCTCTCGTCGAACTGTCTCGAACTGTCACAAGAATTTATATAGGTTATGTTCACCTTCACATTCCGCATATTCTTCCGATTTCTTCTCTTTATATCTTTAACACTTGTTTTCAATTATCAATAATGTTTTTATTTATAGAAATCAGAGGCAATATATAATATATTGAATATTTTCTCGAAAACTGTGAAACCTATTCATGATTCGCGTCGAAAATTGTTAAACTTTTTATATATTTTTCACTGTCATCAACCGTCGAGAACGTCAAGAACGTCAAGACCGTCAAAAAACCCAAATGAGTCAAAATTTAAACAAGACTAATATTTCTTCAATCTCGCACTCAAATTTGAACTTTATTTTCGGAATATATCAAAACTCAATAGAAATAGTAATCGAACTGAATTTTATTTTTAATAAAATAAATAAACGAAATAAATATTTACATTGTTGCATAAAAGAAAAAAAAAGGCTATATTAATTAAATTCTTAGGATTATTTTACGTGAACACCGGAAGTGAATTTTTTTTCTTCGGCATTCTTCGTAAACTAGATATTATTAGGTAAACTTCGTAAACTTTCGGTAAATGTCGTGTGTAAACTGTATAAATTGATATTTCGTAAATCTCCATTCGTCACTTCCTGTCCCCACTTTTTTATTTTATTTTCTATCAAAACAAATCAAAACAAAACAAAATGCCAAAATGTAAACTGTAAAGTAGTTTTTTCAGTTCGACCTTCAACCTTCGTTATTTCCTGTCCATTCCTGACTATTTTGTTTTTGTATTAAAAACGTGCTTCCCTTCGAAACTATAAAGTGAATAAAAAGAAGAAAATATCGAAATTCATCATTTCATCTGAAAGGTGAGGAAAAAAATTTTACGATCAAAATGAAAAGAAATTAAGAAAATAAATAATGATAAATAAATATAACAAATATTTCTATTTTTTACAATATTTATCAATATAATTTGCGAAGGAATAAAATTTAAACCAGTGAAAATATTGCGAAAAATTTGGTAAATTTGTAGGTTATTATTTCTACGTGTTTTTCGATTGAAATTATATATAAATACTTATAAAAACCAAATTACAATAAAATTAATTATTGAATTTGAAAAAATAATTCAAGCCCGAAAAATAGAAAATTCTTTTTTTTATTGTTTTTCATTTTTTTTCTATCGTTATTTTTTATATTTACTTATACGATTCATAGGAATAATTCAATTTTATTCAGAACAAAAACAATTAGAGCGAAAAGAAGAAAAAGAAACAATAGTTTTTTTTACTGTCTGCAATTGTAAAAATTTATTTACTTCTTTAGAATTTTAATTATAGTTAATTACTATTTTTTATTAATTTATTTTTATATATTTTATTTCATAAATAAATTTTTTTATTAGTTTTATAAATAAATAAATAAATAAAATAAATATTTTTTTATTGGTTTTATAAATAAGTAGATAAAGAAATAAAATAAATACTTTTTTTTATTCGTTTTATAAATAAATAAAGAAATAAATTAAATATTTTTTTATTGGTTTTATAAATAAGTAGATAAAGAAATAAAATAAATACTTTTTTTTATTCGTTTTATAAATAAATAAAGAAATAAATTATAAATATGTTTTTATTTGTTTTATAAATAAAGAAGTAAAATAAATTTTTTTTATTAGTTTTATAAATAAATAAAGAAATAAATTAAATATTTTTTTATTTGTTTTATAAATAAAGAAATAAAATTAATTTTTTTTTATTAGTGTTATAAATAAATAATTTACCATTAGTTTATTTCTTATCAATATATTTTTTTTATTATTTCTTTTTCAGAATAATGGATGGGAAAATTAATTTCGAGGAGAAATTGGATTTCACCATAAAAACAATATTAAGGAATTCGAAAAGTGTTAATTTGCAATTACTTGGGGAATTATTTGAAAATGTCACTTGGAATAAACGAAAGGAAGAGGCGGAAATTTACGAAATTTCAAAGAAAATGATCGAAAAATGGAGTTTATATCTTCAGAAACATTTCCTAAAGGTGAGAAGTTTATTGCAATTTTTTAAAATTAAATTTTATTGAATTTTGTTGAATTTTATTGAATTTTACTGAATTTTTATTGAATTTTACTAAATTTTTTTTTAATTTTGTTGAATTTTTATTGAATTTTACTGAAGTTTATTGAATTTAATTGAATTTTCATTGAATTGTTTTAAAATAAATTTTACGGAAATAAATTCGAAAATTAAAAAAATAAATAGAATTTCTAAAAAAGAATTTAATTGAAATTCTTAAAAATAATTAAATTTTGCAAAGAATTTTTGTTAAATTCTGGAAAATAATTTGAATTTTGCAAAAAAATTTTCAGTAAAGAATTTTATTAAAATTTTTGCGAATATTTTGAATTTTGCAAATGAATTTGATTGAAATTCTTGAAAATAATTGAATTTTGCAAAGAATTTGATTGAAATTCTGAAAAATAATTGAATTTTGCAAAGAATTTTTGTTTAAAATTCCTGAAAAATAATTTCAATTTTTCAATAAAGAATTTCATTTTAATTTTCGAAAATAATTCAATTTTTTGCGAATATTTTGAATTTTGCAAAGAATTTTATTAAAATTCTGACTAATAATTGAATTTTGCAAAGAATTTTGATTTAAAATTCCTGAAAAATAATATGAATTTTTCAAAAAGAAGAATTTCATTTAAATTTTTGAATATCATTGATTTTTTCGAATATTTTAAATTTTGCAAAGAATTTGTTTGAAATTCTTGAAAATAATTGAATTTTGCATAGAATTTGTGTTTAAAATTCTAGAAAAATAATTTGAATTTTTCAATAAAGAATTTCATTTAAATTTTCGAAAATAATTTAAATTTTTCAATAAAGAATTTTATTTAAATTTTCGAAAATAATTCAAATTGAATTTTATTAAATTTTATTCAATTTTATTCAATTTTATTAATAGAAATTTCACGCAAATAAATTCGAAATTCTAAAAGGAGAATTTATTATTATTCGAAATAAAGGAATTTTGTTTAAATAAAAATTAAACTTTCTTCCGAGAAAAATTTAATTAACAAAAAAAATTTATTTTCTCTAAGAATTTCGCCTTTTATTAATTTAAAAATCGTCAATTTTCCGTCTTCTTTCTTTTCAGTTTATAGAATTATCAAAAGAAACGAATGACGATTCGTTAATTTCCCAAATTTTCGACATTGCCTACGAATTGCGTGACATTTATCCAGGAATCGTTGGCGTTACAATTCTACACGATGCAATTGTGGAATTAAATTCCAAAAAATCCGACGTCCTTCTTTTGACGGTCATCAATTTTTTGGGTAAATTTCTCTATAAAAATTTAGAGGAAATCATTGAGAGGAAGCAGATGGGAAATTACTTTCGCAAATTTCTCAAACAATTATGGAATGAAAATGAGGAGATAAAATTTTTAACCTCGTATTATGTGAAGAAAATATTTCTCAAATATCCAATCGCAAGGAAATTGATTACAAAATATTTGCAATGTTTAAAATACAGTTCGAATGTGGAAACATTGAAAATTGTTGCCATCATACTGATGACGAATATAATTTACAGAAGAATTGAAATTTTACAGGAGAATAGATTTTTTCGGGAATTCGTCATAAATCTCATCACTGATCAGGAGGTGATTGCATTCAATTTAAAATTACAAATTAGAACGAAAATTTAATTTTTAATTTTAATTTTACTATTGACATTTTTTTTATTTTCGAATTTGAATTTTTTCGATAAATTTATAGTCAAAATTTGACAAATTTATAATTATTAAGTAAACATTAATATTGTTTATATTTTCAACGATTTTAAAATAATTCTTCGCAAGAATTCAATTATTTACATATTTAAAAATAAATAATTGAATTTTGCAAAGAATTTTTGTTTAAAATTCCTGAAAAATAATTTGAATTTTACAATAAAGAATTTCATTTAAATTTTCGAAAATAATTCAATTTTTTTTAATATTTTGAATTTTGCAAAGAAATTCATTAAAATTCTTGAAAATAAAATTGAATTTGCAAAGAATTCTTGTTTAAAATTTCTTAAAATAATTGAATTTTTCAATAAAGAATTTCTTTTAAATTTTTGCGAATATTTTAAATTTTGCAAAGAATTTAATTAAAATTCTTGAAAATAATTGAATTTAGCAAAGAATTTTTTTTAAATTCTGGAAAATAATTTGAATTTTGCAGAGAAAAAAAAATAATTTTGAATTTTTCAATAAAGAATTTTATTTAAATTATGGAAAATAACTCAATTTTTGTGAATATTTTGAATTTTGCAAAGAATTTCATTAAAATTCTTGAAAATGTAATTAAATTTTGCAAAGAATTTTATTAAAATTCTAAAAAAATAATTAAATTTGCCAAGGAATTTTTCTTTAAAATTCCTGAAAAATAATTTGGATTTTTCAATAAAGAATTTTATTCAAATTTTCGTAAATAATTCAATTTTTTGCGAATATTTTAAATTTCGCAAAGAATTTGATTGAAATTCTTGAAAATAAAATTCAATTTTGCATAGAATTTTTGTATAAAATTCCTGAAAAATAATTTTGAATTTTTCAATAAAGAATTTTATTTAAATTATCGAAAATAATTCAATTTTTGTGAATATTTTGAATTTTGCAAAGAATTTCATTAAAATTCTTGAAAATGTAATTAAGATTTAGCAAAGAATCTGATTAAAATTTTTTGAAAAATAGTTAAAATTTTTTTAATAAAGTATTTTATTAATATTCTTCCAAAATAATTGAATTTCTCAAACAATTTTTATATATATCAAAAATTTATTTGAATCTTGTCAAAAATTTGAATTTGAGTTTTGCAAAAGAATTTAATAAAAAAATCTTGAAAATAATTAAATTTTTGTAAAATTTCTTTAAAAATAATTAAATTCTGGTAAAATCTTTTCAAAACTAATTAAATTTTGGTAAAATATTTTCAACAATATAATTGAATTTTGGTATAATCTTTTCAAGAATAATTAAATTTTGGTAAAATCTTTTCAACAATAATTTTAATTTTAGTAAAACTTTCAAAAAACAATTCAAAATTTGACAAAATCTTTGAAAAATAGTTGAATTTTTTTTTTTTAATATAAAAATATTAATCAAATTTTTCCAAGAATTTTAATCCTAAAATAAATAAATTCTGAAAAATTCTAAAATAGCATTTTTTTCTAAACTAATTCACTTTATTCGTAGGTAATTGAACCTTTAAAAAATTACAATAAAATAATTTTAAGAATTAGTTTTTTTTTACAAATATTGCAATGTAATTTTTCGAAATTATTTTTGTATAATTTTAAAAATAAATTTTCTTTTTGAAGAATTTTAATTGAAAATTTTTCCATCTATGATTATAATTTTGAAAGATTTTTTTTTTATTATTAAGGTAAATAATTGAATTTTTCGCAACAAGGAGTAAATTTTTTCTAAATTTCATGAATTTGATGGATATTTTTCAAAAATTATTTTCTTTTTTTTCAGTATTCAGTCAGAGAAAGAGAATTGACCTCACTGGCAATTATTTTCAATAAAAATGTGAAAAAACTTGGAAATTTACCATTGGATTTAAGGAATATTCTCATGACTATTGAATCGAAATTAATGTACGAATTTTCGATGAGAAAAAATCTCGACGACAGAATTTTAATCGAGGAACTATTTTCAAAATATTTCGTTTCATTTCAATTGCCAACTGAGACGAGAGTGAAGAGATTTTTACATTTTTACGTCTCACTTCATCCAATGATTGTTGACAATTACAAGGAATTTCATTGGGAGAAAATCAAGTAAATTAAAATTTAAATAAATTAAATTAAAATTAAATTTCAATTTTCTCAAAACATTCGAGAAAATCAAGTAAATTAAAATTTTAATAAATTAAATTAAAATTAAATTTTAATTTTTTTTAAACATTCGATTACATTTTGTTTCGCATCAGTTTCAAAAGTTCAATTTGAAAAAAAAAAATTTACCAATATTTGAATCTTTTTAATTTTTATTCTCAAATAATTAAATTATTATTTAATTTTTATTTAGCGTAAATAAACTTGAATAACTGTTCGTTTTGGTTTTGATAATTATTCGTGTTTTAAATTCTTTCCCTTTCTCGACGAATAAGAAAATAATTTTTTTTGATTATTAATAAAATAATTTTTTTCACCTTAATTTGAAGGAGTAGAAAATTATTGCAATTGTGGACGAAATTAATGAGGGAACCAAATAATCGTGAGGAAATAATGATAAAATTCCAAGGCTATTTATGCGAGAAAAATACTCTTGTGAATTCAATTGGATTTATTGAATATTATGAGGAATTTTTGAATGAAAATCAAACAGTCGTCGATGAGATGGAAAAAATTTGTCTCAACGATATTTCAAATTATGAGGCAATTGAGGCATTCAAGAAAGTTGAAAGTATTTTCAGTCGATCCGATTTGCAAGCAGGGGAAGTATTTTTGAAAATAATCAAAAGAGGAATGCCATTTGTCTTCGACAGCGAATGTGTTCGAGTAAAATAAGTTCTTTTCGCTATTTTTTCAGCTTGACATTAATTTTACTTTAATTTTAACTCATTTTGGTTTTAATTTCATTTTTATTTCGTTGATTTCATTTTTATTTCGTTTATTTATTTTTATTTTCTTCATTCTTTTTATGAATTTTATTTGTTTTTTTTTTAAGAAAAGGAATTCAATGGCCAAATTTTAATGCATTTTTACTTTTTAGGTTCTGATCGATTACGTTCTTCAAGTTTTGAATAGTAATTCAATTGCAGATGAATTGGATTTGGATGCAAATATTTCGCGTGAACGTGGATTGAAATTGTTAAACGTGAGTAAAAATTGAGCAGAAAATAATTCAAATTAATTAAATAATTAGTCAATTCATTTGAATTATTAATTAATTAGTCAATTTATTTGAATTACTAATTAATTAAAATTTCCCAGCTTCTTGCAGATTCTCATCCAGAATTAATAGAAACAAAAGACTTTCTAACACGAATGATTAATTTTTTAAAGAGAGAAAATAATTCCACGAACTGTATGATTCTCGAATTATTAACAAATATTGGCAAAAAAATGGCAATCGCGAATATCATTGACGCAGAATCGACAATGGAATTGCTATTCACCTCCTGTGAATATTATGCAATTGAGGGGACAAAAGAAGAAGCGAAACTCTCCATTCGCTGCTTAAAATATTCAATGAATAATTATGATTATTTATTTGATGAAATTCTTGAAAAAATGATGAGCAATTCAACGTTAATGACGTCGTCGGACTTTTTCCTCCAATCAATCGTCTCATTGGGACAGATCGCAATGTTTCGATCAAACGACGAAACTTGTCCCAATGTGGAAAATTTACTAAAACAGGTGAGACGATTTTAATTATTTATTTTAAAGAAACTCCATTAGTTTAAAAAACATATATTCAAAGAAATTCTTCAAAAGACACAATATTTCTTGATAAAAATTTAACTATGTCGATTTTTTAACAACATTTTTGAATAGAAAAATTTCTAGTATTTAAATAATTAATTTTTCCGAATTTCAAATACAATTTCTTCAAAGAATTCAATTGTAATGAAAAAAAAAATACAATTTTCGCTGGAATTGAATTATATTTTGAAACGTTAATAAAATTCTTCTTTAACATTCAATTATTTTCGTAAAGAATTTAATTTTTGAAAAGAATTCAATTATTTTCCTAAAGAATTGAATTTTTTTTTCTTTTTGCCTCGTAAACTATGAAATTACCACAAATTTTAATATAAAACCTTCAATTTTTTCTATTTCTGACAACAATTTCTTTTTAAATAACTTCAATTTTCAAAAACTATCATAAAATTAATAATTATAAATAAATAACATATAAAAATAATAATAAATAATAATTAAATAAAATTAATAATAACTATTATCATAAATTATGACTTATAAATTATTTTATGAATAATTTTTACAATTTTCATAAATACCAGATTAATAAAAGAATTTAGTTAAAAATACCAAAAAAAAATTAGATTTTGGAAAAGTTACAAATGATTAAAGAAATTCAATTATTTTCAAAAGTTATAAAAATTCTTCGTAGAATTTCAATTCTGTTGAAAAATTTAAAAACAATTCTTGTCAAAATTACAATTATTTTTATAAATAATAAAATACTTCATTAAAATTCAATTATTTTTAAAAGTTTTAATAAAATTCTTGACAATATTCCACAAGAATTCAATTATTCAATTTTTAATAAATTTCTTCAAAATAATTCAATTATTTTCATAAGTGGTAATAAAATTTTTCACATGAATTCAATTATTTAAAATACAAAATTTAAAAAAATTTTCGAAAAATGACAATTATATAAAAATATATTTTTATAAATAATAAAATTCTTCACCGAAATTCAATTGCTTTTATAAACATGAATAAAATTCGTTGTAAGAATTAAATTATTTATATAAACTTGAACAAAGTTCATTGGAAGAATTGAATTATTTTCAAAATTAATAAAATTCTTCGCAAAAATTTAATTATTCTAAAAATATTAAAAAGAAAAATATTTTCAAAATTTCAATTATATTTATAAATAAAAAAATTCTTCATCTAAATTCAATTATTTTTAAAAATTTTGTAGGAATTCAATTTTAATGAATTATTTCAAAAGTAATTCCATTATTTTCATAAGTAATAAAATTTTCTCAGAAATTCAATTAATTAAAATACAAAATTTCATAAAATTTTTCGAAAAATATAAATTGTTTAAAAAATTCTTCACCGAAATTCAATTATTTTTAAAAGTTTTAATAAAATTCTTGACAAAATTCCACAAGAATTCAATTATTCAATTTTTAATAAATTTCTTCAAAATAATTCAATTATTTTCATAAGTAGTAATCAAATTTTTCACATGAATTCAATTATTTAAAATACAAAATTTAATAAAATTTTTCGAAAAATATCAATTATACAAAAATATTTTTAAAAATAATAAAATTCTTCACCGAAATTCAATTACTTTTATAAACTTGAATAAAATTCGTTGTAAGAATTCAATTATTTATATAAACTTGAATAAAATTCATTAGAAGAATTAAATTATTTTCAAAATTAATAAAATTCTTCGCAAAAATTCAATTATTCTCAAAAATTAAAAAAAATATATTTTCAAAATTTTAATTATATTTATAAATAAAAAGATTACTCATCTAAATTCAATTTTATTAAAAAATTTTAATAAAATTCTTGGTAAAATTTTGTAGGAATTAAATTTTAATGAATAACTTAAAATAATTCAATTATTTTCATAAGTAATAAAATTTTCACAGAAATTCAATTATTTAAAATACAAAATTACATAAAATTCTTCGAAAAATATAAATTATTTAAAAAATTCTTCACCGAAATTCAATTATTTTTATAAACTGGAATAAAATTCTTGTAAGAATTTAATTATTTTTAGAAATAGTAAAATTCTTCACAGAAATTTAATTATTTTTATAAATTTGAATAAAATTCGTTGGAAGAATTAAATTATTTTTAAAATGTAATAAAATTCATCGCAGAAATTCAATTGTGTTTACAAATTTGAAAAAAAATCTTGTTAAAATTCCAAGTAACTTTATAAATAAAAAAATTCTTCTCCAAAATTCAATTATTTTATGGAAATTTGAAGAAAATTTAAATTATTTTCATAAGTAATAAAACTCATCGCAGAATTTTAATGATTTTTTATACAATATATATTTTTAATCAAATTCCTCGAAAAATGTAATTATTCTAAAAAATTTTATCAAAATTTGTCAAATTAAATTCATATATTTAAAAATTAATTGATAAAATTCTTCATGAGAATTAAATTTTAACAAAGAACATTCTATTATTCAATAAATTATTTATTTTTCAATTTAAATTATTGGATTTTTTGTAGAATTTTCTAATAAAAATTGATTTAAAAATAAATTAACGGATAATCGATTTATTATTATTTATGAAAGTAAATTTAATTATTGCCACGAATTTTATTACATTTTTTAAAAATAATTTAATTTTTTTGAGAAGATTTTTTCAAATTTTAATAAAATTCATCACGAGAATTTAATAACATTTTTAAAAGGAATTTTATTATTATCAAATTTTTTAATAAAAAAAACTCTTTGCAATATTTGGGTTTGTTTTTTTGTCAATACATTAGGTTTAAAATTGAAAATATTTAAAAAGAAAAATTATTAAAAAAAAAAAAACTTAAGAAACAAAAAAGCAAACAATGTTTCTTTCTCGCCAGATATTTGAATTCATTGGAACGCGTGGCACTTTGGGAGAAATTGGAATTGAGGAGAAATTTTGGTGCAGCGAAAATGAATTGCCAATGAATGAGAGATGTTACGAGGAGTCGATAAAGTGCATTTGCCATTGGATTAAGGGTTTGAACATTGATTCAGATTATTTTCAATTTTATGGAGAGCAATTTTTGGCAATTGTGAAACGACATTTATTTGAGGAATTCTCCAAAACCGAACCAAGAAGAAATCGTCTTCGTGCAATTTCAGCGTGCGCAATTTTGGAACTTTGTCAATTTCATCAATTTCGACTCAGTTTGCCGCAAAATTTTTTCTATCAACTCTCACACTTAATGAATGTGAGTAAAAATTATAATTTACTTATTTTAGTAAATTTTTCTTTTCTATTTTATTATGAAAAAAATCGAAGGAATTCAATTAGTTTTCCATATAATTTTGTTGTTCAATTTCAGGACAAATGTTTCGAAGTGTCGAAATATTTCATGGAGAAATTAATAAAATTGTTGAAAGAAAATGTAAGTTGTGAATTTTTGACAAATGAATTTTTGGCATTTTTCATTCTACTCAGGGGTGAATCGCAATTTATTGATAAAGTGCGCAATGAATATGAATCAATAATCGAGCAACGAAATGTTTTCGTTAATTATATTCTTCAACGAACAGAAAGCGATCCTTTCAGTAAGCGAATCCTTTTTTATATTATTAACAATAAATTATAATTAATTATAAAATAATTATAAAATTATAAAATAAATTAATAATTATTATTGTAATTATTAAAAAGATTATTATTATTATTATATTATATTTTTTTAATAATAATAATAATAATAATAATAATAATAATAATTAAAAACATTAATTATTAAGTTTGATATTATTTTTTATTTCAGTTTTAACAAATTATTTACTTTACTAATTTTTAGAAATTTTACTGGATTTTTACTTCGGTTTTTTTCCAATTTTTAGGGCAAGAGAAATTTCGCGAAAATTTCTACGAATTGATACCGGAATTTTCCCTAATCCCGGCACTATTGATCTACGCTCACGAGTCAACATTTGAGGATTGGGAAAATTTGAGTGAAAAAGATTTAAATAAATTTCATCGAGAATTCAGAATATTTTTGGAGCCAATAATTGAGAACAGCTGCTTTGATTGCGCCGATCTTTTCGAGAGGATCATCAGAAAAGTTGAGAATTCATTTGAACCCGAATTTCCCCACTTGAAGGAGGTAAATATTATTAATAATAATAATTATTATTATTATAACTAATTTAATATTTAATTAAATTCGTTCGCTCGAATTTATTTTCACTTCCATAAAGAATTGAATTTTTCAAAAGAATGCAATTATTTTCTAAAAATTCGATATTATATTGTTCTGAAAAAATGCAATAATTTCCAAAATTTTTGATAAAATTGTATTATTTTCGAAAATAATTGAATTCTTGAGAAAAATTGATTCGAAACTGTTTGAAAATAATTGAATTCTTTCCCAAAAATTCAATTCTTCATGAAAATAATTGAATTCTTTCCTAAAAATTCAAATCTTCATGAAAATAATTGAATTCTTTCCTAAAAATTCAATTCTTCATGAAAATAATTGAATTCTTTCCTAAAAATTCAATTCTTTATGAAAATAATTGAATACTCTCCGAAAAATTCAATTCTTCATGAAAATAATTGAATTAATTCCTAAAAATTCAATTCTTCATGAAAATAATTGAATTCTTTCCGAAAAATTCAATTCTTCATGAATATAATTGAATTCTTTCCGAAAAATTCAATTCTTCATGAAAATAATTGAATTCTTTCCTAAAAATTCAATTCTTCATGAAAACAATTGAATTCTTTCCGAAAAATTCAATTCTTCATGAAAATAATTGTATTATTTCAAAAATTAAATTCTTTACAAAAAATAATTGAATTTTAAAGAAGAATTGTATTAACGTTTCAAAATATAATTCAATTCCAGCGAAAATTGTATTTTTTTTTCATTACAATTGAATTCTTTGAAGAAATTGTATTTGAAATTCGGAAAAATTAATTTTCTATATACTAGAAATTTTTCTATTCAAAAATGTTGTTAAAAAATTGACATAGTTAAATTTTTATCAAGAAATTGTGTCTTTTGAAGAATTTCGTTGAATTTTTGTTAAACTAATGGAGTTTCTTTAAAAAATTTAAATGAAAATTTTCAAAGTAATTAGATTTTATGAAGAAGAATTTTATTTAAATTGGATTAAAAATGATTTAATTATTTCAAAGAATTAAACTATTTACAATCATAATTGAATTATTGCGAAGAATTTTACTATATTTATAAGAATAATTCAATTATATCGAAGGATTTATTAAAATTCTTTTAAAAATAATTGAATTCAATTATTTCATTTGATATTCAATTATTTAATTTAAATATAATTCAAATTTAATTATTTAATTTATATTCAATAATTCAATTAAAATTCAATTCTTGAAATTTGCAAATTTAAACAAAAATATTTGTTCAATTATAAATTTAATTCAATTATTTCTTCAAATTCAATTTTTTCCATTTAAATTAAATTATTCTATTTGAATGAAATTATTCATTTTAAATTTACTTCAAATTCAATTATTTCAATCAAATTCAATTCAAATTTCAATTTAAGTTCAATTTAAATTCAATTTTTGAAATTTGCAAAATTAAAAAACTGTTTTTTCAATTATAAATTCAATTCTTTCCATTTAAATTAAATTATTCTATTTGAATTGAATTATTTTTTTTTAATCTTATTTTTGATTTTTAAATTCAATTCTTCCATTTTTAATTCAATTACTTAATTTCAAATTAAAATAGTAATTTTTATCATCAATTTTTTAATTTTCAAGTCACATTTTCAATTTTTTATTTAGTTCCCAAAATTTTAAATTTGAAAAATTATTTTTAAAATGCAATTTTTTAATATTAATTTTATTTTTGGTTTTTCAAATTAAATGTTAAATAAAATCATTTCTCTTAAATTCAATTATTTAATTTTCAAAACTAAAATTTAATTTTCAATTTAATTATATAATTACGAATTCAATTTAATGTTCAATTATTACTTTAAAATTTAATTATATAATTTTGATTTCAATTCTTTAATTTATTTAATTTTTAGGTAAAGTTTTTAATTTTTAAATGAATTTTTTTTTAACTTTTAATAACTTTACGAATTTTAAATTAGCAAAAAACAATTTTAAATCATTTTATTCACTTTTATTTCAACTATTAAATTTTAAAAATAAATTTTTCAATTGTTTGATTCATTTTTCAAAATTTTTAATTTATGAAATTTTTTTAAAATACAATTTTTCCATTTGAAATTCAATTTTATGTTCAATTATTTATATTTAAATTCAGTTACTTAATCATCGAGTCTAATATCAATTTTTTAAAATTCAATTACTCTACTTGAATTCAATTATTTATTTTAATTATATATTTTACAAATTTTAAATTCAATTATTTAGTTTTAAATTCAATTACTGAATTCTCAAATTAATTTTTGTAATTTTTAAGTCTATTTTTCCTTTTTTTAAATTTATTTCTCGAAATTTTCAAATTGAAAAATTATTTTTATCATTCAAATTAAAATTTTTAATTTAATTTTAAGTTCATTTATTTCTGTATAAATTCAATTATTTATTTTAATTGCATTTTTTTAATTTTCGAAAATAAATGAATTTTATGTTAATATTTGAAGATTAAAATTCTTTCGTGAAATTCCATTAAAATTTTGTTTAATGAAAATAATTAAATTTCTGCCAAAGGATTTTACTATTTATAGAAACATAAATGAATTATTGCCCAAAGAATTTTACTATTTGAAAAAATAATATTTAGAAATATTTGAATTCAATTCAAAATATTGAATCCGAGGGAGGAATTCAATTAAAATTGTTTTGAAAAAAATTTCTAAATTTCTGCAAAGGATTTTACTATTTAGAAACATAATTGAATTATTGCGAAGAATTTTACTTTGTTAACAAGAATAATTGAATTATTTCGAAGGATTTATTAAATTTGTTTTCAAAATAATTTTGATTTTTTGTAAAGATTTTGCTAAATTAAAAAAATAATTGAATTGTTTAGAAGGATTTATTAAAAAATTTTAAATAAAACTATTGAATTCTTTCGTGAAATTTTATTTAAAAAAATTTTTGAAAATATGAACAGTAGTAATTAATTTTTGTACTTAATGAGTGATTTTTCAAATTGCCAAAAGGAAAATAATTGATGTTAATAAAAATGGGGAAAAATTGGAGAAAAGTTAAAAAAACAGAGAAACTAATTGTTATATATAGAAAATTTTAATAATAATATAGGTATAAATTTATTTATCACAAATTTTCAAATGTACTGATCTCCTCTTTCACTTGAAAATCAATTTCCAATTTTGGCCGCTTCATTGGAATCTCCTCGTAATCTTCATTTCGACAGGGAATAATAAATTCCTCATTAATTTCTTCCTTAAAGTGCTGGACGACAATTTCATTACTATGACTACTGTAATTTTTATTTTCATTTCCAGTTTCACTTTCGTATTCAATTCTGTTCTCGTTTTCATTTTCGTATTCAATTCTGTTCTCGTTTTCATTTTCGTATTCAATTCTGTTCTCGTTTTCATTTTCGTATTCATTTCTGTTTTCGTTTTCATTTTCGTATTCAATTCTGTTCTCGTTTTCATTTTCGTATTCAATTCTGTTCTGATTTTCACTTTCGTATTCAATTCTGTTCTCGTTTTCATTTTCATTTTTATTTCTGTTCTGATTTTCATTTTCATTTTTATTTCTGTTCTGATTTTCGTTTTCATTACGATTACGATTGCCAGCATCATTGACATTGGAATTGCCACCGAAATTGTCATTAAAATTGTCATTATCATTGTAATTGTAATTGTCATTGCCATTGTCCCTATTCGATGGGACATTAAAAATATTCCATCCAATTTCATACTCCAGTGCCATGGCAGTTCGTCGAAATGCATTTGCCGTGTACAAATTTGGCGACTCCAATTTCAAGAAGGTTGCAATTTGCCTTGGAATGATGGAGAATTTATTTTTCCCAATCACTTGAACTGTGCACTTGCCCTTTTGATAATTGAGAAAAAATCTGTCTGTCTCCGTTTTATTTGGACGTAAGTGACGATATTTCTTCACAATCGTCGAGTATTTCGTGATTATTGTGAATTTACGTTCTCTCTTCATTTTTTTGTCGCTTATAGTTATCACTAAACTCTGACCACTCCAGTCAATGTTTTTTGATTTTAAATTTCGCAATTCCTCCGGTCTACACGTGCCTGCGACTCCAATTATTAAAACGACCTGGGGAGGAAAAGAAATTTAGTTACATATTCACTGGCAAATTTATATTTGTTTTTTTAGATTTACGAAAAATAATTGAATTCATTCAAAAAAAAAATTACGGAAATAATTTAATTCTTGGGAAAAATTTACGAAAATAATTTAATTCTTTCGAAAAATTTACGAAAATAATTAAATTCTTTCAAAGAAAATTACGAAAATAATTAAATTCTTTCGAAACAAATTTACGTAAATAATTTAATTCTTTCAAAAAAAATAACGAAAATAATTGAATTCTTTTGAAACAAATTTAAGAAAATAATTAAATTCTTTCGAAACATATTTACAAAAATAATTGAATTCTTTCGAAACAAATTTACGAAAATAATTGAATTCTTTCGAAAAAAATAACGAAAATAATAATTGGATTCTATCGAAACAAATTTAAGAAAATAATTGAATTCTTTCCAAAAAAAAAGGAAAACCATTGAATTCTTTCGAAAACAAAATTTGTAATTTTGCCGAGAAATTTACAAAAAATAATTGAATTCTTCCGAAGAATGTTTTTTTTTAAATTGTGAAACAAAAAATTGAATTTCTCTGGAGAATTTTTATTTCATTTTTGAAAATCAATTGATGATGAAAAGTATTTTTTTTAAAATTGAATTTCGAAATTGCAAAGAAGAATTAGAATTTTTTTTTCCTAATGTCTACAATTTTTTTTTTTGTTAAAACAATTTTACTATTTATAAAAATATTTGAAATGTGTTTCGAAGAATTTATATTCAAAACTCTTGAGAAATAATTAAATTGTTAGGAAGAATTTTGCAGAAATATTAAATTATTCAATTTTTCAATTTAAGTTCAATTCAAATTTAAATATTCAATTATTCAATTTAAATTCAATTCTTTCCATTTAAATTAAATTATTCTTTTTGAATGAAATTAATATCTTTTTCATCTTATTTTTCAAATCAAAATTCAATTCTTTCGATTAATTCAATTTCATGTTCAATTATTTCTATTTAAATTCAATTACTGAATTCTGAAATTAATTTTTTAAATTTTTAAGTCAATTTTTCTTCTTTTTTTTTTTTAAATTTTCGATAAAATTGTATTATTTTCGAAAATAATTGAATTCTTGAGAAAAAATTTATTCGAAACCGTTTGAAAATAATTGAATTCTTTTCAGAAATTAAATTCTTTAAGAAAATAATTGAATTCTTTCCGAAAAATTCAATTCTTCATGAAAATAATTGAATTAATTCCCAAAAATTCAATTTTTTATGAAAATAATTCGATTCTTTTCAGAAATTTAATGTTCAATTATTACATTCAAACTCAGTTATTTAATTTTTATTTCAATTCTTTGATTTATTTAATTTTCAAAACTAAAATTTAATATTTAATTTAATTATAAAATTACGAATTCAATTCAATGTTCAATTATTACTTTAAAATTCAATTATATAATTTTGATTTCAATTCTTTAATTTATTTAATTTTTAGGTAAAGTTTTTAATTTTTAAATGAATTTTTTTTAATTTTTAATAATTTTACGAATTTTTTAATTAGCAAAAATTAATTTTTTCACTTTCATTTCAAACTATTAAATTTTCAAAATACATTTTTCAATTGTTTGATTCATTTTTCAAAATTTTTAATTTATGAAATTTTTTTAAAATACAATTTTTCGATTTGAAATTCAATTTTATATTCAATTTTTTCTATTTAAATTCAGTTACTTAATCATCGAGTCTAATATTAATTTTTTAAAATTCAATTACTCTACTTGAATTCAATTATTTATTTTAATTATATATTTTACAAATTTTAATATCAATTATTTGGTTTTAAATTCAATTACTGAATTCTAAAATTAATTTTTGTAATTCTTAAGTCAATTTTTCCTTTTTTTAAATTTATATCTCGAAATTTTCAATTTGAAAAATTAATTTTATCATTCAAATTTCAATTTTAAATAAAAGTTTAAGTTAATTTATATCTGTATAAATTCAATTATTTATTTTAATTACATTTTTTAATTTTCGAAAATACATGAATTTTATATTAATATTTGAAGATTAAAATTCTTTCGAGAAATTCCATTAAAAAATTGTTTTGAAAATTATAAAATTTCTGCCAAGGAATTTACTATTTATACAGGAACATAAATAAATTATTGCAAAAGAATTTACTGTTTATAAAAATATTTGAAATGTTTCGAAGAATTTTTTAAAATTTGTGAGAAATAATTAAATTATTAGGAATAATTTTTGTAGAAATAATTGAAAAATAAATTTTTTTCTTTTTTATAAATATTTCGACAATAATTGAATTTAAAGAATTTAAAAATATTTTGTTGAAATTGAATTTTATGGAATGTTTTGCAAATAATTAAATTCAATAATTTTCAAAATTTTCGATAAAATTGTATTATTTTCGAAAATAATTGAATTCTTGAGAAAAATTGATTCGAAACTGTTTGAAAATAATTGAATTCTTTCCCAAAAATTCAATTCTTCATGAAAATAATTGAATTCATTTCAGAAATTAAATTTCTTACGAAAATAATTGAATTTTGAAGAAGAATTTTATTAACCTTTCAAAATATAATTCAATTCTGGCAAAAATAATTGTATTTTCTTTTTTTTATTATAATTGAATTCTTTGAAGAAATTGTATTAAAAATTCGGAAAAATTAATTTTCTAAATACTAGAAATTTTTCTATTCAAAAATATTATTAAAAAATTGACATAGTTGAAATGTTTCGAAGAATTTATTAAAATTTTTTGAGAAATAATTAAATTGTTAAGAAGAATTTTGTAGAAATAATTGAAAATTAAATTTTTTTCTTTTTTATTTAAATATTTTGAGAATTGAATTATTTTCAAAGAATTCGAAAATTCTTGTTAAAATTGAATTTTAGGGTTATTGTCTATAATTTTTTTTTTTTTTTTGCTGAAAAGGTAAATTATTTTAATAGTTAAAAAAAATGTAACTTTTTTTTTTTTGCTTTTTCGATATGTAAATTGAAATTTTGAAAAACTCACCTTCGATGCCAAATACAATTCATCGGGTGCGTTTGCGATGAAATTTTCAATTTCATGAACCTTGAATGCAGTCGATTTTTTGCATTGATAACCTTGCGCTTTGCCTTTTAAAAACGATAATATCGAATTATAGCCGGTAATATCGATGTTTTCGTGAATATTTATTGTTCTCTTCAACATTGAATATTGCGACCACAATGATGTTGGCTTATATTTTTCCCCCAATATTTCGAAATACATTAATAGTGTTTTTTCATTTGTCAATAGAGAATTTGTTTGACGCCAATTTTTGAATAGCTGATAAATCGCTTCGTAATGCTCTTTTGATTTTAATTCCTTCAGTGTTGTATTGTCGCCTTTTATTTGTCCAATGCGATAGGTTTTTGAATTTTCCAATTCCGATGATGACGATTGAAATGTTTCCTCGTCTTCTGAACTTGACATTTTCTTTTTTCTTTCTTGCTTTTTGCACTTGACTTTTCCTTTTTTCTTTTCTTTAACTCTTCTTTTTTTACTTTCACTGTTTCACTTTGTATTGTTTTAAAATTGTGTTGCTTTTCTTTTCTTTTCTTTTTTTAAATGAAGAATTGAAAGAACAATCGCGTTTCGTTCTCAAGTTTATGGTTTTCTCTGTTTTCAAAAAAATATAATGTTTATGTTTATTGCACGCAATAACCATAGACAATGAGAAAATTGTAGATTATTGTTCCCGGGGGAGGAAAAGGCGTTGGTCGCTTCTTAAGCCTGTTTCACAGTGCGCGAAAATTGCACAGGGTTGGAAAGTTTGAATACTCAAATTTTATTTCCTTAAAATTTTTAATTCATTGGCAAATTTATTATTATTATTATTATTATTATTATTATTATTATATTATTATTATTATTTTTACTATATTATTATTATTATTACTATATTATTAATATTATTATATTACAAAACTGAAAAATTAAAAAAAAAACATTTTTTCCTACATAAATACCCAATTTATTAACACCAAGTGATTGTCAATAATTTTTTTCAGAAATTCTGGACATTGAACCAACTAATTCTATCGATGATTGAAAAACATCAAATTAAAAGCAATGGGAAGAAAATATTTCAGGGTGAAATCAAAATTCCGAGAATTTTCTCTTTAATAGAGATAAATTCTGATGAGAGTTTTGTTTGAAGGAAAAAAAAAAAATTATTTACCAAGGAAAAAAAGCCAAGAAGGAAAATAAGAGAAAAAGAAAAAAACAATTATGTTTAGTTTTTGTGATAAAAAAAAAATAATTATGTTCGAGAGAATCTTTATTTTGTTGTTGTTATTATTATTATTATAAAATAATAGTAATAAAAGAAAATTTACAATATTTTATTGTCTTTTGCTTTTTCAAGGACTTGAAAAGTTCAATAAATGAAAAATTATCGAATTGGAAAAATAATTAATTCAATTATTATAGAAAATAATTGAAAAATGATCGAATTCGAGAATTGAAAAAATATTAATTCAAATTATTATAGAAAATAATTGAAAAATTATCAAATTAAAGAATTGAAAAAGTATTAATTCAATTATTATAGAAAATAATTGAAAAATTATCGAATTCGAGAATTGAAAAAATATTAATTCAATTATTATAGAAAATAATTAAAAAATTGTCGAATTAAAGAATTGAAAAAGTATTAATTCAATTATTATAGAAAATAATTGAAAAATTATCGAATTCGAGAATTGAAAAAATATTAATTCAATTATTATAGAAAATAATTTAAAAATTGTCGAATTAAATAAATTTTTATTCAAGTATTATAGAAAAGAATTGAAAAATTGTCGAATTAAAGAATTGAAAAAAATTAATTCAATTATTATAGAAAATAATTGAGAAATTATCGAATTCGAGAATTGACAAAATATTAATTCAATTGTTATAGAAAAGAATTGAAAAAGTATTAATTCAATTATTATAGAAAATAATTGAAAAATTATCGAATTCGAGAATTCAAAAAATATTAATTCTATTATTACAGAAAATGACAAATAATTAACTAATTTGCAAATTCAAAATAAAAATTAACTAATTAAAATTATTATTAAAATAATAATTAAAATTAAAATTATATTTAAAATTTTAAGAATTAAAATTAAATAATTATTAATTACAAATTTCAAATTAGATATTAAATTAGAATTATATATTGTATATAATTAAAATTTTCTCTTTTATTTTATAGTAATTATTAATTACAGTCATCGTTGGTAAAATTTGCAAAAAAAATAGTAACAAATTCTTACAGTTAAATATTTTTTTCCGTAAAAATATATTTTAAATGATTATTTTTCGAATTTTACAGCAATCAAAAATAAAATGCCGTTTAATTTATTAATTTTCCACTTTCATTTCGTATAAAAAACCATTTTTTTAAAATGGAAGAAAGTTAAATTAAAAAATTTTGAAATTCAATTTTGAGTTGAATTATTGAAGAATTGAATTTTTTAAGTGAATAATTGAAATTAAAATTGAATAATTGAATTTAAAATTGAATAATGGAATTTTGAACTCAATTTTTAATATTTCAATTGTTAAAAATTGAAAAGAAAGAAACAAGAATTGAACTTTTTAAGTGAATAATTGAATTTAAAATTAATTAGTTGAACTTAAGATTAAATGATTGAAATTAAAATTGAATAATTTTAAATCAATTTTTAATTTTTCAATTGTAAAAAATTCAATAGAAAAATTCGAGATTTGAATTTTTCAAGTAAATAATTGAATTTAAAATAAATTAATTGAACTTCAAATCGAATAATTGGAATTAAAATTGAATAATTGAATTTTGAACTCAATTTTAAATATTTCAATTGTTGAAAATTGAATCGAATGATTCAAGAATTGAATTTTTAAAGTAAACAGTTGAATTTGAAATTAATTAATCCAACTGCAAATTGAATAATTGAATTTAAAAAATCGATTTCTAATATTTCAATTCTTGAAAATTGTATCGAAAGCTTCAAGAATTAAATTATCAAAGTAAATAATTGAATTTGAATAATTGAACTGAAAATTTAAAAACAAAATTTACAATTTAATAATTGAATTTTAAAATTAAATTTTAATATTCCAAACATCGAGAAATGAATCGTAAAATTCAAGAATTTAATTTTTAAACTAAATAATTGAATTTTAAAATAATTAATCTACTTAAAATCGAAAAATTGAAATTAAACTTAAATAATTGAAGAATTAAATTTATAAATCAATTTTTAATATTTCAATTGTTTAAAATGCAATAGAAAAATTGAAGAATGGAATTTTTCAAGAGAATAATTGAATTTGAATTTAATTAATCGATTTAAAATTAAATAATTGAAATTAAAATTGAATAATTGAATTTTGAACACAATTTTAAATATTTTAATTACGAAAATTAAATCGAAAGATTCAAGAATTTAATTTTTAAATTAAGTTATTAAATTTGAAATTAATTAATCGTTCTGAAAATTGAATAATTGAATTTAAAAATCAATTTTTAATATTTCAATTCTTGAAAATTTGATCGAAAGCTTCAAGAATTGAATTTTCAAAGTAAATAATTTAATTTGAAATGAAATAATTGAACTGAAAATTGAAAAACTAAATTTAGAATTTAATAATTGAATTTTGAACTCATTTTTTGATATTTCAATTCTTGAAAATTGTATCGTTAGCTTCAGGAATTGAATTTTCAAAGTAAATAATTGAATTTGAAATGAAATAATTGAACTGAAAATTTAAAAACCAAATTTAGAATTTAATAATTGAATTTTAAAATTAAATTTTAATATTCCAAACATCGAGAATTGAATCGAAAAACTCAAGAATTGAATTCGAACCTAATTTTGAAATATTACAGAATTGAAAATTAAATTAAGAATAAAAAATTGAATTAAAAACAAAAAATTGAATCTAAAAATCAAAGAATTGGTTTTTTAAATGAAACAATTGAATGAAAATTAATTATTCCATTTACTTAGACAAAAAAATCGAAATAATACCGAAAATATAAAATCTCTCTCTCTCTCTCTCTTCGCATTAAACCATTTTCTCAAGTGGATCATTTCCCTGTTTCAATTCATAGTCAATTTCCAATTTCGGTTGCTTCAATGGCACAACCTCATCATCATCATCATCATCGTCGACGTCATCATCATTATAATCATTGTCCGAGTCCTCATACGGAATTAAGACCTCTTGAAATTTAATTGAATTACATTTATCATCCATTTGATTTGTTTTCAATGACGCAGCACTATTTGCCGCCGTTGTCATTGTCGTCGTCGTCGTCGCTCTTGTTATTGTTGTTGTTGTCGTTGTTGTCGTCAATAAATCGAGAATATTGCTTCCAACTTCCTTTTGTAATGCAGCGGCAGTTCGTCGAAATGCATGTCCCGTATATAGACCGGGATTATCTAATTTCAAAAAGGCCGCAATTTGCTTTGGCATACTTGAGAATTTATTTTTCCCAATCACTTGTACTGTGCATTTTCCCCTTTGATAATTGAGAAAAAATCTCTCCGTCTCCGTTCGTTTTGGACGTAAACAACGATATTGTTTAACAACATCGGAATATTCCGGCGTTATTGTGAAGGAACGTGATTTTTTAAATTTTGTACCGGATATTTTTATGAGCAATAATTTCCCATGTTCCTCGACATCGGTTATTTTTAATTTCACCAATTCGTCTGATCTGCAAGCGCCGGCGATTCCCAGTATTAGACAGACCTTGAAAAAAATTTCGATAAAAAATATAATTATTATCCAGAACTATTGTTATTAGTATTATTATTATTATTATTATTATTATTGAAAAATTTTGAATATATAAATTCAAAAAAAGAAATTTAATTTAAATGGAAAAAATTGAATAGAAATAATTGAATTAAATTTATAATTGAACAAATATTTTTGTTTAAATTTGCAAATTTTGAAGAATTGAATTTTAATTGAATTATTGAATATAAATTAAATAATTAAATTTGAATTATATTTGAATTAAATAATATTGAACTTAAAATTAAGTAATTGAATTTAAAATTAAATAATTGAATATCAAATGAATTAATTGAATTTAAAATTAAGTAATTGAATTCAATTATTTTTTTAACAATTTTAATAAATCCTTCGAAATAATTAAATTATTCTTATAAACAAAGTAAAATTGTTCGCAATAATTCAATTATGATTATAAATAGTGTAATTCTTTGAAATAATTAAATCATTTTTAATCCAATTAAAATAAAATTCTTCTTCATAAAATCTAATTACTTTTGAAAATTTTCATTTAAAATTTTCAAAGAAACTCCATTAGTTTAAAAAAGAATTCAAAGAAATTCTTCAAAAGACACAATTTCTTGATAAAAAAATTCAACTATGTCAATTTTTTAATAATATTTTTGAATAGAAAAATTTCTAGTATTTAAAAAATTAATTTTTCTGAATTTCAAATACAATTTCTTCAAAGAATTCAATGGTAATGAAAAAAATACAATTTTCGCTGGAATTGAATTATATTTTGGAACGTTAATAAAATTCTTCTTTAAAATTCAATTATTTTCGTAAAGAATTTAATTTTTGAGAAAGAATTCAATTATTTTCATGAAGAATTGAATTTATGGGAAAGAAGTCAATTATTTTCATGAAGAATTAAATTTTTGTGAAAGAATTCAATTATTTTCATCAAGAATTGAATTTTTGGGGAAGAATTCAATTATTTTCGAAAATAACACAATTTTATCGAAAATTTTGAAAATTATTGAATTTAATTATTATTTTCAAAACATTCCACAAAATTCAATTTCAACAAAATATTTTTAAATTCTTTAAATTCAATTATTGTCGAAATATTTATAAAAGAGAAAAAAATTTATTTTTAATTATTTCTACAAAATTATTCCTAATAATTTAAATATTTCTCACAAATTTTAATAAATTCTTCGAAACATTTAAAAAATTTTTATAAACAGTAAATTTTTTTGCAATAATTCATTTATGTTCCTATACAAATAGTAAATTCCTTGGCAGAAATTTTATAATTTTCAAAACAATTTTTTCATAGAATTTCTTGAAAGCATTTTAATCTTCAAAATATAAACATAAAATTAATTTATTTTCGAAAATTCAAAAATGTAATTAAAATAAATAATTGAATTTATAGAGAAATAAATTTACTTAAACTTTTATTTAAAATTGAAATTTGAATGATAAAAATAATTTTTCAAATCGAAAATTTCGAGAAATAAATTTAAAAAAAAGGAAAAATTGACCTAAAAATGAAAAAAATTAATTTCAGAATTCAGTAATTGAATTTAAAACTAAATAATTGAATTTAAAATTTGTAAAATATATAATTAAAATAAATAATTGAATTCAACTGGAGTAACTGAATTTAAAAAAAATTAATATTAGACTCGATGATTAAGTAACTGAATTTAAATAGAAATAATTCAACATAAAATTGAATTTCAAATCGAAAAATTGTATTTAAAAATAATTTCTCAAATTAGAAATTTTGAAAAATAAATCAAACAATTGAAAACTGTATTTTGAAAAGTTAATGGTTGAAATGAAAGTGAAAAAATTGTTAAAAAATTGAGTTTTGCTCATTCAAAATTCGTAAAGTTATTAAAAATTCATTTAAAAATTAAAAACTTTACCTAAAAATTAAATAAATTAAAGAATTGAAATCAAAATTAAATAATTGAATTTTAAAGTAATAATTGAACATTAAATTGAATTCTTAATTTTATAATTAAATTAAAAATTAAATTTTAGTTTTGAAAATTAAATAATTGAATTTAAGAGAAATGATTTTATTTAAAATTTAATTTGAAAAACCAAAATTAAAATTAATATTAAAAAATTGCATTTTAAAAATAATTTTTCAAATTAAAAATTTTGGGAACTGAATCTAAAATTGAAAATTTGACTTGAATATTAAAAAATAGATTGTAAAATTTACTATTTAAATTCGAAATTAAGTAATTGAATTAAAAATGGAAGAATTGAATTTAAAAATGAAAAATAAGATTAAAAAAATAATTCAATTCAAATAGAATAATTTAATTTAAATGGAAAGAATTGAATTGAATTTATAATTAAAAAAACAGTTTTTTTAATTTTTGCAAATTTCAAGAATTGAATTTAAATTGAATAATTGAATTGAAAAATTGAATATTTCCATTTGAATTGAATTTGAATAACATTTAAAATGAATAAATGAATTAAATGTAAATAGAACATTTGTATTTGAATTGAATTTAAATAAAATAATTGAATTTGAATTGAATTTAAATTAAGTAATTGAATTTGAATTGAATTTAAACTAAATAATTGAATTTGAATTAAATTTAAATCGAATATTGGAATTAGAATTGAATTTAAATTGAATAATTGGATTTGAATAATTGAATTTAATTTAAATTGAATAATTGAATATTTAAATATGAATTGAACATAAATTGAAAAATTGAATATTTGAATTTGAATTAAATTTAAATTCCATTTTATTTGAGTTTAATAAACTTAAATTAAAAATAATTAAATTTAAATTGCATGTTTAAATCGAAATTCAATTCAATAATTGAATTTAAATTGAATAATTAAATTTGAATTGAACTTAAATTGAATTGAATTTAAGATGAATAATTGAATTTGAATAAAATTTAAAATGAAAAATTGAATTTAAATTGAATATTTGAATTGGAATACAATTTAAATTAGATAATTTAGAGTGAACAATTAAATTTGAATTGTAATAAATTAAATAATTGAACTTAAAATTAAAAAATTGATTTTAAAATTAAATAATTGAATTTCAAATTAAATAGCTGAATTTAAAATTAAATAATTGATTTTAAAATTAAATAATCGATTTTAAAGTTATTTAATTGAATTTAAAATTCAATAATTGAATTAAAAACAAAACAATTAGATTTAAAAATTCAAAATTAATTTCACTTCAGTAATCAAGCTTTTAGAAAATTGAATCTAAAAATTAAAAAAAAAAGAAATATATAATAATCACTAATTTTTCGAAATAAATAAATAGAAAAAAATTAATACGAAATGCAAAAATTTACCTTTGTTGCTAAATAAAATTCATCCGGCGCTCTAGCAATGAATTCACAAATTTCCTCCGCCTTAAATATATTCGATCGTTTACTTTGGAAACCTTGCGATTTAAATTTCAAAAATGCCGACACTGTTTTGAAATGACTAATATCGATCTTCTCATTAATTCCAATTGTACTCTTTAACATTGAATATTGCGCCCACAATGTCGTCGGCTTATATTTCTCGCTCAACAATTGAAAATATTCCATTATTGAATTTTCATTTGTCAACAGTAATTTTGTTTCACGCCAATTTTTGAAATTCTGATAAGCCGCGTCATAATTCTCCTTCGATTTCAATTGTAATAATGGCGATTCCAAATTTACCGATGTTTCCAAATTTTCCGGTGGCATATATTTAACATCGTCCTCTGAACTTGACATTACGAATTAAAATTTTTTCTCCTTTTCTTTTTCTATAGTTCTTCTTTTTCTTTCTTTCTCTCTTTGCAAATTCTTTTTTTTTCTCACCAAACACGACAGAAAGAAAAACTTTTTTTTTCCATATGATACTTTGTTTTTTTTAAAGGATTTTGAAAATTCTAAATAACACGAATGGGATGATAAAATTTCTTTCTTTTGTCACCAATTTGCAGGGAGGGGATTATTGAAAAAAATATTTTTCAATGCCAAATGTTTACGGACGTTAATTTTCTGTCAAAAATAATTATTATTGCATAAACAATGACAAAAGTATAGATTGTGCTCCCGAGGGAGGAAAAGAGACACTTTTTAATGGGCCCCGTGCGATCTTAGGGCTCGTTCACAGTGGGAATATTCCCCTCCCTTTTCGCCAATTGCCAACTGTTAAAAAATTCAAAGATTCAAACCCTTGAAAAACTTGAAAAAAAAAATAAATATAAAATTGAAATAATTTTCATTTATTCTTTTTGTTTATGTTTTTATATTAATTGACTAATTGACAAAACAAAAATTCAATTCACACGTGATTTACGTTTTGAAAATTTGAAATTTTCCCGCGCGTAGCAGACGAAATGGGAATTGAATCGATAAACAAAAACTCACGTGGAATTCTTTTTTTTTTTTTTTACTTTTCTAGAGAAAATGAGACGATATTTATTACTATTTTCGTACATGGGTCATCGGTACAGGTAAAAATTTGTCAAAACTAAATTAAATAGAGAAATAGTTTAAATTAGAGGTGGGGGGGAAATGTTTAATAATTTGCTGAAAAAAAATTCGTTCGCGTGTATTTTGAGGTTATGTCGGGAAAAAGTAACTTTAACCTGTTTGACGAAAATGCGACGACAACAAAAATAGTTTTTTCTCTTGAACATTGTTGCTATTTTTTTTTTAATAGAGGACTTCAGAGACAATCGGGAAATCGTGATGTTTTGAATGTTGACTGTATTCAAGGGGCAATTGAGGCGGCTTATTCTTCAGTGTGGCCGAAAATAATTAAAGACAGATTTGTCGCATCAAGCAGGTAAAAGTAATCGTAATTTTTCTATTCTTAAAACAAAACTTTTCTCTATTTTTCTCTAAAAATTAAATTTCACAATTCTCTAGTTTTTTATATAGGGAAATTATTTTTCCTATTTTTTGTTTTTTTCGCACTTTAATTTCAAAATGAAAATGAATATAATAAAACTACAGCAAAGACGAAAAAAATTTAATAAAATTGAAAAAATACAATTTTTTGTTAACTTTTAGAAATTTGTTTTTCATTCGTTAAAGTGGTGAAAGTTTTAATAGTTATTTTTTGCAAAGAAAGAAGTCAAGAGTAAAAACAAAAGAAAAAGAAGAAATTAAAAAAAAAAAAAATTTCCCGAAATTAAGTTTGCGACAATTTTTTTTAGAACAGATGCAGGAGTTCATGCACTTTTCAATTCGGCTCACATTGAATTGGAAAATAAACATGGACTTTTTTATGAACCGGAAACGTTGAAGCGTTTTATAAATAGACATTTATTGCGATGTCGTCATGAAATAAGGTGGGAAAAAATTGTTAAAAAGAAGAAGAAAACTTTTTTATTCTTATTTCTTCATCAAATAATTTTAATTTATTTTCTTTTTTTCACTTTCTTCTAGATTATTACAATGTATTCCCATCACGGATAAATTTCACGCGCGACATAATGCATTGTCGAGAACATATTATTTTCGATTTGCAGTTCCAAAAAATGGCGCCACTGACAGAATGGCACCAATTTCGGAAATTAACAGAAGTATGACTTATAGGTAACAAAAAAAAAAAAGATTTTATAAGTTTATTACATTCAATTATTCAATTTAAATTCCATTATTCATTTTAAATATTATTCAAATTCAATTCAAATTCAATTTTTTATCTTAAATTCAATTCAAATTCAATTTTTTTATCCTAAATTCAATTATTGAATTAAAATTCGACTTAAACATTCAATTTAAATTTATTTATTCAATTTAAGTTCAAGTAATAAACTCAAATTCAATGCAATTTAAATTTAATTCAAATTCAAATATTCAATTTTTCAATTTATGTTCAATTCAAATTTAAATATTCAATTATTCGTTTAAAATTTTATTCAAATTCAATTAATTAATTTAAATTCAAATATTCAATTTAAATTCAATTCAATTATTCATTTTTAATTTTATACAAATTCAATTATTTAATTTCAATTCAATTCAATTATTCAATTATTCAATTTAAATTTTATTCAAATTCAATTATTTAATTAAATTTTGATTTAAATATGCAATTTAAATATAATTATTTAATTTTAGTTTAATTAAATTTTAAATATTTAATTTTAATTTAATTCACATTCAATTATTCATATTAAATTCAATTCAAATTCAAATATTCAATTTAAATTAAATTATTGAATTGAATTTCGATTTAAATATTCAACTTAATTTAATTATTTAATTGAAGTTGAAGTATTAAACTCAAATTCAATGCAATTTAAATTTAATTCAAATTCAAATATTAAATTTTTCGAATTTAGGTTCAATTCAAAATTACATATTAAATAATTGAATTTAAATTCACTTCAAATACAATTATTTAATTGAATTTTGATTTAAATATTTCATTTAAATATTCAATTTAAATATAATTATTTAATGTAAGTTTAATTAAAATTTAAATATTCAATTATTTAATTTAAATTTAATTATTCAATTTTAATTCAATTCAATTATTCATTTTAGAATTTATTCCAATTCAATTAGTCAATTTAAATTTACTTCACATTCAATTATTCACATTAAATATTCAATTCAAATTCAAATATTCAATTTAGATTCAATTATTGAATTGAATGTCGATTTAAATATTCAACTTAAATTTAATTATTTTTAATTTAAGTTTATTAAACTCAAATAAAATGGAATTTAAATTTAATTCAAATTCAAATATTCAATTTTTCAATTTAAGTTCAATTCATATTTAAATATTCAATTATTCAATTTAAATTAAATTTAATTATTCAAATCCAATTATTTAATTTAAATTCAATTCTAATTCCAACATTCGATTTAAATTTAATTCAAATTCAATTATTTTATTTAAATTAAATTCGAATTCAAATATTCAATTTACATTCAATTCAATTATTCATTTTAAATGTTATTCAAATTTAATTCAAATTGAAATATTCAATTTTTCAATTCAATTATTCAATTTAAATTCAATTCTTGAAATTTGCAAAATTAAAAAAACAGTTTTTTTAATTATAAATTCAATTCAATTATTCCTTTAAATTCAATTCTTTCCATCTAACTTAAATTATTCTATTTGAATTAAATTATTTATTTAAATATTCAATTATTCAGATTTCACGAATTTGATGTTGAGAAACTTCAAAGTGGATTGAAGCATTTCATTGGACTGCACGATTTTGGAACATTTTCCGTTGAGGATAAAGACAATAGAAAAAAAATTTATCGACGAAGGTTGTACGAATTGACATTGGAAAAGGCAACTCCTCTATTTCCCTTTGATCCATGCGCGGAAAATTTCGACTACTGGCATATTAAATTCAAAGGAAAATCATTCGTTCACAATCAAGTAATTATAAACGAAAATTCATTCAAAATCTTTAATATTTCCAAACAGTCAATTATTTACGAAAAAAATAATTTAAAATAATTCAAAAAGTCATCTAATCTGAAAAAATCGATAATTTCTAAATTTGACTAAATTTTATTTTCTAATAAATTCAGTAATTATTTACCTCTAAGTTTGTAAAAAAAATTTATCGTCAAATATTAAATTGCAAATGAAGAAATTTTTTTATTTTCAAATATAAATTTCAATTTAATTTTCAAAATGTTCAATAAAGTTTTTTTTTAAAGAAACTCCATTAGTTCAAAAAAAAAAAAATTCAATTGGAATTCTTCAAAAGAATATTTAATTAGGATTTTTTTCTCCAAATTTTAATAAAATTCTTCACGAGAATTCCTTATTATAAGTAGAAATTGTTTTTTTTCCAGATTCGACGTATGGTCGGCGCACTTTTTGCCCTCGCTTGTGGAAGAATTACCGAAAAAGAGATAATAACAATGCTTCAAGTGCCTTCGAAAAATAGTTGGTGTCCGCAAGTTTCAACAGTTTCCGGAAATGGACTCTATTTAGTGAATATCGAATACGATCAAGAGGAATTGCAAAAAAATACCATTCTTTACAACGAACGAGAATTTTTACGACCGTCAGGAAAATTCTCTTAGGAAAAAACAAATTCAAAACAAAAAAATTGTTTTTCGCTAAAATTTAATTGATTACTAATTAATTCGCGTTTAATTTAATTAATTACTAATTAATTCGCTATTAAATTAATTAATTACTAATTAATTCGCTATTAATTTAATTAATTACTAATTAATTCGCTATTAATTTAGTTAATTCGCTATTAATTCGCTAATTATTTAATTAATTACTAATTAATACGCTATTAATTTGTTCGTTATTAATTTAATTAATTACTAATTAATTTGCTATTTATTTAATTAATTCGCTATCAATTTAATTAATTCGCTATTAATTTAGTTAATTCGCTATTAATTTAATTAATAACTAATTAATTCGCTATTAATTTAATTAATAACTAATTAATTCGCTATTAATTTAATTAATTACTAATTAATTCGCTATTAATTTAATTAATTACCAAATAATTCGCTATTACTTTAATCGCTATTAATTTAAATAATTACAAATTAATTCGCTATTAATTTAATTATTTACTAATTAATTCGCTATTAATTTAATTAATTACTAATTAATTTGCTATTTATTTAATTAATTCGCTATCAATTTAATTAATTTGCTATTAATTTAATTAATTCGCTATTAATTTAGTTAATTCGCTATTAATTTAATCAATAACTAATTAATTCGCTATTAATTTAATTAATTACTAATTAATTCGTTATTTATTTAATTGATTACTAATTAATTCGCGTTTAATTTAATTAATTACTAATTAATTCGCCATTAATTTAATCGCCATTAATTTAATAAATTACTAATTAATTCGCTATTAATTTAATTAATTACTAATTAATTCGCTTTTTATTTAATTAATTACTAATTAATTCGCTATTAATTGAACAAATTAATTTACCAGTAATTTAAGTATTCAATTCAAAAAAAGAAAATGGATCTAAAAAGTTTACTAAACAAACAACGAACACAATTAAAATCATGTAAAACAATTGTCACCGACACGAGTGGAAGAAAATTCGCCTACGAAAATGGCGAGAAACATGAACTCGATAAAGGACTCTCATTTATTGTTGACACAAAACCTGATTTGCAAATTGTCGAAATCATTCCCGGCCTTTATTTAAGTTCACAAGATCCGGTGATGCACGAGGAATTATTATTGAAATTCTCAATAAAAAATATTCTCAGTATTGGCATTCAAGTGCCAATGAAATTTCACTCAATTCGTTATTATTTTGTGGAAATTCTCGATTTGCCTGAATTTAATATTTTTCAATGTCTAAAGCAATGTTTGGGAATTATCGATAATTGTCGTCGTTGTTGTGATGGTGGTGAAAATATTTTAGTTCATTGTAATGCGGGAATTTCACGTTCACCGACAATTGTCATTGCTTATTTAATGGCGAGGGAAAAATTCACGTTTAATGAAGCTTTTCAACGTGTCAAATTGCAACGCGTTGGAATTAAACCAAACGAGGGATTTATTCGACAATTGACGATGAATTCTGAGGAGATTTATCGATTTTTTCACGATACTTGGGAATAAATTTGCAAGTTTTTAATTTTTTTACCTACTTTCTATTGTTTTTAAAACATTTTTTTTTGTTACTACTTTTTGTATCGATTTGTGTAAATAATTATTGTAAATTGTGAAGTGTTAATAAATGCTCGTAAAACATAACCTAAAAATTAAGTTTTAAATATTTCTTTCCTCGCTTTTCCATATTTTGAATACTATTTTTCACTTCAACATTTTTTTTGTTTGTTCGTTAAAAAAGATAAGAAAATAATTTTTAGGTTAGAATAACTGTCACATTTGCGGCAAAAAAAAGTCGCGGAAGGAAAATTCACTAAAGAACCCGAGGGAAGATTTGTAACTTTAGTTCTTATAAATTTACTCATAAGGAATATTTGCATTTTGCAATTTCACTCACCGATAATCTCAGTCCGCACTTCCGGCAACATTTCCATTTTTTCCTTCTCCAAAATCCGAACAGTAGAATTTCACGATTGAAATATTCGTGTAACAAGCAACAATCTTTTCAATAAAACAAAATCGTTATTGTAATTGCATCGAAATCGAGGAAAGCACTAATGAAAAATTTGCGCGCGCGCGTCAAGAGTGCCAATTTCCCTCCACTCGCCCCTTTTTCAATCTCCCGACCAATGGGAGTCGCGCTCCGAAAACCGTGGGCCAATCGCGTCGCTCCTTACAAGCGAGAAATTCGCACCTTCAAATGGACCAATCGTTTGGAGCGTATTCACGATATTCACCAACATTACCCATGATTCCTTGCGCAAAAGAGGAGTGGGTCTAGTCTCCCCTTATTTTTTCGCATGTTTCAACCAGTGGGAGATTGGGAGTCGTTTCTAATTTTTGTCTGTGATACAGTTACAGTTTCGCGCAGTTAGCAATTTGTGCATCATCTCGTGTGAATTCATCCAGCTTCTCTCTCTCTCGATCGTTTTTTTTAGATACAAAAAAATTAATACAGAGAAAAACGATTAAAAACTTTGGAAGTAAGTGCTAAATACAATAATTTTCCGACGAGAAAAAAAAGTATAACAATTTACAAAGAAATAATTTTTAGTTATTAAAAAAAAAAAGAGAAAAAATTATTCCACACGTGTCAAAAAATCTTTTCGGTTTTTGTCTATATTTTTCTATTTTTATTTTTTGTTTTTCAATTTTCGTTTTTCATTTATTTTCCCACTTTTTTTTTTTGGTTTCTTTGGAAATATAAAAAAAAACAATGTGAAGTGAAGTGTATTTTCTTTGTTGCGCGGTCCACGTTTTTGGAATTGAATTTCGCACAGTTTTTTTCTCTATTTTTTTTATTTTAACGGGGGGTTTTTTTTATTTATTTAGTCAGTGAATATTTTTTCTTTATTAAATTATTAAATTCGTAGTTTTTTTTTAATGGAGAAAATAGTGTTTTTTCGTTCTTAATATTCTTTTTCTTTGTTCTCGTCTCGTGGTTCGGGTTTTTTTGCGCGAAATGAAGTTTTTTTCGGAATGTTCGAAATAATTATTAATTTTTAACAGTTTGATTTTAGTAAATGAATTTTTTTGTGGTTATTTTAGAATTTTACGTAGAAAATTGAATTTATTTCTCCAGTGGAAACATTTCAAGGATGATTTTTTTTTACTTCGTTTTATTTTAACTCTCTAAGTGTAAAATTTTTTTTTGCAAATTGTGTGTGTAATTTGTAAATTGAAAATTTGTTTTTTTAATTATTGTTATTTATTTATTTTTTTTTAATTTTACTGTTTATTTGCATTTTTGGTATTTATTTCGAGTATTTTATTGTTTATCTGAATTTGAATGTTTATTTACATTTGTATTTTTTCGTTTCTTTCTATTTTATTTAATTATTTATTTCTATAATTTACTTGTTTATATTATTTTTCTATATTTATTCCCACTTTTAAATTGAATATTTATTTCGTCTTTTCTTTTTAGTTAAACTTTTAATTTCTTGTCTTCAAATTTTAATTTCAATTTCTTTTCGTTAATATTTAAATTCTAGTTTCTTTTCTTTAATATTTAAATTTTAATCTCTTTTCTTTAATATTTAAATTTGAATTTATCTTTAAATTTTTATTTTAATTTTCTTTCTTCAATATTTAAATTTTAATCTCTTTCTTTTTATTTTTTTTTCCTATTTCAATTTTTTGTCTTCTAATTTTTATTTTTATCTCCTTTCTTTAATAATTAAATTTTAATCTCTTTCTCTTTAATTTTCTTTCCTATTTCAATTTTTTGTCTTCTAATTTTTATTTTTATCTCCTTTCTTTAATATTTAAATTTTAATCTCTTTCCTTCAGTTAAAATTTCAATTTTTTTTGTCTTCTAATTTTTATTTTTATCTCCTTTCTTTAATATTTAAATTTTAATCTCTTTCCTTCAGTTAAAATTTCAATTTTTTTTGTCTTATAATTTTTATTTTTATTTCCTTTCTTGAATATTTAAATTTTAGGACTTTCTCAAATTCAAATTTCAATTTTTTGCCTTCGAATTAAAATTTTATTCACTTTCTTCAAAATTTAAGTATTTAAAATTTTTAAAGAGAATGAAAATTTTTCCCCTTTTCCATAATATCGAAAAGAAGAAAAATGTTTTGCACCGTTTTTTTTCTGTTCTTTATTTTTCAAGGTCGAAATTTTCAGAGGGAAAAATTTTTCTATTGGCAGCACTGGTTACAATTTCCCCCTTCTCCAGGTTTCTCTCTCTCACACACATTCCCGAATAAAAAAAAAACAGAAATAGCCGAAGGGAAAAATTCTTCTTCGTGTTTTCTCGGTTTTTTCGAGAGTTCCTCGTCGTCGGTTCGAGACTTCGAGTTTCACAGCCCTTGTTGATTATCAAATGTGTTAAAAACAGTCATGTTGTGTCTTGTGTTCGTTCAGTGTCAGTGGCCATTTTGAAATTTGTTACCATCGTGGTGAGAGAGCTTTTGTATGCGGCGCGCAGAGAGAAAGAAAAGAAAAAAAAAGACGAGTTTTTTTGAAAGAAAAAATTATATCTCCTCGGGAAAACATATTTCGGTTTGAGAAAAATTTAGTAATAATAGAATAAAATATGCCAAAGGATCAACATCAAAGGGAGCCCTATCGGTGTGTAGAAAATAATTTTTCTTTTACTATATTTTATTTTGTTTTTTAGTTTTAAACAAGGAAACGTCCGCTCTGTTTTTGAACATAACCTCTAAATTTGCTTTTTTTACCTTTCCTTCCTTCTCTCTAATAGAAATTCTTTCCTTTTTGATACTTTTTACATTTCTTTACATTTATATATATATTCTACTTTTTTTTACTTTCTTTATTACTCATTACTTAATAATTTCATTTATTATTCAACCTTTTTTGTTTTGCGGAGGGAAAATATTCACCGGTTAACGAAAAAAAAAAATTCACTGCATATTATAAATTATGAATTAGTATATTTACAAATATTTTCTTTTTTTCTGTTTCGAATATTCTTTTTTTTTTTTTGTTTTAAATTCTGTGAATTATTTCTCGGTTAATAATGAGAGAAGAAAGAAAGCCGGTGGTTTTTTTTAACAGGTTATAATACTTTATTGTATTGTTTCACGTGTAATTTAATCTACGATTAGATTTTTCTCTGGTTTCAATTTTTTTTTGACGTCAGGCCTTTTTTTATATATATAATATAGTGTTTCGTTGCTTATCTGCTTTCATCAGCTTTTTCTAAATATTCATCGTTTGTTTGAACTTTTTTTTTTGTTTCTTTTATTTACTTTTCTGTTCTACTTTCATTGAATTTTAGAAATGAAAATTCTTTTACCAGAATTTTTCACTTTTCTGTTAAATTTGAAGAAAAACGTAAAAGTTATTTTTAATATTATTATTATTATTATTATTATTATTATTAAATTTTTATTATTATTATTACTATTAAATTATAATTTTTTTTATTTATTATTTTCTGTTTATTATATTTATTCGATTATTTTTTTAAATTCAAATTCGTTTTAAGAATTAAAAATATTATTATTATTATTATTATTATTATTATTATTATTAATGTTAAATTATTCAGGTCTCGGATATTATGAATTTTAACGACTTTTTTTCGACTATTTTCAAATAATGCGACTTTTATCGATTTTTATTTTTAAAAAATTGCGACTTTTTCGACATTCCTTCGAAAATTTCTATTCAAAAGTAAAAAGTATTTTATTACAATTTTTTAAAATTAACTTTTCAAGAATTTTAATTGGAAATTTTCGAAATATTATTAAATTCTCAAAAATTTTAATGAATAATCTTCAAGTGTAAATTTAGTAAAAAAAAAATGAAAATTAATGAAAATAGGTTTTAAAAATAATATTTAAATAGTTTTTATTTCCAAAAATTCAAATTCAAACACAAAAAATGACAATTTTTCAAAATTATTTTCAACATTTTGGAGAAAATAATAATGTAATCAAAATTTTCAATGAAAGTTCTTCAAAAATGTTTTTTTTTTCTTTCTTAAAATACAAAAATTCTTCAATTATTTTCGAAAAATTACATTATAATAATATTTATTTAAAAAAAAAATAAACAAAATCAAATTTTTCCAAGAATTTTAATTATTTATGATTTCTAAAAATTTTTAATTTACTTTATTCAAAGGTAATTGAATCTTAAAATTTCATTTTTTTGGGACATTTTTTTTAATGATATTTAATTAGAAAACTTTGTATTTTAAAAAATTATTTAGAAATATTTTTAAAAAGCTTAATTTTACGAATTTCTTTAATTAAAATTCTTTGGAAAATATTCTTCCTGAATTAATATCTTTGAAAAGCAAAAATTGACGGTTTAAATTATTATAAAAAAAAATTCGATTTTTTTAGTATTTTAATAATTCAAGTTCCGAAGAAATTGCAAAAAATGATTAAAATTTTTTATTTAGAGATGAAGTTTAGTTAAAAGGTTATAGAAAATAATTGAATTTTCAAAAGGTTTATTGTTTAAATTTTTAGAAATCATTAAATTGCAGAAGTTGATGTTTGTTAAATTTTATTTCCAGCGAATTAAGAAGTAAGAAGTATTTAAATATTTATTTAGCAAAATTTTACAAGTTTTTATTAATATGAATTTTGTTGACAACACTGATTTAAATAAACGACTTTTTTTTTGGTACTTTTTTTCTATTTTTATTCGACAAAAGTGACTTTTTTTTGCTCTTTAAAGTTGACTCGAGGCCTGATTAGTGTTTTTTTATTTATTCTTTTCTGTTTATTATTTTTAATTCGATTATTTCTTTTTTAATTCAAATTCGTCTCAAGAATTAATTTATTTTCGTAAAGAATTAAATATATTGTTATTATTACTAATATTAAATTATTGTTTATGTTTTTTTATTCGTTTATTTTTGTTTACTTTAAATTCGTCTCAAGAAGTAATATTTATTTTCGGTAAAGAATTTGGAAAAATATTACAAAAAAAAAAAAAAAATGATAAAATTGTAAATGAATCTCAAAGATTTTTTTATTATTATTTCCCTTTTATCGATTTATAAAATCGGATTTTTCCTTTTGCTTTTATAAGTATAATATTTTAGTTTCTGTTTTTCGATTTTTGCAGGGCGAGAAATCCGTACGATCGTGATTCTCGTGACCCGAGGGAATATTCACGAGACTCGAGGGATTATCCGAGAGAGTCGCGCGACTCGAGAGATTATCCGCGGGATTACCAGCGAGGAGGAGGAGGTGACTATCATCACCATCACCAGCAGCAGCAGCATCAGCAGAGAGGAGGAGATTATCAGAGAGATTATTATCGTGATTCGCGCGATAATTATCAAAGACACTCGGAATACAGTGGTAACAGTAGTAGGGATTACTACGACGAGGAGATGTCGGACCAAGGGAGCAGCGGTGGTCGCGCGATGGGCAGAAGTCGAGGTCGTGCCCGGCCTCCACAGCCCGTCGACAGAGAACAGTCTGAGTCTTGGTCGAGGAAACCTGGTCCTGGAGGCGATGCTGGTCCATCTCGACAAGGACCGCAGGTTTCTTTCTTTCTTTCTTTCCTTCTTTCTTTTTTAATTATTCTTTAATTATTTTTTCAGGTTTTTGGATATTGTGACTTTTTCACTATTTTCAATTTTAAAATTAATGTATTGAAAACAAAAGAATTATTGTGCAAAGAATTTTATCAAAAAGTTTGATAATATAATAGAATTCCTTCTGAAAAATGTTCTTAAATTCTCTTGAAGAAATTTATTAAATAAAAATAAGTCAAATTAATGAAAACGAAAACATTCGGACAAAGTAACAAATTTTATTTACTCCAACGTTTCGAAATCGAATCGAAATAAAATTTGTTACTTTGTCCGAATGTTTTCGTTTTCATATAATTTGACTTTATTTTTATGAAGTATCTCGGACGTTAAAGAGACTATATTATTAAATTTATTAAATGTTTTGAAAAACCTAATTAAATTCTCGTGAAGAATTATATTAAATGTTTTTAAAATCCTAATTAAATTCTCGTGAAGAATTTCATTGAAATGTTTTAAAAATCATAATTAAATTTTATTGAAGAATTTCAATTGAATTTTTTTTTAAACTAATGGAGTTTCTTTAAAAAAAATTTTAATTAAACATTTTTGAAAGCAATTGGATTTTATGAGGAAGAATTTTCGTAAAATTGTATTAAAAGTAATTAAATTTAATTGCGAAGAATTTTATTACTATCTAGAACAAAAAATTGAATTAATCCGAAGAATTTATCAAAAATTTTGGAAAAATAAATGAATTTTATGTTAATATTTGAAGATTAAAATTCTTTCGAGAAATTCTATTAAAAAAAATTGTTTTGAAAATAATTAATTTTCTGCCAAGGATTTTACTATTTATAGAAACATAAATGAATTATTGCCCAAAAGAATTTTACTATTTAAAAAAATAATTGAAATGTTTCGAAGAATTTATTCAAATTTGTGAGAAATAATTAAATTGTTATGAAGAATTTTGTAGAAATAATTGAAAGTTTAATTTTTCATTTTTATAAACATTTCGACAATAAGTGAATTTAAAGAATTTAAAAATATTGGTTGAAATTGAATTTTATGGAATATTTTGAAAATAATTAAATTCAAATAATTTTCAAAATTTTCCATAAAATTGTATTATTTTCGAAAATAATTGAATTCTTGAGAAAAATTAATTCGAAACCGTTTGAAAATAATTGAATTCTTCCCCAAAAATTCAATTCTTCATGAAAATAATTGAATTCTTTCCCAAAAATTCAATTCTTCATGAAAATAATTGAATTTTAAAGAATTTAAAAATATTTGTTGAAATTGAATTTTATGGAATGGTTTGAAAATAATAATTAAATTCAATAATTTTCAAATTTTCCATAAAATTGTATTATTTTCGAAAACAATTCAATTCTTGAGAAAAATTAATTTGAAATGGTTTGAAAATAATTGAATTCTTTCCCAAAAATTCAATTCTTCATGAAAATAATTGAATTTTAAAGAAGAATTTTATTAACATTCCAAAATATAATTCAATTCCAGCGAAAATTGTATTTTCTTTTTTTATTATAATTGAATTCTTTGAAAAAATTGTATTAAAAAGTTTGGAAAAATTAATTTTTTAAATTCTAGAAATTTTTCTATTCAAGAATGTTAATAAAAAATTGACATAGTTAAATTTTTATCAAGAAATTGTGTCTTTTGAAGAATTTCTTTGAATTTTTTTCTAAATTAAATGAGTTTTTTTTTTAAAAATTGTAATTGAAAATTTTCAAAGTAATTGAATTTCATGAAGAATTTTATTAAAATTGTATTAAAAATAATTGAATTTTGAAGAAGAATTTTATTACTATCTAGAAAAATAATTGAATTGTTTTGAAGAATTTATCAAAAATTTTAGAAAAGAAATTAATTTTATGTTAATATTTGATGATTAAAATTCTTTCGAGAAATTCTATTAAAAAACTTTGTTTTGAAAATAATTAAATAAATGAATTCCTGTGCAAAGAATTTTACTATTTATAAAAAAAAATTAAATTCTTGCGAAGAATTGTACTTTGTTTTTAAGAAGAATTGAATTATTTCGAAGGATTTATTCAAATTTTAGAAAAAAAAAATTGAATTTTTTCGAAGTTTTGATAAAAATATATTTCTAAAAATTGAAACTTTCAGTTTATTTAAAATTGTTTTTTTTAAATAATTGAATTCTTCCAATGATTTTACTAATTTAAAAAATAATTGAATTGTTCCGAAGAATTTTATTAAACTTTTAGAAAATTAATGATTTCTTTTGTGAAATTTTATTAAAATTGTTTTTTTTTCTAACTATTCGTTTCTGTTTCCATTTATTTTTGAGTTTTCGCCGAATTTTTTCTTTTTAAATGATAAAATTCTATTTTATTGTAATTTTTCTCTTTAATAAACAGTAATTTTATTTTATTAATAAATTAATTTATCTTCATTTTATTTAGGGTGGCAGGGCCACTGAAAGAGTTTCGAAACCCCGTGAAGAGAGTGGAGGACGTGCTTCGGGTGGTTCTACTCCTCCAGGAACTACCACTCCACCTGGTGGTAATTATCATTCATAATTATTGAAAAGAAAATGATCGTAAAAAAAGAAAATATCGGTATTTTTCGTTTTACATATATTTATCGATTTTGAAAGCCTTTCGGAATTTTTTTTTGTCTACTATTTTTAATGAACTATTTTTATTAATTAACTGGCAAACACTTTTATTTTCATTTCGGAAATTCGGAATTTTTTTTTTGTCTACTTTTTTTTAATGAACTATTTTTATTAATTAACTGGCAAACACTTTTATTTTCATTTCGGAATTTCGGAATTCTTTTTTGTCTACTTTTTTTAATGAACGATTTTTATTAATTAACTGGTAAATACTTTTATTTTAATTTATTTTTTTATCTTCTTGCAGGAGGCACAGGAGACACCGTTGCCGTGGGCAGAGGCGGCATGAGAGGACGCAGACGCGTCAACGAAGCTGAATGTTTGCACACAAAACCCCCAGGATGTACAACGAAGCAAGGTACAATAGTTGTATTTAATTCGTATTAGATATTAATTACTGGCAATTTGTAGGTAAAATATTTTTAAACTCTTGTTTTAAATTAATTTACAAAATTTCAAATTTTAACTTTTATTTTTTTATATATAAATTGTATTTCAATGTATTTCAACAAATAATTTTGAATTCTTTAAAAATAATTCAATTATTGTCAAAAAATTTGTAAAAAAGAAAAAAAATTAATTTTCAATTATTTTTATAAAATTCTTCATAACAATTTAATTATTTCTCACAAATTTTTCATAAATTCTTGGAAACATTTCAATTATTTTTTTTAAATAGTAAAATTCTTTGGGCAATAATTCATTTATGTTTCTATAAATGGTAAAATCCTTGGCAGAAAATTTAATTATTTACAAAACAAAATTTTTTAATAAAATTTCTCGAAAGAATTTTAATCTTTAAATATTAACATAAAATTCATTTATTTTTTTCAAAATTTTTGCTAAATTCTTCGGAATAATTCAATTTTTTTTCTAGATAGTAATAAAATTTTTCGCTATTAAATTCAATTACTTTTAATACAATTTTACGAAAATTCTTCTTCATGAAATTCAATTACTTTGAAAATTTTCAATTACAATTTTTTAAAAAGAAACTCCATTAATTTAGAAAAAAATTCAAAGAAATTCTTCAAAAAAACACAATTTTTTTGATGAAAATTTAACTATGTCAATTTTTTAACAAAACATTTTTGAATAGAAAAATTTCTAGTATTTAAAAAATTAATTTTTCCGAATTTTTAATACAATTTCTTTAAAGAATTCAATTATAATAAAAAAATAATAATACAATTTTCGCTGGAATTGAATTATATTTTGGAATGTTAATAAAATTCTTCTTTAAAATTCAATTAATTTCGTAAAGAATTTAATTTTTGAAAAGAATTAAATTATTTTCAAGAAAAATGGAATTTTTGGGAAAGTATTCAATTATTTTCATGAAGAATTGAATTTTTGGGAAAGAATTCAATTATTTTCATGAAGAATTGAATATTTGGGAAAGAATTCAATTATTTTTATTAAGAATTGAATTTTTGGGTAAGAATTAAACTATTTTCAAACGATTTCGAATCAATTTTTCCCAAAAATTCAATTATTTTCGAAAATAATATGATTTTATAGAAAATTTTGAAAATTATTGAATTTAATTATTTGCAAAACATTCTATAAAATTCAATTTTAACAAATATTTTAAAAATTCTTTAAAAATAATTCAATTATTGTCAAAATATTTATAAAAAAGAAAAAGAAAATAATTTTCAATTATTTCTAAAAAAATTCTTCATAACAATTTAATTATTTCTCACAAATTTTAATTAATTCTTGGAAATTGAATTATATTTTGGAATGTTAATAAAATTCTTCTTTAAAATTTAATTATTTTCGTAAAGAATTTAATTTCTGAAATGAATTCAATTATTTTCATGAAGAATTGAATATTTGGGAAAGAATTCAAATATTTTTATTAAGAATTGAATTTTTTGGTAAGAATTAAACTATTTTCAAACGATTTCGAATCAATTTTTCCCAAAAATTCAATTATTTTCGAAAATAATATGATTTTATAGAAAATTTTGAAAATTATTGAATTTAATTATTTGCAAAACATTCCATAAAATTCAATTTAAACAAAGATTTTAAAAATTCTTTAAAAATTATTTTATTACTGTCAAAATATTTATAGAAAAGAAAAAGAAAATAATTTTCAATTATTTCTAAAAAATTCTTCATAACAATTTAATTATTTCTCGCAAATTTTAATAAATTCTTGGAAATTGAATTATATTTTGGAATGTTAATAAAATTCTTCTTTAAAATTTAATTATTTTCGTAAAGAATTTAATTTCTGAAATGAATTCAATTATTTTCATGAAGAATTGAATATTTGGGAAAGAATTCAATTATTTTCATTAAGAATTGAATTTTTGGGGAAGAATTCAATTATTTTCATGAAGAATTGAATTTTTTTGTGAAAGAATTCAATTATTTTCATGAAGAATTGAATATTTTTGTGAAAGAATTCAATTATTTTCATGAAGAATTGAATATTTGGGAAAGAATGCAATTATTTTCAAACGGTTTTGAATTAATTTTTCACAATAAATAGTCAAATCCTTTGGCAGAAATTTAATTATTTTCAAAAAAAAAAAAAAAAAATTTTTTTAAATAGAATTTCTCGAAAGAATTTTACTCTTTAATTATTAACTTAAAATTAATTTGTTTTCTTAAATTTTAATGTAAGGCGAATAAGGAAATAAAATGATTTGCGTCTCTTTCAGGAACTTATGGTCAGAAAATTGATTTACAAGCAAATTACTTTCAATTGTTGACAAAGAGCAATAAACATTGGGGTCTGTATCAGTATCGAGTGGATTTCGCTCCCGAGGAAGATCGTATGATTGTGCGAAAGGGCCTTTTGCGATTGCATCGTGCGACACTCGGTGCATATATTTTCGATGGAACGGTGATGTACACAAGCACAAGACTTCCGGAGGTAATTTCTTCTTCGTTCGATTTTTCCTTTTTTTCTATTTTTTCCTTTTTTTTCTATTTTTTTCTCTTTTTTTCTATTTTTTTCTATTTTTTCTCTTATTTTTGTCTTTTTTTCTATTTTTTCTCTAATTTTTGTCTTTTTTTTCTATTTTTTCTCTTATTTTTTTTCTTTTTTTCTATTTTTTTTCTCCTTTCTTTTCGTTTTCCCCCTTTCTTTCAATTTTTCCATTTCTCTCCCTTTCTTGACTCTTTTATCATTCCCCCCCCCCCTTTCTTTTCTATAGAATCCTTTTTTTACTTTATTATAATGCAAAATATTGAATTATTCGATAAAAAATTTCATTTTTATTCAAAACTTATATAAACGATTATTAACTTTTTTATTATTATTATTTTTTTGTTTTTGAATTATTACAGGAGGGGCTTGAACTATTCTCGACAAGACAATCGGATCAGGTTCAGATCAAAATCAATGTCAAATTCACCACTGAACTTGCAAAAGGCGATCATCATTATATTCAATTTTTCAATATTATCATGAGAAAATGTCTCGATTACTTGAAACTACAGCTCGTTGGAAGAAACTTTTTCGACGCTCAAAACAAGGTAATTTATTTCTTTTCTGTTTATTTTAGTTTATTATTATATTTTTATTATTATTATTATTATTATTATTATTATTCTATTTATACTGAATTTACATTAAATATTTTTCTATCTTCTTTTTTTTGTCATCATTTGAAAATCTGTAGACGCGAAATTATTGATTAATAAAGAAAATCTGGTTTTTTTTTTAGGTTTCAATTCGAGAGTATCGCTTAGAATTGTGGCCGGGATATTTGACGTCGATCAGACAATGCGAGTACAATATTCTTATGTGCGCCGAAATAACGCACAAAGTCATGCGAGAGGAAACTGTTCTCGACATGTTGGGACAATTCTATTCCTTGTACAAACAAGAATACAAGGTAATTTTTGTCTTACTCTTCTTTTAATTTGATGCTTTTTCAAAGTGTTTCCTTTTTTTTTTTTTTAATAAATAAATTAACTTCAAAAAGGTTGTAATTTGAAATTCGTCTAAAAATTTCAATTTTCAATGAATTCTATTTAAAATTTTCAATTTTCAATGAATTCTATTTAAATTTCAATTTTCAATGAATTAAATTAAAAATTGTTTCTAGAATTTCAATTTTCAAGAAATTAAAATAAATTTAAAATTGTATTTCAATTTTCATGAAATTAAATTAAATTCAAAAATTATATTTCAATTTTTCAAGGAATTAGATTGAAAAAATTGTTTTCGAAAATTGACATTATAAAATTCTTCACCGATAAATTGTGTCATTTTTGAATTTATAAATGAAAATAATAAAACCGGATTTTAAGTTCTGTTTTTTTATATTATTTTTATTTCTATTTTCAGTCGCATTTTGCGAAGGAAATCATGGGCCAAATTGTACTCACGGCGTACAACAATAATACCTATCGCATTGATGACGTCGACTACACGGTGAAGCCAAGTTCGACGTTCAAATTGAGAAATGGCGAGGATATTTCTTACAAAGACTACTACAACCAAAAATATGGAATTCGAATTCGAAACGACTCGCAGCCGATGTTGGTGTCACGTGCCAAGCCCAAGGAACGTCGCGCTGGACAAGCAGAATTAATTTACCTCGTTCCCGAACTATGTCGAACAACTGGTAATTTTTTTTGTAACCATTTTTACTCTGACAAATTTTTGTTTTTTGGAAAAAAAATGACGAAAATTTCTTTCGTCTTTACTAACTTTATTAACATTTTTTTACAATTTATTTTACAAAACTAGAAACAGGCTTCGCACTCTTCTACTTAAAAAACTACTATTTCCTACTTTTTTGAAACGAAGCTACTTTTTTTTTTAATCTAATTCTACTAAAAGCTACTTTTCCGAACAAATAGTCAAATTTAGATTTTTAGTTTTCACATTTCCATTTTAAAAACAGTGTTAAAAACTAAATTTTCGTCAATGAAAAACGACCGTCAATAAGATAATAGGAAATAATTTTACCGATATTTACTCCATCAATAGTAACTGATTATAAATTGTGTTTAGCCTTTAAATTCCCCGTTTTTCCCGGCTTTTGTCCTAATTTTTCCCCAATTTTATTTTCTCATCAAATTCAAATTTATTTCATTTCGAACATAAATCTACCAGTTTGGTAAATAATTGAATTATAAAGAAAAGAATTTTTTCAACAACAAAAAATCTTGTCTCTTCGTAATTATAATTGAAAAATTTGATTAATTCAATTTCATTAAAATTTATTGACACTAATTGAATTTCTGCGCAAAGAATTTTACTATTTATAAAAGTAATTGAATCCTTCCAAAGAATGTTATTATAAATATTTATGAAAATAATTAAATGTTTGTGTAGAATTTTATTTAAAAATTTTTGAAAATAATTCAATTGTAGAGAACAATTTAATTATTTATAAAGATAATTGATAATTTGAATTTCGGAGAATTTCAAAAAAAAATTTTAAACATGATTGAAATTATGTTAAGGAGAATTTTATTACTTTTGCAAATATTTGAATTGTTTTTTTTTTTTTAATTTTATGGAAATTTATGAAAATAATTGAAAATAATTAAATTCTTGTGAAGAATGTTTTTTCAAAAATAAGATTCAAAAGAATTTAGTAAAATCCAATTTTTTTACAAAATAATTTAAATTTTTACCAAAAAAATGATGTGTGACAATAATAATTGAAATTTTAGAATAAAATCCAATTTTTTTTACAAAATAAATTCAATTTTTACAAAAAAAAATTCAAATATTACGGAAAAAATTAATTTTAAAGAAAATAATTGAAATTTTTACCAAAAAAATGATGTGAGACAATAATAATTGAAATTTTAGAATAAAATCCAATTTTTTTACAAAATAAATTAAATTAAAAAAAAAAAATTCAAATTTTACGGAAAAAAAATTAATTTTAAAGAAAATAATTGAAATTTTTACCAAAAAAATGATGTGAGACAATAATAATTGAAATTTTAGAATAAAATCCAATTTTTTTACAAAATAAATTCAAATTTTACGGAAAAAAATTAATTTTAAAGGAAATAATTAAAATTTTTACCAAAAAAATGATGTGTGACAATAATAATTGAAATTTTAGAATAAAATCCACTTTTTTTACAAAATAAATTCAATTTTTACAAAAAAAAATTGAAATTTTACGGAAAAAAATTAATTTTAAAGAAAATTATTGAAATTTTTACAAAAAAAATGATGTGTGACAATAATAATTGAAATTTTAGAATAAAATCCACTTTTTTTACAAAATAAATTCAAATTTTACGGAAAAAAATTAATTTTAAAGAAAATAATTGAAATTTTTACAAAAAAAAATGATGTGTGACAATAATAATTTAAATTTTAGAATAAAATCCAATTAAAAAAAAAAATAATTAAAATTTTAACAAAAAAAATTCAATTTTTAAGAAAATAATTCTAATTTTAGGGATAATTGAATTTTTTTGTTTCAATTTCAATTATTTTGTTAAAAATTAATTTTTTCCCCAAAAATTTGAAGTATTTTTGTAAAAATTGAATTTTTTTGCTAAAATTTCAATTATTTTTGTAAAAATTGTATTTTATTCTAGAATTTCAATTATTTTTTAAACGAGTTAGTTGTTAAATAATTTGTTTTGTTGATAAAAAAAAACGGATGAATTGAGAATGAAAATTATTTTTTAAACGAGTTAGTTGTTAAATAATTTTGTTTTGTTGATACAAAAAAAAACCCTGATGAATTGAAAATGAATATGATTTCTTTTAGGAATCACGGACGAAATGAGAGCGTCCTATCAGACGATGAACGCGCTCGCCACTCACACGAAATTGGAACCAAGAGCGAGAATTGAACGCCTCATGTCGTTCAATAGACGTCTTCTTAACGAGCCGAAAATCGCCGAAGAATTGAACGACTGGGGCTTGAAATTGGACAACAAGCTGGTTCAATTACCCGGTCATGTTATTCCAAAGGATAAAATTATAATGGCCAATGGAAATACATTAACGCCAAAGGGCAACAATTGGGACGGTGAAGTTAGATCGAACGAAATGTTGGTCACGTGCCACCTTAAAGACTGGGTGATCATCAGTACATCGCGAATGAAGCGCGACACGCAGGTAATCGTTTTTTTTTTTTTTTTCAAAAAGAAATTTAATTATTTTCTATGAAAATAAAATTCCCCAAAGGAATTCCAATTTTAATACAAATTTCTCGCCAAAAAAATACAATTATTTTGCAAAATATGTTAATATTACTAAAATTCTATTAAAAACAGTTTTTTTTTTCACAAAATATTTACTAAAATTTCTTCGAGAAATCCAATTTTTTGGATTTAATGGTAAAAGTTTTTGTACTTTACCCAAAAATTAATTTTAACCATAGTCTTGAGAATGGAAATATTAGAAAAATAAAAATTGATTTCCAGGAATTGGTGAATTGCATAATGCGTGCATCGAATGGAATGAGATTCCGCGTTGAACAGCCGAGAGTAATGGAAATTCAATACGATCGTACGAATAATTACACGGACAAATTGGAAGAGGTGATGTCGCGCTCGAATCCACAATTAATGATGTTCATCGTTCCGAATAACAATTTAGATCGTTATTCAGCAATTAAGAAAAAATGCTGCGTCGATCGACCATGCTTGAGTCAAGTTGTACTCACAAAGACAATATTCTCTAAGGGACGGCCAAATTTAACAGCCGCAACGAAAATTGCAATTCAATTGAATTGCAAACTCGGTGGCGCCGGATGGACAGTGGAAATACCAACCGGTAACATCATGGTCGCTGGCTTTGACGTTTGCCACGATAAAACCACTCGTGGTCGTGATTTCGGTGAGTTTTTGCTTTTCTTACTTCGTTTTTTTTTTATTATTGATTCTTTCGAAAAAATTTGTTTTTTTTGTCAATTTTCTTTCTGACTTTTTTTGTTTTTTTTTCAAATAGGCGCATTGGTGGCGTCGTTGGACTCAAATTGCAGTCGCTACTTTAGCGCGGTGAGCGCGCACACCAGCGGCGAGGAATTGTCCAACGATTTAGGTGTGAATATGTGTAAAGCTGTGAGAAAATATCAAGAAGTTAATAACAAATTACCGGCGACAATTATCTTCTATCGCGATGGTGTTGGCGAAGGACAAATTCCATTTGTCCACGAAATCGAAGTTGAGGAATTGAAAATTAAATTGGCTGGCGTCTATGGTGGCGATATTAATAACGTTCGATTGGCATTCATCATTGTCACGAAGAAAATCAACACACGATTCTTCCATCAGAATAATAATGCACCGGCGGGAACTGTTGTTGACGACGTTGTCACGAATCCGGCCCGGTAAGTTTTAAAAACATTTTTTTTTTTTTTTTTCTAAGTAAACTTTGTTTTAATAAGAATAATTTAAGTTTAGTTTTTTAATTTCTAAATTAATAAGTTTGCAGGGTTGCCACAGTTCAGGGAAGTCAGGAAAAAGTCAGGGAAAGTAAAATTGGTCAGGGAAAAGTCAGGGATTTTTACGAAAAGTACTGGAAAAAATCAATTTTCAAATATTCATGAAAAAACTCTAAATTTTGATGTTTTTTTTGCTTGCCTTGTGAACTATAAAAATAACCACGAATTTTAATACAAAACCTTGAATTTTTTCTATTTCAGACAATAATTTCTTTTTAAAGAAATATCATAAAATTATGACTTATAAATTATGTAGTGAATAATTTTTACAATTTTCATAAATGCTTGATTGATAAAAGAATTTTAGTTAAAAATACTAAAGAAAATTAAATTTTGGAAAAGTTACAAATTATTACAGAAATTCAATTATTTTCGAAAGTAATAAAATTTTTCGCAGAAATTCAATTATATTCAAAAATTAATAAAAATTCCTGGTCATTTCAATTATATCTTTAAAAATAAAAAAATTTTTCTGTAAAATTCAATTATGTTCAAAAAATTTTTTTTAATTCTCGTCAAAATTTTCAATTATCTTTTTAAATAAAGCAATACTTCCTTGAAATTCAATTATTTCTAAAAACTTTAATAAAACTCTTGGAAAAATTTCACAGGAATTCAATTATTTAATATAAAAAATTTCAAATACTTTTTCGAAAAATATCAATTATTTAAAAAGAATTTTATTAAATTCGTCGCAAGAGTTCAGTTATTGAAAAAAATGTAATAAAGTTCTTTTCAAGAATTCAATTATTTTTAGAAATAGTAAATTTCTTCACCGAAATTCAATTATTTTTAGAAATTTTAATTTAATTTTAAAAATTCAATTAGTTTCCAAATTTATTTTAAAAATTCAATTATTTTACAAATTCAATTATTTTTCCAAATTTATATTAAAAATTCAATTATTGTCCAAATTTATTTCAAAAATTCAATTATTTTTCAAATTTACTTTAAAAATTCAATTATTTTTCAAATTTACTTTAAAAATTCAATTATTGTTCAAATTTATTTTAAAAATTCAATTATTGTCTAAATTTATTTTAAAAATTCAATGATTTTTCAAATTTACTTTAAAGATTCAATTATTTTCCAAATCTATTTTAAAAATTCAATTATTTTCTAATTTTATTTTAAAAATTCAAATAATTAATATAAAAAATTTTTAATAATTTTTCGAAAAATACCAATTATTTACAAGAATTTAATTATTTTTATAAATAATAAAATTCTCCACCGAAATTCAATTATTTGAGAAAACTTTTAATAACATATTTGGAAATTTTTAAAAAATTATTTTCATGAATAATAAGACTCATCGCAGGATTTTAATTAATTTTGGATACAATATTTTAATCAAATTCCTCGCAAAATGTAATTATTCTTAAAAATTTTATTAAAATTTGTCCAAAGAATTCAATTATTTAAAAATTTATCGATAAAATTCTTTATGAGAATTCAATTTTAACAAACATTCAATTATTCAATAAATTATTTATTTTTCAATTTAAATAATTGAATTTTTCTAGAATTTTCTAATAAAAATTGATTAAAAAAATAAAAATTACCGAATAATGGATTTATTGTTTATGAAAATAATTGAATTATTGCAACGAATTTTTATTACATTTTTTTTGAAATAATCGAATTTTTAGGAGAAAATTGACTACTTTTAAAAATAATTGAATTCTTGCGAAGGATTTTATGAGGATTTTTGTAAATAATAAAATTTTTGTTAAAAAATTTCATGATTATTTAAATTATAAGGAAACATGAAGAAGGTGAATTATGTTTTGTAATAATATTCTTATTAATTGTTGAGTTTCGAAAAAGTTTGAATTCGAATGTTCTGAAGAATTTGAATTCCCGTTGAAAAGTAATAATTAAATACTTATTTAAAAATTAAGTTATTGATGTTTTTGAATAATTTTACAAATTAATGAAATTTGTAAATAAATTTAGTAGAACATTTTTTCTTGAGTATCTAATAATTTTTAGAGTGAATCAGAATATTTTTTATGCTCAGGGAAAAAGTGAGAATTTTGTCTGGAAATCAGGGAAAAAGAAAATTAAATATTTGTCGTAAACCTGGTTTGTAAATCCAAATCCTCAAGTTTTAGATTTTTTTTTAAGTAAACTTTGTTTTAATAAGAATAATTTAATTTTTTAATTTTTTAATTTCTAAATTAATAAGTTTGTAAATCCAAATGCTCAAGTTTTTTAGTGAAAAAAAATAATAAAAAATCTTTACGCATTTTAGATTGAATTGGAGAAAAAGAATTTCTTTTTTCTCTTCAGCAGAAGTTGAATTTTTAAATTTTAATTCTCATGAGTTTTTTATTTTCGTCTTTCTTTTCTTTTAGCTACGACTTCTTCCTGGTGTCACAAGGTGGAGGCAAGGGAACAATCGCACCATCGGCGTACAGTATTATTTCCGATACGTCGGGATGGGGACCCGATAAAATTCAAAGAATGACCTACAAATTAACGCAAATGTATTACAATTTTGCCGGTGCGGTGAAAGTACCGGCTCCCTGTCAATACGCACATAAATTGGCCGCACTCGTCGCACAAGCAATTCAACGACCACCCAGCGGACAACTCGAAACGCTTCTTTACTATTTATAAAAGAAAAGAAAAGAAAGAACAAAAGTCAGAAAAAAAGCGGATTTTCCCCTTTTTTCTTTTCTTTTTCTTTTTTTGTTTCCAAACAAAGTATATTTTTCTTTTCGTTCACAATTTTCGAAATTCGATTACGTTTTTACATATATATATATATATATTTTTTTACCTAACGGCAAAAAGAAAATTTCCCTTTAATTTCTATTTTTGTCTATAATTGTATTTTAAAGAAGTTCTTCTCGAGTTTGATAGAAAAAAAACCAAAGTTTGGTTGAATTTTTTTTTTCTTTTTTTTGATTTGTAAAGAACTTGAAGAATTTTCCATTAGATTTAAGTGAATGGTGAAGAGAGTGTGAATGGGCGGGGTAAAAAAAAGTGTGTTTTTAAAGTACAAAATATCTTTTCCAAATGACAAAAGCAGAATTAATTAATGTGTTTTTTTTTTGCGAAAATTTAAAAACGAAACAAAAGATTTAACGAAAGAATTTATATTTTTTCTTTCTTTTTTTTTTTAAAGATTTGATTTAAGTTTCTTCTACTTTTTCATTTTTTTTGTTTTTTAATTATAACCTTTTTTTCATTGAACGGATTTTTCAGTTTTCTTCTTTTTTTTTACTATGAACAAAAAAAACGGGAATTTAGTATAAAATAGGAAAAAATTACAAAAAAACAAAAAATGAATAAAAAAATGTTGCGATATACTTTTTTATATACGATAATATAAATAACAAGTGATGAATGTTATTTAAAATGTAAAATAAAAGGAAAAAATTTATCGAAATAAATTTAGTTTATGCAAAAATTTTGATATTTCTTTTTTGGCTTAAACAGAAAACTGAAAATGGAAATTATTTATGCGACTTGCAAAATAGAATTATTCGAATTTTATTTTCAATTCAATGTTAATATTTAAAGAATATTTTTTTTTCGCCACAAAAAATTGAATCGTTTTAAAAAATTATTTCTGAACAATTCAATTATTTCCAAAAACAATCGAATTCTTGGCAAGAATTAAATTATTTTCAATTTAATTTTAAATACAATTTCCTCAAATTTTACATGAAAAAAAAGTTCAATTATTTTTAAGAATTATTTCTAAACAATTCGAGTATTTAAAAACAAAATAATAAAATTCTTGGGAAAAAATTCAATTGTTTTAAATAAAATTTTAATGTTCGACAAAATTCAATATTATTGTAAATATAATTTTATTTGAATTTCTTCTAAAATCAATTACTTTTAGAAAAAAAAATATTGAAATTTAAACGATTCGAATTCTTTTTAAAAATTTTACAAAAGAATTCAATTATTTTCGAATTCAATTTTAATAACATTTTAGCAAACAATTTAACATTATTTTAAATTTTAATTTTAATAAACTTTTTACAAAAATTCAATTATTTTTTGAAAAAATATTAAAATTTAAAGGATTTTATTTATTTTTTTTAAATTCCACATAAGAATTCAATTATTTTCATTAAAAAATGAAATTCTTGTTCAGAATTCAATTATTTTCTTTAAAAAAAATAAAATTCTTGACAAATTCAATTGTTTTTAATTTAATTTTAATAAAATTTCCCTAACATTCTCGAAAAAAAATTCAATTATTTTTAAAAATTGATTAAAAAATTTCAATAATTGTTTCAAAAAATTCAATTATTTTCATTAAAAAAAAACTAAATTCTTGTCAAGAATTCAATAATTTTCTTAAAAATATAAAATTCTTTTCAACAATTCAATTATTTTCTGAAAAAACTAAATTTCTTCTCAAGAATTCAATTATTTTCTTTAAAAAAAAATTCTTGACGAATTCAATTATTTTTAATTTAATTTTAATATTTTCCCAACATTCCCAAAAAAAAAATCAATTATTTTCTAAAAAAAACTAAATTTCTTCTTAAGAATTCAATTATTTTCTTTAAAAAAAAAATTCTTGTAAAAAATTCAATTATTTTCTTTAAAAAATAAAATTCTTGACGAATTCAATTATTTTTAATTTAATTTTAATATTTTCCTAAGTTTCACCAAAAAAATTCAATTATTTTCATAAAAAAAATTCAATTATTTTCATAAAAAAAATTAAATTCTTTGCAGAAATTCAATTATTTTCTTTAAAATATAAAATTCTTCTCAGGAATTCAATGATTTTCTCAGAAAATAAATTTCTTCTTAAAGAATTCAATTATTTTCTTTAAAAAAATTAAAATTCTTGTCAAAAATTTTATTATTTCCATAAAACAATAAAATTCTTGTCATGAATTTAATTTTAATAAAATTTCACCAAAATAAAATATTCAATTTATTTTTAAAAATTGTTTTCTAAACAATTCAATTATTTTCATAAAAAAATTAAAATTAGTCCAGAATTCAATTTTCTTTTAATTAAAAATTTAAGAAATAGAAACTTAACATTTTTGAATTTCGCGCCAATTTATGATTTTTGTGACTTTGTAATTCAAATTAACGTCTTTTTTTTATTGCGGCGGTAGCCATACCTTCCGGTTTCAGAATAATGAAACTTCCGTAGTTTTGTAGCACGTAGCTCGCGTGTATTTTAGGTTAAATAACAAAAATGAATTCATTTTTTCTTTTCACCACTTGTTGAAAATTTTGAAAAGTTCCTTGCGAACGGAAAAAGAGAAAAATTCTCGAAACTTATGGAAAGAATAAAATTTTTTTCCCTTCTAAATTTACACAAATGTGTGTAGTTAAAAGAAATTTGTCACAAAAATAAGTAAATTTCGTTATTTTAAGTTATATATATTTAAACATAATATAGAAATAAGAATAAGAAAAGGAAGAAAACTTTTCCACAGAGAGAAATTGTTGGTGAGTAAAAATGCTTTTCTTAATTTTCTCCCTATTCTACAATTCTTTTCTGTCATTTTTTTTTCATATTTATATTTTACTTGGTTTTTTTTTAATTTATAAGTAAAAATTCTTTTTCGCTTTTCTTCATTTTCTCCCTGTTATCTACAATATTCTTTTATGTCATTTTTTTTCTGTATTTATATTTTACTTGGTTCTTTTTAAATTTATATAAAGTATTTATCGTATTTCTCAATTTTTCACTTTAAATTCATAGTCTTTATTTTTTTTTGTTGCTTAGAATTCTACTTGTTCTTTGTTTATCGAGCGAGACTCGTAAAAATGCTGGTTTAGTACATTTTTATTGTTCGGAATAAAAACGAAACTGTTATAGTTTCGTTTATGTCGTTTTTTTTCTAAATATAGACGGAAGGAGAGAGATTACAAAAATGTTTAGAGCGTAATTAAGAATATAGAGTAATTTCGAGGGAAATAAAGATTATAGTTTTCTAACTTTTTTTAAAGTGCGGAAGAAAATTATATACAAAAATGCTGTAACATAACCTAAAAATACAAGCAGTCGAATTCGAATAGCGCAAATTTCGCGCACCGTTTTTTCCGTTCTTTTTCAATTGTTATAATTGTTATCTAAGTGTTAAGGAATTTTTGTTCATTTAACACGATTTTTACTTTTAAATGATAGTAAAAATACTAAATAGTGTCGAAAATACGATAACGCGATAACGAAACTTAAAAATAAGTCGAAGTGGGATTTTTTTTCATTTTTAACTTTTAAATGATGCGGTAAAAAAATGCCGAAAATACGATAACATAACCTAAATTTCTAGTCGAAGAGAAAAGCTCCATTAATTTTTTCTTAGCAATATAGTTTTTTTCAATTAAAAAAACAATTTTTAGAAAATGTCAAATATATAACATAACCTAAAAAATGCGAAAACGGAATTTTCCCTTCGAAACAAAAGTACAAAAAGGTGGAAAAGTTAAGAATATAAGTTAAAATAAAAAAAAGGTAAATAAATATATAAATAATAATCAATACAATACGATTGTGGGTTAAATACAAAAATATTTTTCTAAACGATGTGCGGGAAAAACAAAGTTTTGAATGCAGGGTGTTAATTATTATGTTTTAAAGGGAAATACAGTGTTTTTGTTATTGTTATTGGCAATAATGAAATTAAAGTGCGGATATTTTCGTCGCACAAAAGGGACTTGTCACTAATATGCTTCTTAGTTCGTCTAGACTAATTAAGTCCCTTTAATTATGAAGGTGTTAATAAATACATTAACTTTAAAGGTTCACACACAATTGATTGCTTTTAAATCGATTCTTAATGAGATTTCTCTATTGCAACCGGTGACAAAATTTTTTACAATAGAGCAAAAAGGAAGTGAATTTGATATTTAATTTAATTTTTTTTTTAATTCTTCGACGTAATGGGTAGAATTTTTTTTTAATTCTTCGACGTAATGGGTAGAATTTTTTTTTATAAATTAATTAATTGTTTTTAATTTACGAAACAAAATTTCTATTTGTCTTTAATTAATTGATTAATCATTTAAAATTCGATTCAATTTAATTTAATTATTTTAAATAATTCAATTTAATTCAATTCTTTTAAATAATTCAATTCAATTCAATTATTTTAAATTATTCAATTCTTTTAAATAATTCCATTATTTTAACTAATTGAATTCTTTGTAGGATTTAAATTATTTTTAATACAATTATTTTTTATTACAAACAATTCATAAACTTCTTCGCTAAAATTCCATTATTTTCATACACAAAGAATTGAATTTTTCCAAAAAAGGAATTCAATTATTTTTTTCAGGAAAAAATTGAATCTTTCGCGAAAAAAATGCAATTTTTCTCTTTTAAAAATTGTGAATTAATTTTCCAGAATTTTACTTTAAGAAATAAGCGAAGTTTTCTGACTTTTATTTAAAGAAAAAAGTAAATTAATTTTAGTTTTTTTTTTTTTTTAAAGGAAGAATAATCATTTTTTTCAATTTTTATAAATAAAAACAATAATTTTCCTTAATTTTATTTTAGGAGAAGAAATTAAGGAATTTTTTCGCAATTTTATTTTAAGAAATAAATGAATTTTACATGAAACGATAAAATAATTTTCCTTCATTTGATTTTAAGAAAAAAAACAAAAAATTGTTCCCGAATTTTTATGTTAAAATTGTGAATTAATTTTCTTGAATTCTATATTTAAAAGGTTAAAATATTTTTCCTCAATTTTGTTTCAATAAATAAAAGAATTTCTCTGAATTTTACTGTAAAAAGTAAATTTAGTTTTTTTTTGAAGTTCTAATAGGGAAAAAAAATTATTTTCCTGAATTTTATTGCAATAAATAAAAATAATTTTCCTGCATTTTATTTTAATAAATAAAAAGAATTTTTCTGAATTTTATTTTAGTGAATAAAAAGAATTTTCCTGAATTTAGATAAATTTTTCTAAATTTCATTTTTAGAGGTAAATAAAAAGGAATTTTCTTGAAATTTTATTTTTAAAGGTTTAGTAATAATTTAGGAAAACTTCATTTAAAGGGTAAAATTCCTGTCTCTTGTTCTTATTAAGGTTTTTCCTCCCCTAAAATCCCAGGACACAGGTTTTCAATAGTGTAATTACTGTAATTACTTTTTTTTTAACCCCTCTCAATTTTTTCAATTACTCCCACTTTTTTTCGACCTTTTTCCTAATATTGTGGAAGGGGCCTTAAACCCCGAAGATTTCAATCCAAAGTCAGTGACGTGACTCAGTTTCAGTTTTGGAGCCGAACTCCGAACACGTGGTCGTGAAAAGAATTTTTTTCTACATATAAAAAAAGAAAGAAAGAAAGAATTTAGAAAATATTTGTTTTATTTCACTTATGGTATCAAATTTTACTGTTTCCAATTTTTTTTTAAAGAAAAAAAAATAATTACAACGAGAGTGAAATTCGAAATTCCTGGAATTATTTTCAATTTTTAACGAGCGAGTAATTTTTTCGTAATTTTTCCAAATCAATAATTTTTCGAATGAAAAATAATTTAAACACGAGTGAAATTCGAAATTTAAAGGGAATTATTTTCAATTTTTAACGAGCGAGTGATTTTTCCAAATAAATAATATTTTTCGAATGGAAAAATAATTTCAACCAAAATTGAAATTCGAAATTTATATGGAATTGTTTTGAATATTTAACGAGTGAGTGATTTTTCCAAATAAATAATATTTTTCGAATGGAAAAATAATTTCAACCAAAATTGAAATCGAAATTTATTGAATTATTTTCAATATTTAACGAGTGAGTGATAAATTTTTGTAATTTTTCCAAATCAATAATTTTTCGAATGAAAAATAATTTAAACACGAGTGAAATTCGAAATTTATATGGAATTGTTTTGAATATTTAACGAGTGAGTGATTTTTCCAAATAAATAATATTTTTCGAATGGAAAAATAATTTGAACCAAAATTGAAATCGAAATTTATATGGAATTATTTTCAATTTTTAACGAGCGAGTGATTTTTCCAAATTAATAATAATTTTTCGAATGAAAAATAACTTGAACCAAAATTAAAATCGAAATTCGTAGAATTTTTTTCAATTTTTAACTATAATAAAGAACGAGAGCGAGTGATAAATTTGAATAACATTTTTTTTTCACAGTGAATTTGAATTTGAATTTAATTTTTGTGCCTTTTGTGTGTGTAGGAAATAAAGAAATAGAGAGGAGGAGAAAAAAATGTCTAATCAATGGGCCCAAGGTGCTCCAATGGGACGAGGACGTGGACGTGGACAAGGACGAGGAAATAATCCTCAGCAGCAGCAGCAACAACAACAACAGGGACAGGGACGAGGAAATGCTCCACGTGGAGGAAGAGGACAGCAGAATGCACCCGCTGGTCGGGGAAATTTTCCTCCACAACAACAACAACAACAACAGCAATATCAACAACAAAGACGAGAAAATTTACCAGCACCTTCTCAACCTCAGGTAGAAAAGAAAGAAAAATTATTTTCTAACCGAATTTCTCTTTATATAAGAATTTAATTAATTAATTTATTTATTTTCCAGTAAATAATTTATTATAATAATTTTATTATATTTATTATAATTTATTAAAATTTTCCAATAAATAAATAAAAAAGCGGAAAAGCAAAATAAACGTCAGTGAAGTTTGCAACGTTTACGATCAACGATTGAAAGAAAAAAAATATTTTCCTACGAATAAAAATAATATTTTTTGTTTACAAATATTTTCTTTTGTAAATAATTATTAAAGAAAATTAATTGTACAATTTTCATTACAAAAATTTATAACAATTTCCTCAAAAAAATATTTTTTTCTAAAATCGTTGACTATAAACGTTGTGAACTTCACCAACGTCAAAATAAAGGGAAAGTAAATTAATTATTTATTATTATTAATTTAATTTAATTTCTCTTTATAAAAAATATAAAATACATATATAATTCTCGTTATTTATAAAATAAAGAGAAATTGAATTATTTATTATTATTAGTATTATTAATTTAATAAAAATTGAATTTTCGTAGGAATTCAATTATTTTCCGAAAAGAATTGAATTTTCGTATGGAATTCAATTATTTTCAGAAAAGAATCTAATTTCTTCCAAAGAATTCAATTATTTATAAAAAATTCCCTTAAAATTCTTCTAAAAAATTCAATTTTCCCAAATTTTAATTACATTTAGGAAATAATTAAAATTATTCTAAATGTGATTTAATCTCTAAAATTGTCTTGTAAAAGTTTATTTTCAAAATTTAATTATTTTCACAAAATTTGTAAGAAACTTGTAAAATATTAAATTATTTTCCATATAAAAATTAGAAAATGACACAATTGGTTTGGAAAAATTTAATTATGTCAACATTATCTTCAAAAAGAATTCAATTATTATGAAAAAAAAAATTCGATTACTTTAAAATTCATAAAAATCAATTATTAACTTTTTTAATTTGAAAAATTCAATTTTATAAAAATATTTCACTGAAGAATTCAATTATTTTCAAAAATAATAAAATTCTTCGTTGGAATTCAATTATTTTCAGAAAAGAATTGAATTTTCGAAGGAAATCAATTATTTTCAAAAATAATAAAATTCTTCGTTGGAATTCAATTATTTTCCAAAACTAATAAAATTCTTCGTTGGAATTCAATTATTTTCAGAAAAGAATTGAATTCTCGTAGGAATTGAATTATTTTCAAGAATAATAAAATTCTTCGTAGGAATTCAATTATTTTCAATACAATTTTAATGTTTTTCAAAAAAAAATTTAATTATTAAAAAAAAAATTTCTATACAGAATTGAATTCTTTTCTAATTTAATAAAAGTCTTCGCCAAGAATTCAATTATTATTATCGTAAATAATTAAATTCTTCGTAGAAATTCAATTATTTGCAAAAAAAAAAAAAAAAAAATTCAATCTAATTTTTCCAAAACAAAAAGTAATTTCATTTATTTTTACAAATAAAATGTTTCGACAAAATAAAAAAAAAATTATTCTATTTTTTTTAAATCCCTTTTGCTAGAATCGATTTAAGATTTCCGAAGGCTTTAAAATTTTGCACGAGGGAAATGATATTTCCGTTTTTTTAATTACAGAGAAGAACTGCCGAGCCACAAGCATCTGAGATAAATGTTTCATCGCTTGCAGCCGCCTTGCCTTCCGGTAAGAAATATTAAAATTAAAATTTTCTATTAACTTAGATAACTAATTTTTTGTTTATTTTTAAATAATTTTAATTATCTTTTTTTCAGTTTAAGTAATTTTTAATTATTTTTTGAATTTAAGAGAATTTTTAGGCCAATTTTTAATTATTTTTTTTTAATTTGAGTAATTTTTAGGCCAATTTTTAATTATGTTTTTTTATTTAAATAATTTTTAGACTAATTTTTAATTATCTTCTTTTGTAATTGAAGTAATTTTTAGGCTAATTTTTATTTACGTTTTTTTATTTAAGTAATTTTTAGATAAATTTTTAATTATCTTCTTTTGTAATTGAAGTAATTTTTAGGACAATTTTATCTTTTTTTAAGGGTCAAGAAAAGGAATTTTTATTTTTTCTGAAAAAATATTTTTTTTGGTTTTTTTTCTGAATTGTATTATTGAATTTATTTATTTATAATAAAATAGTAATGATGATGATACAATTTAAATTTATGGAAATTCAAATATTGACTTTTCTTGTCTAAGAAAATTTGTATTTTGAAATCAACTGAAACTTTTGTTTTTGTATTTTAAAATCAATCTGAGTTTTGGAATGAAGAAAAAAAAAGTAAATATCCCAATGATACATAATAATTAATTAAAAAATAATAATGATAATGACAATATAATATCGTATTTACATTCAATCATAATATTTTTTCTTTCATCTTTCAATAATTAATTATCTATTATTATTATTGTTATTTATTATCATTATCATTTTTCTTATTATTATTATTATTAATTTTTATTATTATTTTTATTATTCCTATTCTTTATTTTTATTATTATTTATTTTTATTTTTGCTTTTTTTATTTTTATTATGATTAATAGCCAAACTGTTGTAAACAGTTTCAAGTCAGTTTCTTTACTCTTTTGAAAAACACCTTTTTAGAAATTGGACTAAAAATACAACAAAAATTTTTTTTAATTTCTTTTTTTAAATTTTCAAGATTCTAATGTTTAATTTTCTTTTCTCTGTTTTATTGCAGCAGCTTCTGCAGTTGGTAGAGGCGCAATGCGTGGACGAAGACGTATCAATGAATCTGAATGTTTGGTCACTAAGCCACAAGCGTGTGCAACAAAAATAGGTATTTAATTAAATTTGAAATTTTAAATTTGAAAAATGAAAAACAAAAATTTTTTAATTTGAAATGAATGATAATAATGACACATTATTATTCGCAGGAACTTTTGGCGACAAAATTGAATTGCAGTCAAACTATTTTCAATTGGTGACGAACAGTCAAAATTGGAATCTCTTCGAGTACAGAGTCGATTTCGCTCCCCAGGAAGACAGAACAGCCGTTCGAAAAGGTCTTCTTCGACTTCATCGTGAGCAACTTGGCGCGTATATTTTCGATGGCACTGTCATGTATACGAGCTCGAAATTAGTTCAGGTATTTTCTTCTTCTTCTCTTTTCTTTCTTTCAATTTTTTTATTTTTCTTCTCTTTTTTTCAATTTTTCTCTTTTCTTCTTCTCTTTTCTTTGTTTTCAATTTTTCTCTTTTCTTCTTCTCAATTTTTCTTCTCTCTTCTTTGTTTTCAATTTTTCTCTTTTCTTCTTCTCAATTTTTCTTCTCTCTTCTTTGTTTTCAATTTTTTTCTTTTCATCTTCTTCTCAATTTTTCTTTTTTCTTCTCTTTTGAAGAGAAATAATTGTACAGCTGTTTTTTTTAAATGCTGAAAAAGAGAAAAAAAAATAATTTCTTTTTCTTCTACTTTTAGCCACCACAGGAATTGGAATTGTTCTCGATGAGACAATCGGACGAGGCGAAAATCAAGATTAATATTCGAATGGTGGGAGAGCTGAAGAAGGGCGACTATCACTATATTTCCTTCTTCAATATTGTCATGAGAAAGTGCTTGGATTATTTGGAGTTGAAATTAGTTGGACGCAATTTCTTCGATCCCAAGAATAAAGTAAGTATTTTACTTTGAAGTTGTTTTTAATTTTACTCTCGTTTCTTCTAATTCAAATAGCTGGAAAATTAGTTAAGAACGAAAATTGTTTTTCTCAGGGTTGGCACAGGTCAGGGATTTTTACTAAAAGTGTTGAAAAAAAATGAATTTTTAAAATTCATGAGAAAACTGAATTTTTTTTCTTTTTGCCCCGTAAACTATGAAATTACCACAAAATTTAATACAAAACCTTCAATTTTTTCTATTTCTGACAATAATTTCTTTTTAAATAACTTAAATTTTCAAAAACTATCATAAAATTAATGATTAATAATAAATAATAATAATAAATAATAATTAAATAAAATTAATAATAACTATCATAAATTATGACTTATAAATTATTTTATAAATAATTTTTACAATTTTCATAAATACTAGATTGATGAAAGAATTATAGTTAAAAATACTAAAAAAAAAATAGATTTTGGAAAAATTACAAATGATTACAGAAATTCAATTATTTTTAAAAGTTAGAAAAATTCTTCGCAGAATTTCAATTATGTTGAAAAATTTAAAAACAATTCTCGTCAAAATTACAATTATTTTTATAAATAATAAAATACTTTATTAAAATTCAATTATATTTTAAAGTTTTAATAAAATTCTTGACAACATTTCACCAGAATTCAATTATTCAATTTTTAATAAATTTCTTCAAAATAAATTAATTACTTTCATAAGTAGTAATAAAATTTTTCACATAAATTCAATTATTTAAAATACAAAATTTAATAAAATTCTTCACCGAAATTCAATTACTTTTATAAACATGAATAAAATTCGTTGTAAGAATTCAATTATTTATATAAACTTGAATAAAATTCATTGGAAGAATTAAATTATTTTCAAAATTAATATAATTCTTCGCAAACATTCAATTATTCTCCAAAATTAAAAAAAAACATTTTCAAAATTTCAATTATATTTATAAATAAAAATATTCTTTATCTAAATTTAATTATATTTAAAAATTTTCACAAAAATTCAATTATTTAAAATACAAAATTTCATAAAATTTTTCGATAAATATCAATTATTTAAAAAATTCTTCACCGAAATTCAATTATTTTATAAACTGGAATAAAATTCTTTGTAAGAATTCAATTATTTATATAAATAATAAAATTCTTTACATACAGTTATTTTTATAAATTTGAATAAAATTCGTTGGAAGAATTAAATTATTTTTTAAATTTAATAAAATTCTTGGCAGAAATCCAATTGTGTTCGAAAATTAAAAAAAAAACAAATTCTTGTTAAAATTCCAAGTAACTTTATAAATAATAAAAATCTTCTCCAAACTTCAATTATTTTATGGAAATTTTAAGAAAATTTAAATTATTTTCATAAGTAATAAAACTCATTGCAGAATTTTAGTAAATTTTTATATAATATATATTTTAATCAAATTTCTCGAAAAATGTAATTATTCTTAAAAATCACATTCTATTATTTAATAAATTATTTATTTTTTAATTTAAATAATTGAATTTTTCTAGCATTTTCTAATAAAAAGTGATTTAAAAATGAATTAACGGATAATCAATATTCAATTATTTAACAAAAATATTTTAAATTCTCGTCAAAATTTCAATTATTGTTATGAATAATACAATTCTTTTTCAAAATTAAAATATATTTAAAAACTTGAATAAAATTCTTGTTAAAATTTCACAGAAATTCAATAATTTATGAAATTTTTAATAAATTTCTTTCAAATAATTCAATTATTTTCATAAATAATAAAATTTTCACTTGAGTTCAATTATTTAATATAGAAAATTTTATAAATTTTTTTGAATAATATCAATTATTTAAAAAGTATTTTATAAAATTCGTCGCAAGAGTTCAATTATTTAAAATAATTTAACAAAGTTCTTTACAAGAATTTAATTATTTTTATAAATAATAAAATTTTTCACCGTAATTTAATTATTTTAGAAAAAATTTAATAACATTTTTGGAAATTTTTTAAAATTATTTTCATGAATAAAAACTCATCGCAGGATTTAAATTAATTTTGGATACAATATTTTAATCAAATTCCTCAAAAAATGTAATTATTCTAAAAAAATTTATTAAAATTTGTCAAAAGAATTCAATTATTTAAAAATTTGTTGATAAAATTCTTTATGAGAATTCAATTTTAACAAACATTCAATTATTCAATAAATTATTTATTTTTCAATTTAAATAATTGAATTTTTCTAGAATTTTCTAATAAAAATTGATTAAAAAATGTAATTACCGAATTGTCGATTTATTGTTTATGAAAATAATTGAATTATTGCAACGAATTTTTATTACAATTTGTTCAAATAATTGAATTTTTATGAGAAAATTGACTACTTTTAAAAATAATTGAATTCTTGCGAAGGATTTTATGAGGATTTTTGTAAATAATTAAATTTTTGTTAAAAAATTTCATGGTTATTTAAATTATAAGAAAACATGAAGAAGGTGAATTATTTTTTGTAATAATATTCTTAGAAATTGTTGAGTTTCGAAAAAGTTTGAATTTGAATTTTTGTCTGGAAATCAGGGAAAAAGAAAATTAAATATTTGTCGTAAACCTGTTTCTGAAATTGATTAACTACATTGGTTTTTTCTTTTTTTCTTTTTTTTAGATTGAAGTAAGAACTGAGAAGGTGATTCTCGATTTGTGGCCTGGTTATTTGACGTCGATTCGTCAGTGCGAATATAACATTCTCATGTGCTCGGAAATCACACACAAATTGATGTTACAAAAAACAGTTCTCAACGTCCTTGAGGAAGCACTCCAGCTGCATCGCGAAAATTACAAGGTAAATTTTTACATATTTGAAGAAAAAGAAAAAACAGCAAAAAAATATATATCTATTTTGTAATTCAATGATTTTCAATATCTACTCTTTTTCATAGAATTTGCCAAACAGAATTCAAGTATTTTTAGAGAAATTATTTCAATATTGTTTTCATTTAAATAATAAATTATTATTTAAACAGAATTCAAGTATTTTAGAGAAATTGTTTCAATATTGTTTTCATTTAAATAATAAATTAAGGAATGAAATATTATTTTGGATAAATTACAAAAAAATTCTTCGCAGCAAAAGAAAAGAAATTGAATTGTGTAGAAATGTAGTAAAATTTTGTTTTTCTTTCTATTCAAAGGCATATTTTTCCCAACAAATATTGGGACAAGTCGTTCTCACTGACTACAACAATAATTATTATCGTATCGACGATATTGACTTTTCAACGAGACCATCGTCGTGCTTTAAATTGAAGAGTGGCGAATCTATTTCCTATCAAACGTACTATGCGAAAAAGTACGGAATCAAAATAAGAAATGAGTCGCAGCCGATGTTGGTTTCACGATCGAAACCAAAGGATCGTCGCGCTGGTCAAGCGGAATTGATTTATCTCGTTCCTGAACTCTGTCGCCTAACAGGTAATTTTTACAATACTGTAAAATTAAAATTATATTTCTTTATTATTCCTGACTCGGAATTGATCGTTGAATTCAATGTTTAATATATTTCTTTATGTTTCTTATTTTTTTTTTGAAATTTTCCTTTAGTTATTTGTTCTCTAAATGAAATAGTGAATCATTTTCAGGATTAACGGACGAGATGCGCTCTGATTTTCGAACGATGAACGCCCTCGCAACTTACACGAAACTAGATCCACGCACGAGAATCGAACGTCTCAAATCGTTCAACACTCGATTATTGAGAGAACCAAAAGTCGTGAAGGAACTATCAGAATGGGGATTGAAATTGGACAATAATTTAACGAACGTCAGGGGTCGTGTGATTCCAAAGGAGCCGATAATCATGGCAGACGCGAAAGTCTTTAAAATTCAAGGCGGCAGTTGGGACAATGAAATTCGTAGCAATAAAATGTTGGTGACGGCAAATCTTAAAGATTGGATCGTCATTGTTCCGCAACGAATGATGAACGAGGGCAAGGTATGGAGAGAGAAAATTTTTTGTTTATTGTTAATTATTTTTTTATCCGTTGAAAATAGTTTTCATAAGAAAATTCTAAATTTTCGTTTTTTTTTTTAAACTCAAACACTAAAATTAACGCGAATTCTAATAAAAAAAACACCCAATTTTTTAGAAACTTTCAATGTTTTGTAATTAATTGGAATTTTTGATAAACTTCGTTTTTTTGGAAAAATTTTAATAAATAATAATTGATCTAATTTTAATAATCTAAAATTAGAGAGAAAATGAAGATTAATTAATTAGTAATTAATTTTATTTGTTTTTCTTTTCGACACCAGGATTTGGTGAGGTGCATTATGAATTCAGCGAAGGGAATGTACTTTCCAATGACGGAACCCAGAATCAATGAGATTCGCAATGACAGCGTGATGAGTTACTTGCAAGCATTGGAGCACGTGATGAGTCGTGCGAATCCTCAAATGATTTTGTTCATTGTGCCGAATAATAATATTGATCGTTACGCGGCAATAAAGTCCAAGTGTTGCGTCGATCGTCCAGTATTGTCGCAGGTCGTCATGAAGCGAACGATTTACGCGAAGGGCAAACCAAATATGACGGCGGCGACGAAAATTGCCATTCAATTGAATTGCAAACTCGGCGGTGCGCCCTGGACGGTGAATATTCCCGATGGCAATATTATGGTCGCTGGTTTCGACGTTTGTCACGATAAATCCATGCGAGGACGTGATTACGGTAAAATTATTTTCCTCTTTTTAGATTCTCATTTCTTTTCAAACTCTTCTCTTTTCTTTGTGAACAAAAAGAAATTATTTTCCTCTTTTTATATTCTCAGTTTTTTTTTGTTTTTTTTTAATTTTAAATTTTGTTTTGAATTATTTTTTAAATTTGATAAAATTTTTGCAGGCTTCGCAATCTACAATTTGGAAAATAATTGAATTATAAAGAAAAGAATTTTTTTTCAATTTTTCAACAACAAAAAATCTTGTCTCTTCGTAATTATAATTGAAAAATTTGATTAATTCAATTTCATTAAAATTTATTGACACTAATTGAATTTCTGCGCAAAGAATTTTACTATTTATAAAAGTAATTGAATCCTTCCAAAGAATGTTATTATAAATATTTATGAAAATAATTAAATGTTTGCGTAGAATTTTATTAACATTGTTTGAAAATAATTCAATTGTAGAGAACAGTTTAATTATTTATAAAGATAATTGACAATTGAAATTTCGGAAAATTTCCAAAAAATTTTAAACATGATTGAAATTATGTTATGGAGAATTTTATTACTTTTGCAAATATTTGAATTGTTTTTTTTAATTTTATGGGAATTTATGAAAATAATTGAAAACAATTAAATTCTTGTGAAGAATGTTTTTTCAAAAATAATATTCCAAAGAATTTAGTAAATCGGAAAAATTTTGCAATTTATTTATAAAAATAATTGAATTCTTTAGACAAAATTTAATCAAATTTTTAAAAATAATTTTGCATTTTTCGACGAATTTGATTAAACTTTGTATTAAATGTAATTCCATTTCTGCAAAGAGTTTTATTATTTATGAAAGAAATTGAATTATTGCGAGGATTATAGAAAAAAAAGTTTCAAATAATTAAAAAAAAAATAATAAATAAATAATAATAATAAATAATAATTAAATAAAATTAATATTAAATATCATAAATTATGACTTATAAATTATTTTATGAATAATTTTTACAATTTTCATAAATACTAGATTGATAAAAGAATTTTAGTTAAAAATACAAAAAAAATAGATTATGGAAAAGTTACAAATGATTAAAGAAATTCAATTATTTTCAAAAGTTACAAAAATTCTTCGTAGAATTTCAATTGTGTTGACAAATTTAAAAACAATTCTTGTCAAAATTACAATTATTTTTATAAATAATAAAATACTTCATTAAAATTCAATTATTTTTAAAAGTTTTAATAAAATTCTTGACAAAATTCCACAAGAATTCAATTATTCAATTTTTAATAAATTTCTTCAAAATAATTCAATTATTTTCATAACTAGTAATAAAATTTTTCACATGAATTCAATTATTTAAAATACAAAATTTAATAAAATTTTTCGAAAAATATCAATTATACAAAAATATTTTTATAAATATTAAAATTCTTCACCGAAATTCAATTACTTTAATAAACTTGAATAAAATTTGTTGTAAGAATTCAAGTATTTATATAAACTTGAATAAAATTCATTGGATGACTTAAATTATTTTCAAAATTAATAAAATTCTTCGCAAAAATTCAATTATTCTCAAAAATTAAAAAAAAAAATATATTTTCAAAATTTCAATTATATTTTTAAATAAAGAAATTCTTCATCTAAATTCAATTATATTAAAAAATTTTGTAGGAATTCAATTTTAATGAATTAATTCAAAAGTAATTCCATTATTTTCTTAAGTAATAAAATTCTCTCAGAAATTCAATTAATTAAAATACAAAATTTCATAAAATTTTTCGAAAAATATAAATTATTTAAAAAATTCTTCACCGAAATTCAATTATTCAATTTTTAATAAATTTCTTCAAAATAATTCAATTATTTTCATAAGTAGCAATAACATTTTTCACATTAATTCAATTATTTAAAATACAAAATTTAATACAATTTTTCGAAAAATATCAATTATACAAAAATATATTTTAAATAATAAAATTCTTCACCGAAATTCAATTACTTTTATAAACTTGAATAAAATTCGTTGTAAGAATTCAATTATTTATATAAATTTGAATAAAATTCATTGGAAGAATTAATTATGAAAATAATTAAAAATAATTGAAAATAATTGAATTCTTGTGAAGAATGTTTTTTCAAAAATAATATTCAAAAGAATTTAGTTAATCGGAAAAACTTTGCGATTTATTTATAAAAAAAATTCAATTGTTTAGAAAAAATTTAATCAAATTTTTTAAAAATTAATTGCATTTTTCGACGAGTTTGATTAAAATTGTATTAAACGTAATTCCATTTCTGCAATGAATTTTATTATTTATGAAAGTAATTGAATTATCGCGAGGATTTTAGAAAATAGTTTCAAATAATTGATTAAAAAAAAATTTAGATAAACTATTTTTTATAATTCAATTCCTATGAAATTTTCATTCTTTTAGAAAATATTCGAATATTCGTGTAGAATTTTGTCAAAATTGTTTTTAACTAATTGAATACTTTTTGGAAATTTTATTAAAAAATAGTAGACATACAAATTATTGAGTTAAGAAAATTTTTTCCAAATTATGACAATGAATTTTAATAAAATTCCTAAAAGTAATTTAATTTTTCTCGAAGTTTGACTATTTAAGAAAATAATTCAGTACATTGCGAATAAATTTTTAAAAATAAAATTATAATTATACGGTGACTAACTTCTTTTGATTATTTAGAAAAATTTAAATAAAATTTTTTAGAGGAAGTAAATTATTTTTGATAGAATGTAAAGAAATTTCAATTACATAAAAAATTTTCAATTATTTGCTTATAAAAATTCAACTATCTTGAAATAACAGAATTAAAAAATCTTATTTAAAAAAAAAGTGCGAAAATTTAATTTTATTAAAAAATTTAAAGTGTTTTTTTTAAATTAACTAATATATTTTAATTATTAATCTTCGCAGTAAAAAACGTGAATACGTTAGAATGTGACTCTTTGTAAAATTTAATTTTTTATCAATTATTAAATTAAAATACTTTGAAAATTCGATTTTTGAAAAAGTTTTTAATGAAATTGTTTTAATTCTTTTTTTGTCACCGAGGCTACTAGTTCCTACTTTTTTTTGTCACCGTGACTACTTTTTCCTACTTTTTTTAAACTCCTAATGGAGTGCGAAGCCTGAAATTCTTCTCTTTTCTTTGTGAAAAATAATTATTTTCCTCTTTTTATATTCTCATTTTTTTTAATTCTTCTCTTTTCTTTGTGAAAAAAAATTATTTTACTCTTTTTGTATGTTTTAATTTTAAATTTTGTTTTGAATTATTTTTTTGAAATTTGATAAAATGTTTGATAAAATTTCTCCATTGCCATTTCAGGAGCTCTCGTCGCCTCGTTAAACAAGAATTTCGGACGCTACTTCAGTTCGGTGAATGCGCACAATAATGGCGAGGAGTTGTCGAATAGTTTATCGGTGGACATGGTGAAGGCCTGCCACAAGTACAAAACCGTGAACGGTGTGTTGCCGTCGACGATAATATTTTATCGCGACGGCGTTGGCGAGGGACAAATTCCATTCGTCATGGACATTGAGGTTGAGCAGATTAAGGACAAATTGAATGCCCTCTACGGTGACAGTAGTGCGTATAAATTCGCCTTCATCATCGTCACGAAGAGAATTAATTCGCGATTCTTCTTTCGCGGGCAGAATGCACCGCCAGGAACTGTTGTCGATGATGTCGTCACGAATCCGGCTCGGTGAGTGATTATTATCCTTTTTCTTCTCTTTATTGATTTTCCTTTTTTTTTTTTGATCCGCATTTTATTTATTTTTTTGTCTTCTAGAAAGAATTACGTCTCTTCTCTCTTAAATTTGTTGCGTTTTATTTATTTTTTTGTCTTCTAAAAAGAATTACCTTTTTTTTCGTTTCGTATATTTTTTTTTATATTTTGCAATAATCGGAAACTATTTTGCTTTTATTTTCTTTTCGTTTAATTTATTTTGTCTTCTAAACAGAATTACCTTTTTTTTTCCTTTCGTTTCTTTTTTTTATCTCGCAATTATCGGAAACTTTTATTTTCCTTTTATTTTTGCTTCGTTTAATTTATTTTGTCTTCTAAAAAGAATTACGTTTTTTTCGTTTCTTTTCTTTTTTTGTCTCGCAATTATCGGAAACTTCTAGTTTCCTTTTATTTTTACTTCGTTTAATTTGTTTTTTCTTCTAACACGAATTTTCCTTTTTTTCTGTTTTGTATTTTTTCTTTTCGCTTTTTGTCACGCAATAATCGAAGACTACTTTCATTTTTAGATTCGACTTCTTTTTGATTTCGCAAAGCGGTGGACGCGGAACGGTGACGCCCTCGGCGTACAATGTCGTTTACGACACGACGAATTGGGGCCCCGACAGAATTCAAAGAATGAGCTACAAATTAACGCAAATGTACTACAATTTTTGTGGACCGGTAAAAGTACCGGCGCCGTGTCAGTACGCCCACAAATTGGCCGCTCTCATTGGCCAAGCGATACATAAGGAGCCGAGTACACAATTGGAGAGTCTTCTCTATTATTTATAAGCATTTTCCATTTTTTCCATTTTTTTTTCTCTTTTTTCCATTTTTTTTCTCTTTTTTTTTGCTTTTTTCCATTTTTTTTCTTTTTTTTGTATTTTTTCCCCCTTTTTTTATATTTTTTCCCCCCTTTTCTAAATTTTTTTCCTTTTTGTATATTTTTCCCCCTTTTTTGTATTTTTTTTCTTTTTTCAATTTTTTTTCTCTTTTTTTGTATTTTTTTCCTTTTTTCAATTTTTTTTCTCTTTTTTTTGTATTTTTTTTCCTTTTTTTTATATTTTTTTCCTTTTTGTATATTTTTTCCCCTTTTTTTGTATTTATTTTTTTTCCATTTTTTTTTCTTTTTTTGTATTTTTTTTTTCCTTTTTTCTCTTTTTTTGTATTTTTTTTCCTTTTTTTAATATTTTTTTTCCCTTTTTTTATATTTTTTCCCCCTTTTTTGTATTCCTCCCCCCTTTTTAAATATCGCCCCCCCTTTTTGTATTTTTTTCCCCCTTTTATGCATTTTTTTCCCTTTTACGCATTTTTTTTTCTCTTTTTTGTCACAAAAAAGCTGCCTTACGATATCCAAAGAAATTTCTGTCTCGTGACAGAAATAAATTTCTTATTATATTTTTCTATTTTTTTTTCTCTCTCTCTCTCTAATTTTTTATGCTTTTGATCTCGAAGGAAATTTCTCTGTCTCGTGACAGAAATGAATGATTAATTTTGCGATATAATTCGCAATTATTTACAAATTATATATTTGTTTTCCATTTGTTTTCTTAATGGAAACTATTTCAATTTATTATTCTGTAAAAGAATCGCATGAGTTTTTTTTTTATTAATTGTTTTATTATACAATTTTTTTTATTGTATATTTATTTTCTTTAGACAATTTTCTTTGTAATTGTACCGAAGAGAGTAAATTAGTGAATGAAGTAAATCAATTTTTTTTTTCTAATTTATGTTTTTATTTTCTTTTTTCGTCCGTTTTTGTAAAAAGAAAAATTCTTTTAAAATCATTTATTACGTGGAATTTCTGTTTGTTTTACTATTTTTAACGCACAGATTAAAATGCTTTGTTTTTTTTCGAACAAAATTTTAAATCTTTTTTTTATAACTTTTAACGAATTTATTTTGATTTTATTTCGATCTTGTTTTAAAATCTTTTCTCAAAATTTAGTTTTTAGTGTTTTTAATTTGTATTATATTTTTTAAATCCACGGGTTTGTTTCATTTTCGAAAGAAGGTATTTTTAACAATTTTTTTTAGATTTTTCTCCAAAAATAATTAGATTTTATGAAAAAAAAAGAAAAAGGACAATTCTCAGGTGTTAATTGTAAGTTTTGTAAATAAGAGTTTTTTGTAAGTATTAAAATATTTACATCTTTATTTTTGTAAAAATAAAGGTAATAAATTTTTTTACATATATATAAAATTCGTCGTTTCTCATCATTTTATTATATTCATAGTCAAGGAAAATAAAAATTTTCCACTTAAGTCAATTGAATTTAAAAATCACGCGCATAGTTTACAATTTTTTTTCTCTACTTTTTATTTCGAAATCAATTAATTCGAATGAGTAAAGAAAAAGTATTCAAAAGAGTATTTTTTTTTACTAAATATAATGAAACAGAAAAATAATAAGCGAATTTGCAATATTTTTTTTTTATAAAACGAATTTCGATGAATAGAAACATTTTCTCTAAACGAAAATTGTTGACAAAATGGAAATTTTTCTTTTAGTCGGAAATTTTTGCTAATTTAAAATTTTTAAAAATAGAAAAAATATTTTCTAACTAGAAATTCATGGGGGAAAAATAAAATAAAATAAAATTGATTACTACAAAGTACATGAAAAATTCCAAGTAAAATTAGAATCACATTATTTCTGATGCGAAATTATCTTTCGCCGCAGGGGTAACATTATTTTATATATTTATAAAAAAAAAATACATGTATAAAAAATGGTGAAAATTATTTTGTTTTGGGTTCGTATAAAAAAACTTGCACAATTAGAGACAAAAATAAAACAAGAGGAAAAAAATAGTGGAAATATTGTCGAGAAATTAGGAAGTTCTGTTTAATTTCTTTCTTTTTTTTTTCTTAACGATTTTCCACATCGTCAGCGGCTGTGTTGATAATTTGATCATCGTTCGACGATTGCGATCGTGTTCTTGATAAACGCGACAGGCAAAAGAGACATTTTCTCGTTAATTGCGGTATAATGACGTCATTATAGAGACACATTCCAATGATTAAGAATCCAAAACCAAAGACCTGAAAAATAATTCAAATATTCAATTCAACTTTTTGGTTTTTCAATTTAAACTTTTAATTAAAAAAAGAAAAATGTAATTTTTTCAAGTTCGAAAATCTTTACAATAAAAAAAAAGGTTTTTTTTAAGTAGTAAAATATTTACAACAAAAAAAAGGTTTTTTTTAAGTAGTAAAATATTTACAACAAAAAAAAGGTTTTTTTTAAGTAGTAAAATATTTACAATAAAAAAAAATTCTAAGTTTTAAAGTTTATTGAATTGAGAAATAAGGGAAGAAAATTGACGAAAAATTACCTGTAAATAGTGGAAGATTTGCCAGCCCAAAATAAGGGAAATTGACCAAATCACGAGAGTTCGAACACTGTCCAAAATCATTCTTGTCGTTGCACTTAATTCTTTCGTGACGCTAATTCCAGCAAAATTGAAGAATGCGATGCTGATAATAATTCCTGAAAGTTGATATAATATTCAATATTTCCAAATTGATGAAAGTATTTAATTTTAAATTCCCCTTTTTTTTTGTCGAATATTCAATTTTCTTGTTTTGACGAATATTGAATATAGAATAAGAATTCGAAATGGAAAAGATTGCAAATAATATTTTTCGCTCGGCGAAAAAAGAAAGAAAAAAATGGTAAAAATTACCAATTATTGCCATAAAGAGTCGGCCGTTATTGCCTATTTGAATCAAGGCATCCATCGTGTCTTCGAGAGTTCCTTGCGCATTGTCCGTAAACGGCGGCGGTGCGTGAATATAATTCAGTGGAATCAACGCAAGACAAATGCCGATGAATCCAAAAATTCCTAAAACAAAAAAAAGAGGTCAAGAAAAAATGATAATAATTCTAATTATTATAATTGTAATGTTAGAAAACATTTTCCAGGAAAAGAAAATTAAATTGAGACAAATTCTGAAGAAGGAAATAAAAAAAAAAAAAGAAGGAAAGAAAATTAATAATTAACAGAAAGGGAGAAAAATACCTTCCCAACCAACAGCTTGAAGGGCAGGAATATCTTTGCCAGCAATGAATTTCTCCTCAATTACCATTTGCGTCGCAGTTATTACCTAGAAGGAAATTTTCTCATTAAAAAAATAATCAACTATTTACGTATTTTCAAAAAAGAATTTTTTTTTCAAAATATCTTTTTAAATAATATTAATAATAATAATAATTCATTGCAGGCTTCGCACTCCATCATGAGTTTAAAAAAAGTAGGAAAAAGTAGCCTCGGTGACAAAAAAAAGAATTAAAAGAATTTCATTAAAAACTTTTTAAAAAATCGAATTTTCAAAGTATGACAAAAAAAAGTAGGAAATAGTAGCCTCGGTGACAAAAAAAAAGAATTTCATTAAAAACTTTTTAAAAAATCGAATTTTCAAAGTATAATTTAATAATTGATAAAAAATTAAATTTTACAAAGAGTCACATTCTAATGTATTCTCGTTTTTTACTGCAAAGATTAATAATTAAAATATATTAGTTAATTGAAAAAAACACTTTACATTTTTTAATAAAATTAAAATTTCGCCCTTTTTTTAAGAAATAAGATTTTTTAATTCTGTTATTTCAAGATAGTTGAATTTTTATAAACAAATAATTGAAAATTTTTTATGTAATTGAAATTTCTTTACATTCTATCAAAAATGATTTACTTCTTTACAAGAATTTTATTTAAATTTTTCTAAATAATCAAAAGAAGTTAGTCACCGGATAATTATAATTTTATTTTTAAAAATTTATTCGCAATGCATTCAATTATTTTCTTAAATAGTCAAACTTCGAGAAAAATTAAATTACTTTTAGGAATTTTATTAAAATTCATTGTAAAAGTTCAATTATTTCTATAAATAAGAAAAATTCATTTATATTCACCACAAGAATTGAATTAATTTGGAAAAATTTTTCTTAACTCAATAATTTGTATGTCTACTATTTTTTAATAAAATTTCCAAAAAGTATTCAATTAGTTAAAAACAATTTTGACAAAATTCTACACGAATATTTGAATATTTTCTAAAAGAATGAAAATTTCATAGGAATTGAATTGTAAAAAATAGTTTATCTAAATTTTTTTTAAAAATAAATTATTTGAAACTATTTTTCTAAAATCCTCGCGATAATTCAATTACTTTCATAAATAATAAAATTCATTGGAGAAATGGAATTACGTTTAATACAATTTTAATCAAACTCGTCGAAAAATGCAATTAATTTTTAAAAAATTTGATTAAATTTTGTCTAAAGAATTGAATTTTTTTTATAAATAAATCACAAAGTTTTTCCGATTAACTAAATTCTTTTGAATATTATTTTTGAAAAAACATTCTTCACAAGAATTCAATTATTTTTAATTATTTTAAATTATTTTCATAATTAATTCTTCCAATGAATTTTATTCAAGTTTATATAAATAATTGAATTCTTACAACGAATTTTATTCAAGTTTATAAAAGTAATTGAATTTCGGTGAAGAATTTTATTATTTAAAATATATTTTTGTATAATTGATATTTTTCGAAAAATTGTATTAAATTTTGTATTTTAAATAATTGAATTCATGTGAAAAATTTTATTACTACATATGAAAATAATTGATTTATTTTGAAGAAATTTATTAAAAATTGAATAATTGAATTTTTGTGGAAATTTGTCAAGAATTTTATGAAAACTTTTAAAAATAATTGAATTTTAATGAAGTATTTTATTATTTATAAAAATAATTGTAATTTTGACAAGAATTGTTTTTAAATTTTTCAACATATTTGAAATTCTACGAAGAATTTTTGTAACTTTTAAAAATAATTGAATTTCTTAAATCATTTGTAACTTTTCCAAAATCTAATTTTTTTTCGTATTTTTAACTTAATTTCTTTTATTAATCTAGTATTTATGAAAATTGTAAAAATTATTCATAAAATAATTTATAAGTCATAATTTATAATAGTTATTATTAATTTTTTAAAATTATTATTTATAATTATTATTTATTTATTTTTTTTAATTATTTGAAACTTTTTTTTCTATAATCCTCGCAATAATTCAATTTCTTTCATAAATAATAAAACTCTTTGCAGAAATGGAATTACGTTTAATACAAATTTTAATCAAATTCGTCGAAAAATGCAATTATTTTTAAAAATTTGATTAAACTTTGTCTGAAGAAATCAATTATTTTTATAAATAAGTAGCAAAATTTTTCCGATTTACTAAATTCTTTTGATTATTATTTTTGAAAAAACATTCTTCACAAGAATTCAATTGTTTTCAATTATTTTCATAAATTTCCATAAAATTAAAAAAAAACAATTCAAATATTTGCAAAAGTAATAAAATTCTCCATAACATAATTTCAATCATGTTTAAAATTTTTTGGAAATTTTCCGAAATTTCAATTGTCAATTATCTTTATAAATAATTAAACTGTTCTCTACAATTGAATTATTTTCAAACAATTTTAATAAAATTCTACGCAAACATTTAATTATTTTCATAAATATTTATAATAACATTCTTTGGAAGGATTCAATTACTTTTATAAATAGTAAAATTCTTTGCGCAGAAATTCAATTAGTGTCAATAAATTTTAATGAAATTGAATTAATCAAATTTTTCAATTATAATTACGAAGAGACAAGATTTTTTGTTGTTGAAAAATTGAAAAAAATTCTTTTCTTTATAATTTAATTATTTTCCAAATTGTAGATTTATGTTAGAAATGAAATAAATTTGAATTTGATGAGAAATTTTTTTCCGGAATAGAAAGTTTTTTCGAAGGAAATTCAATTATTTTTTGAAATAGTAAAATTCCTTGCTGAAAATTCAATTATTTTACATCTTTTTGAAATAGAAATCGAAATAGAAGAAGAAGAAGAAGGGGGAAAAAATACCTGTGCGCAAATAATAAGTAAATCGCCAGTAATAACAGAATTTGTTGCCTTCTGTTCTTTTTTCATTGTGATAAAATCAGTGAAACCAACGATGATCAAACCTAAAATAACCAAAATAATTCCCGCCCATTTTTGTGCTTCCAATTTGCGATCAAGGAATGCAACAGACAAAATTCCAGTGAATATGATAACTGAGCCACGGAGCATTTGAAAACTGCTTGCGTAGGTCATTGTCAATCCCACATACATTATTGAAGTTCCAATTGTATCACAAAGTGCAGGAATTGCAAGAATCTTTGGATCAAAATCACGTGAGCCTTTTGTCAGCGAATTCGTTTCAACAGAGCCATTCTGTAAACATTAAATACAAATTATTTGACTGTTAAGATTCTCATTTCTCGTTAATTGCTGTTTAATGAATAAGTTTTCTTTTATCTTCGAAATTTTCTTCAATCTTCGAAAAATTAAATTAGAATTCTCTTTTTTTGTCATTAAATATAAATTTAAAAAAATAATTATACATAGTCAAAATTTGAAAAATTCACTCATTAAGTACAAAATTAATTATTACTGTTAATATTTTTTTTTTAAATTTTAATAAAATTTCACGAAAGAATTCATTTATTCTGAAATTATTAATAAATTCTTCGAAACAATTGAATTATTTGCATATTAACAATTCTTTGAAGGAATTAAATTATTTTTAATCCAATTGAAATAAAATTACAAGAAAGAATTTAATTATTTTCGAAAAAAACCAAAATTTTTTTAATAGAATTTTTCGAAAGAATTTTAATCTTCAAATATTAAGATAAAATTAATTTTGATAAATTCTTCGCAACAATTCAATTACTTTTTGTAATTAGTAATAAAATTCTTCGCAAGAATTCAATTATTTTTAATACAATTTTAATAAAATTCTTCGCAAGAATTCAATTATTTTTAATACAATTTTAATAAAATTCTTCTTCATAAAATCCAATTGCTTTGAAAAATTTTCAATTAAAAAATTTTTTTACTCCATTAGTTTAAAAAAAAAGGAAACTCAAAGAAATTCTGCAAAAGAATTTTCAAAATTATAGTGAAAAGAAATTTTTTGAGAAGAAAAATTGAGAATTCTAATTAACGAAAAATAGTAGAAAAAAATATTCCTACCGCCTGTCGATTATAGTAACAAAATGCGAGTTTAAAAACTAATAAACACATCATTTCGCCGACAAACATAAATGCCGACTGCATAAATGGATGTGTGAAGTGTCTGAGTTCTCCATCTTTTCCCCTCGATGTTAATTTATCCGCATATCTAATTGCAAAGAGAAAAACAAATTCAATTCAGTTCAATAATAGTAATAATAATAATAAAGAGGGAGAGAGAGAGTGATATTTCCAATAATCTGTACAATTCTCGAACAATGACGAATGCTTTGAAAATAAAAACAAAAAAGAAACCACGAAACTTGAAACATTTATTTAAAACGATAAAAATAAGAAATAAAAGCAAAAAAAACCACAAACCATTAAATATTTATTTAATACGATAAAAATAGGAAATAAGAACAAAAAAAACCACAAACCATTAAACATTTATTTAATACGATAAAAATAAAAAAGGAAAACAAAATGTTAACGTAAATTAATTTATTCCAACTAATAATTAATTATTAGCGTAAAAAAATACAAGAAAAACCCGCTGTCAATTTGTACATTTTTGTTATAATTTTAATGCTCCTCATAAATATAAAAAGAATGAAAATAGAAATATATGAACAACTTTTTAGAAATACGATTAAATTTTCGACAAATTAATGTATTTACATTTATTTTATTTCCCTATACATAGTTTATGATAAAACTGTCATTATTTATTATTGGAAAAATGCCCGCAACTTTTATTTTTAGACAGAAAAAAAGAAAAATCATCAACTATAATAAAAAAAAAAACATAATTAAAAATTCGAGTTTAAAAAGGAGAAATATTTTAAAAGAAAAAGGAATAATTTTCTTTTCCGTATAATAAAAATACATAGAAAAATTTACGTACTTTACTGAGAGAGTGTTGAAAGATCCTGTAATTACCATCAAAATTGCGAGGACCTTTTGAGAATGTGTCCAGGTCATTTTTTTTTTATAATAAAAAAAATATTATACAAAGAAAAATCTCTAGTCTACTAAGAAATGGAAAATTAATAACTATACACAATAAACGAGGAATAAAAACTCAGAACATTGGAATTTATTTTGTTTGTTGGTTTTTTTTTTACTCTCACTACAGTAATGTGTGTTTTTTGTTTTTTGACAGATAGACACGAAGAAATGTCATTATTTTTCACACTAATTCACTGTTCACACTGCACTGAATGACTGAAAAATGAATAATGAAAATAATTTTTTTTTCCTTTGTGTGTTATGTTCTGTTCATACGCTTGACATCAATTAAAGCTGCATTCATCGACGACGTCGACGTTGAGATTCGTGCATTGTGAACGTGACTTTAGTGAAATACGAAAAGTAGAGATTCACCTTCAGCGACCCATCCTTGCTTGGGATTTTTTCCCTTTTTATTATTTATATTATTATTTATCATAAGTAAAAATATAACAGAGGAGAAATTATTTTTTAATAGATTTGATTTATTTGAAAAGGTTAAAAACTAATTTCAATTATTTCACCAATTTTTTTTTTACTAAATTTAATTGAAATTTACTAATTTCTTTTAACTAAATTATTTTAATTATTTTTATTTCTTTATTTTGACGAAATTTTATATAATTAAAAACAAAATTGTAAATAGTTGTCAATTCGAACTACTAAATTTCAATTACTTACGCAGATTGTAAGTTTAATAATTTTAGTTACTAAATTTAAATTACTATATCTAAAGATTTACTAAATTTCAATTATTTTTCCTTTATTTGACAAAAAAAAAGGTAAATATTCAATTTTTTTTCATTTTCAACTACATTTTTCAATTAATTTCCATCACATAAATTAAATTACCAATTACTTTAAGGAAAATTCCGGCTAAATTTAAATTACTAAGAATATTCTTCATATGTATGAAGGTTGCCATCGTAACGTACAAGAGTGAGAGAGATAGAAAATTGTCGTTATCTCTTTCACTCTCAAACGCTACCATGGCAACCTGCGTGCATAATGGTGCTTCCACACGTCCGGCATTTCATTCCAAGTTTCAAGAATTGCAAACAGTTAATTGGTTGGAAAAAATATTAAATAGCAGAAGAAATAAATATTTTTTACTGGTCACGATTTTTGGATAATAATTATTTTTCCCTACTACCACCACTGTACTATAAAAAAAGTTATGAAGAGTCGTACATTATTTACAGTAGTATTACTTGTCAGCAACTCTCGAAGAAACCGAATTAAAAATCCAAAGGTAAGCAAAAATTAGTCTTTTTAAATTAACATTTAAGTGGGAAAAAAATTATTTATTAATTAAATACAGAAAGACAAGATAAAGATTTTGTTATGAATTATCTAAGTTTAAAAAAAGTAAAACATATTTTTTGATTGACCTTGACGTAGAGAAAAAAATATTTATCCTTCTCCTCCAAATAAATTTGAAAATTAATTTAAAAATACTTTATTTCGTTACAAACATGTGAAATTAACTTATTTGCAACTAAAAGAACAAAAAAAATAGGATTATAACTTCAAAATATCGGTAACAGCTTGTTTGCAATTCTTCCAGTTGGCATAATTTTTTTTGTAAACGTGGCACGATCTTTATTAGTATACGTGGCAAAATTTTCAATGACGTCAGTCACGAACTATTAAAATTGTGATAGACGTGACTTTGTGCAAAACGAAATGACAGTAGACATATATATTAAAAAAAATAAAAACGTTTTACAAAACATGAATTTTGATAAAGTTACCCATCCTTATTTTCAACGTTTAAATTTAAAATTCGTACCTACCCAACCGTGCACGTTACAGAAACTTTTAATGTCCCAAGCGTGTGAATAACGTCCTGTCGTCTACTGTTTAATATTTTAATCTATTTAATTTATCGTCTGTACAAAAATTTATTAATTTCTGGAAACATTAATTTTAAAGGAGTCGTGACATTTATTTTCAGGCTGCCTGTAGATTAACAAATACCCACCAGAGTGTTAATAGCAGTGACAATTTGTATAGCTTATTACAAACAGCAAACAAACATAACCTTAAAAGGTAGAAGTGATTTAAGATGCAATTTACGACAAATAATCAATTATTTTTTCTATGTCACTACATCACGACATTGGGAATTATTTTGAATGACAACAACCCGCTTTCAAGTCAAGTGGAAAATGATACTGTACCCGTTCTGAATGCTTTTTTTGAATATCTAAACAAGTCGACAAATGAGTCAGTGGCAAAAATTCATCTTTTTAACGAAATTCGAAGTAAAATTAACGCTTCTGGCTATGAGAAGCTGAATAATTTTGAGAATCTTGACAAATTATGCGAGTACATTATTAATTTGGGTCTATTTGCCCATTATGGGAATATTGAAGGTTATGTACGAAATATTTACCAGAATAACAAGAATGTGGACTTTTTCGGTTTAGAGAAAATTTTGTTGAACAACTTCGCAAACAATTTTACGACGAAAAATATTTGCTCGCTGAGAAAGAAATCCGAAAAACTTAATTTTCTTGCAAGTGATCGAATTTTTACAAAGTACGTTTTGCCCGTTTTCACTGAAATATGGAAAGGAGGGGAAAATTTTATTGCTTCAGAGCACAATTCGAAAAAAGTACAACGGTCTAGAAGACAAGTATCATTATCGTTAGAAGACAATGATAATGATGTAGAAATGGATGAAAGTTTCACAAGAAATTATCGTATCACCTTTTTATCACCAATACTAGTTAATGGTTTATCATTCTTAGATACAGAGAGACAATCATTTAACATAATAATGAAAAATATCGCTATTGATCAAATAAACAAAAATGAAAATTATTGGCTTCAACTCTGGCGTCTAGAATCAACATATCCAAACATTGTCAACTTTTTACAAGATTTAAAAGCAGGATTTACAATTTCCTTCACTGACTTTAAAGTACTAACGAACTATCCAACAGGTCAAGTGCCTCCAGAGAACACAGATATACCACAAACGGAAACGAAGAAAACATACATACTTTATCACATAATAACTGAATCACTTGACGGTTTTGTCAATTTGCAGTCTTATGATATTCCTGATCTCTACATTGTGTTTCCGAATATTCAATTTACAGTCACGAATATAACTTATGAGGAAATTGAAAATAAAGTATTTTTTACTATCCATATGAGAAGAAACGATTTATTGATGGATTCGTGGTACAATATTGATTATGATAATGAACATGGACTACTTTTTAGTGGAAGACATTCTAGTAGGATGAATGCTATTAAAAGAGCTGCGAAATTCATCACGTCAAAGCTTCCAATGGCAAAATTTACTAAAGTTGTGAATTCGTTGAAGAATTACATTTTGTCTGTAGGTATTGACAATTCCAAATCACCGACATATGAAAAATTTGGTCAGGATTTTTTGCAGTACATAAATGTTTTGGACACTTATTCATCCTGGAAAATTGATAATAGCAAATACATAAATGATGTTCTTTATAAATCAAAGTTGCTTTCATCACACAACTTTTATAAAGATCACTCAAAATATAAAATAAATTTGAAAATCCAACGTCCGATCTTAACCAGAATTTTTGACTACTATTACGCTATGTACGAAACAGACATTGATGTTTATCACAAAAAAATCAGATTTGAAGATTTTTACAGAATTAACAAGGCACTTAACAATACATTGTTTAAATTTGTGCCTGAATTAACAATGGCCTTTTTAAGAGTAGCTCTTAGACAATGTGATGAGGAAGATACTGAAGAGCCACTTGTCCTGTATCAAGCTTTTTATTTGTCCGATAATGACCATAACAGACGAACATATATAGATGCAAATTTCCCTCTGTTAAAATTAAATATACCTTGCAGTAAAAATCACGATCTTGTACTATCAAACGTCTTAAGTGACACTTTTAGTACAGGAATAGTCTTAGTTTTAAAAATAAAAATGAAAAATCACTGTGGAGTGGCAAATGTTTATGAATTCACCAAGAATGAAGCCAGATCACATGTCATATCTATTCCCGAATGGTATAAAAAAATTGAAAAATCGGAAAAAACCATTGAGAATAGGAAAGTAATTTACATTACTGTTGAATGCGTCCAAGAATATACAAAAGAAGAAAAAATGATCAGCATTATAAAGCACTTAAATGATATTTATAAGAATGGAGAAAGATATTATATTGAATAAGAATAATGAAAGGTAACTACATTTAATAAAAACAAGAAAAAACGTGTGCAATCAAGATACCTCTTTTTGCTGTTTAGATTAACGAACCAAGGCTGATTTTTTTTATATGTTAATCCATAATTAGTCTGAAAGGTAATAATGATTTTAAAAACAGGCGAAATTTTTCATGTTCTTTATTTCTTCAAATCCTCGACGTAAAATACAGTTCCCGATTTCTTGAGATCCTTGATTTCACGCATAACACTCTTTTGCCAGTGCAATAAATCCATACTGTCATAATCGTAGGACATAATAACATTTAATGCTGTTTTACGATTATTCTCCACTTGCCATCTTAATTCATCAATTTTGAATTTTGTTCCCGGCAAAAGAATCGTTGCACGTTCATTGAGTGCCATTTCATCTTCCACTTGAGCTCTCAAATAGGGTCTATCGAAGCGCATGTGATACATGACACTAGTTTTTGTTTCGGAAGAGGTTAGGGAAAATTGTCGTGCAACGCCCAATTGATCAGAAGTCGAGGCAAATTGTCCAAGAATCATGTCCTTTCGTCCCTTGTAAAAGTACTTTTCCACTTCGGCAGTTTCTCGAACTTCACCACGAAACAGTCTTGGAGCAAAGTCCTCGATCGAATCGCGAGATTGACGAATCGCGAGTCTGTAGATTGCATTCCTCATTCTTCTCGAGACGTCCGTGTCTTCGCGAATAAAGAAGTAACCATCGACGGCGTAGTAACGAATAGCTACATAGTCCTCGAATTGAAGATTCTCTATTGCCGTTGACATGATGTACTGATCGTAAATATCGTGAGCAAAGAAGGACATGTCTCGCTCTCCTTCATTTTCGGTTTGATAGAGTTTGGCGAACTTTCTCTTTGCCTTCTCTTTGGACTTGATTTTCTTAGGGGTGAAATCTTCCCTATTTTGGAGTTCGTAGAAGAGTTCCGGTTCGTCCATTCCTATTGCTTCTAATTTTGTGATTTCGGTTGTGCGATCAGTTTCATCCTTCTTGCCAACGCAGAGAAAATTACCGCCTTCGCAGAGAACAAGATTGTCGTCATTTATGACTGTCATTTCGAATATTTTAGAGGATGATACCTCTACAATTGGTTTTTGGAATGTTATGTCCGTTTTGGTCACCTTCCAACTATGTGGATTCAATTCCTTGTAGATTCGTTGATTGTTCTTGGAGATGTGATCGAGAAGGTAGGGCGATTCCTTGGTTCCAATTCTCCTAAGTTCGAGTATTTGGTTTTTGTTCTCTAGGAAAAGGTACAAGAAGCCAAAACCAGAGGTACCGTCCAAGGAGCTAACGTAGACGTTCCGGTTGTACTTGGCACCGATCTTGAGAACGACCCTGTTTAGAGTGATCAATGCCTTTCCTAAAATGACCTCAATTAACGAGGTGGAGAACACAAAGTCCCGTCTTAGATAATTAAGCACCGCTTTCATAGACAACAGACCAGTCTTTCCGATCTTAAAAACGAGTTCAAAGCCTGGATCTAGAAGACGAATGACAGTAATACCTAGATGTTTGAAAAAATTCCGGTTAAACAAGAGCAACAAGTGTGTGGCACCTTGACTGGCGTAGGACATGAAATTACGCAATGTTGCCTGTATGGAGAGTTTCAATACCAACGACAGCATTGTCGCCTGTAATGGTACTGTAATCACCTTCCCAACCGCAGTTGCCGTTCGTAGATACGACGATACCAAGGGAAGCAGCATCATACTGTCGATAACACACGAAGAGAACGCTAATGATTGGTATTTATCAAAAACACTGTCAATGCAATTATAAAACGGTATTAGGGACAGACCAAAATTGATCCACCATTCGACCCTCGTCTCTTGATAGCCAGTAATCTCCAAATATTTAGCAACCTTTTTCGCCTGCTCAATAGCGACAAGATCGAGGTACCTCTCGAATTTTTCATCTAATTTCTTGAATTTATAGTGAAAGAAACTGGTGAGAAAATGATTGAATGGTACACTAAGTCGTTGACGAAATTCCTTCGGGTTATCCGATTCCCTAATGAGGTGAAATTTCGTGTCCTCCCTTATGAGCGCGTAATATTCCGTTGTATCATTCTTTGGAAAGTAGCATTTAAAGGCAATGTTTGGATAAGTCAAAAATTGTTTCGGCGGCACGGGAATATTACCCAAAGATTGAAAAATATAGAAACCATTGTAGATCTCGACTTCCGCTTGGTTCATGTTTGTGATGAAATTATCACCGAGAGCCTCCTTTAATTTTTCCACTTCAAATCGAATGCACTTTTGCTTGACATTCTCAATCTGTACCATGAACTGTTCCTTCAGATCGGGTAACTTTATAACTTGTGTAGAATTATAGCAGTAGTAGTCATTGTTATTATTCTTGTAGTTCTCGATCATTTGGTCGAGTTCCTCGATTTCTAAACAGTGCTTCAAGATATTCTCCCTTGCGATTGTGGAACGATTCTTAAAATTGGAGACCGCTTGGTAGAATTCACTTTCCGGGGTCGGGTGTAATTTGTCCTTCATCTTGTTTAATTCGGTCTCCAAATAAGTAAATAGTAGGTGAAAGGCACGTGACCAATGTTTTCGGGTATTCATTATTCTGACAATTGTTTCTGTCATGTTGCACCTTTGATTGTGAACATAGTAGAGAAACGCTGGAAGTGCAAAGACGGTTATTGACGAGACATCAATTTTTTTAGCCAATGTCATTTGTTCGACCAAGTGTCCCATTTCGACGCACTCCTGGAACTGGATTTTCTGATACATCTCATGCTTCAATAAATACTCTTGGGTAGAATTCCCCTTAGAATAGAAACTAACACTCCTGCCATTCGATCTAAAAAATGTCAGACCAGCCTGTGCGTAAATGTAATCAACGGAAAAAATTTCCAAATCTTTCTCGTGTACCGGAAACAGGGGCATTATCACCTCCAGCATTATTCTCCTCACTGCCAATGGTGACAATTTCGATTTCGGACCGTATTCATTCTCAAATTCCATTTCTCGAATTTTTAACCCCGAGGCTTCAATTACATCAATATAGGTCGGTTTTTCGATGCCAATTGTTACGCTCGCTAGGAAACCGTAAATATTTTTGGTTTTGCGAAAAACAAGTGACGTGACAAAGTACTCGAGCATAGTGTTGATGAAAGTCTCGTCAACATCTTCGTGTGACTTTGAACCGTAGAAATCCGTGCTCGCTAGTATTTTTCTAACCAACTCTAATTTCTTTCCTTCATCATTTTTATTTGTTTGAAAATATTTGTAGAGTCCATTGACGGTTGGAATGTGTTTGTAAAGATCGTTTTCGTCCAAATGACCCTCGACGAATAGAAAACTACTGATAATGTTGACGTACGTGTAGATTGGAATTAATTGGACAAATTCCAGTGGACTCGTGAAGGTTGTTGTATTCATTATCTGAAAGAAAGTTTTTCCGTTAGATCTTGCATGATTACTAATTGAAGTGGAATTTAAATTACTGCCTTATCTAAATATTAATTTTATTTTTCTGTTTCAGGATGACTTTTGGGTTTTAAGTTTTCCGAGTGATCACTCTAGTGACTGATTTTTCACAAAAAAATTCTTATGTACGAAATTTTTATTACTCATCCCAAATTGTACCATTAAAAAGCACTTCAAATTTCACAGAAAACTTGAACCTTTGGGAAAAAAAAACTTTTTCCGAACAAAAGTCAGTGTTTGGAAATGCAAAGGAAACCATGAATTTAAATATAACTATATTATAATTATATTACTATTATAATTATTATAATTACATTTTATATATAAAAGGACAAGATTTAAGAAAAATTAAATTGATAAATTTAATATTAATTAAATTGAAAAATTGCCTTTTAAGGACAACGAAATCCGAATTATCATAAATGTCTTTTAGGGGTTCCATCCAGTTAGGAATGTTGAAATTACAATTTGCATTGTTTATGTTTTACAAAAGTTAATTTTTTAAATAAAATGTGTTAAAATAAAGTTCAAAGTACCCTCTATATTAAGTACTAGATTGAATTACTCAATAGTTTTCTCAGAAAAAATTCCTTAAATATTGACTTTTTTCTGCTGCCTAACTGGATACAACCCCTTGATCACTGTATGAAATTTTTAAATTAAAAATTCTATCTTTCAATTGTGTTCATATACTGTTTGTAGTCGAATAAGTGTGTCTCAAGATAGTGAATTCTGTGTTTAACTAGAATAGAAAAAAAACTATTAATTGTAGTTTTAAAAATATCTTCAGTAAAAAAAGATGCAAAAATTGTAGTTTCAAAAATATCTTCAGTAAAAAAAGATGCAAAAATTGTAGTTTCAAAAATATCTTCAGTAAAAAAGATGCAAAAATTGTAGTTTCAAAAATATATTCAGTAAAAAATTCAAAAATTGTAGTTTCAAAAATATATTCAGTAAAAAATTCAAAAATTGTAGTTTCAAAAATATCTTCAGTAAAAAAGATGCAAAAATTGTAGTTTCAAAAATATCTTCAGTAAAAAAAGATGCAAAAATTGTAGTTTCAAAAATATATTCGGTAAAAAAAAATGCAAAAATTGTAGTTTCAAAAATATCTTCAGTAAAAAAAAAGTTTTCCGAAAATATATTTCAAGGTCATAAATCTAGTCAATTTACAAAATAATTTTATATAAAATCGAAAATCATAGCATCGGTATAAATGAATAAATATTTCATTCCCTTTTTCGTCGAAATTCTTTCATAATTGAGAATTAAAAGAAAAATTAAAAAATGATAATTAAAAAATACGTATATTTTTCTCTTACCGATATTACTGTGAAATTTTTTGTTGAATTTTTAGAAGAAATTTTTTTTTCTCCTTTACTTTGAGTGTTTTATAATTTATTGTGAATATACATGAAACATGTACTATTGATGATGAAAGTCAAGCGAATTGTCATTAACAGTTTAATGATAATCATGTTTTATATCATTCAAAATTGCTTTATGACGATATGTCTTTAGTTTAATATGATTTACATAATATTCTTATGTAATTTCTTATCTTTGTATACTAATTTCATAATGTTGTTACGAATAACTATTTTGAAAGTCCTCGAAAAGTTTGTATTTCAGTAATTATTTAAATTTCAATGTGAAATAAAAATTTTAAAGTGAAATTTAAAATCAACTATGCAAAAAAAGTGTATTCACAAAAGCAATTAAACTTGTTTAAATTTTATTTTCCTAATAAATAAAAAAAATTAGTTTCTATTTAAGGAACAAAATAAATTTAAAAATTTTTTTTGAAAAGGATGAAATTTATTTTGAAACAAATGCAAAAACTTTCATTTTTAACAGTTTAGTTCTTTAACTGAATATAAATTTCGTATTAGCTCTAATCATATATCTTGTTTCATTTTATTAATTTTTTTTAACAAATAGAATTTTAATATTTTTTATTATGAAATAAATTTCGTACATTTTTTACTAATTTAAAATTAACTTTATCTCAAAAGCTGTTTTATAAATCCTCTAAAAATATGCGTCTAAAATATTATTTAAAAAATTTTTGTTTTATTGAAAAATAATTTTTTTTCTGATATTTTGCTAAGCTTTTCGTTTTTAATGCAGAATATAATGTAAATTACGAAGTATTAAAATATTAATTTGGAATTTAAATTTCGAATTTATTTTCGAAAAAAAACAATGGGAGAATAATCTTGAGAGATGAATTTGATTGGAATATAGAGAACGAATATATAAAAATCTCCCTTTGACGTCATTGGAAATTTTCGCACTTCTAATATGAATTATTTATTATAATATATGGGTGCTGGAGCAGATTATAAGAATATTATAATAAAATAAGATTAAGGTTAAATTAAAATTATAAGAATTAAATAAAACATTTGAGATATTAGAATAATTAAATTATAACTATGAAACACCTGCGATTTGGAATTATTTACTTATTATTATTATCGTGACATCAATCAATTAGGTTCAAATTAACATTAACAATATTAATTAATTGTGATAAACTTGGGAGTCACTATTGAAAAAAACGGTTATTCTTCGGTCAATTCAATTCTGACTTATTTTCTCTATGTGTTACCATGACAACTATGCATGCATATAAAGCTGTGAGAGCGCCTTTATAGTCACTATCCTTACAAAATGCACACCTAACCTAGCAAATGTATACAATCATTTTTCATGCAAGCTTGATCAAGAATTATTTAGAAGCCAATTTTTCGTTCTAATCAATGTACACTCAGATGCATTAATGCTGTCCTTCCGGATTAAATGAATTTTAAAAAGTCGTGTTATTTCTATCAAATATTCTTAGTTCGTGACATACGAATGTTCTCATATATCATGAACTAAAAACATTTTCATAGAAATCATACAACTTTGCAAAATACCGTCAAACCGGAAGGACAGAATTAATGCATCTGAGTGTCTATAAACTATGGATAATAAAATTAAATCTGTTATTTAGTTGATTTGAACAGGAATTAAGTTAAATAATAGTTTAATTAAATAGTAAGTAATGTGTAAAGTCAAGTACTAACCTGAAAGTTCAAGTGCGTATTTCAGATTTAATTTCATCTATAAAGATGCACAAATTAGAGAGAAATTTATTTAGCTTGATTTAATTATTAATTAAAGTAAAAAATTCTGAACGTAATTAGTATGTTCATAATATATTTGAATTTAATTTATATCTTTTTCTTAGATTGTGTGTTGGTGTGCGATTTTACCGACGGAACATATAACTTTGCAGTTCGATTCTAAATTGTAGATATGGCGTTAAATTATTCTCCAATAATTGTCTTTTATTTCTTCAAATCATTGACATAAAATACAGTTTCCGATTCCTTGAGTTTTTTAATTTCACTCATAACACTCTTTTGCCATTGCAATAAATTCATACTCTCATAATCGTGGGACATGATAACAGTCAAACCGGCTTTATGATTATTCTCCATTTTCCACCTGAGTTCATCAATTTTGAATTTCGTCCCTGGCAAAAGAATCGTTTCGGCTTCATTGAGTACCATTATTTCCTGCACTTTAGCTCGCAAATAGGGTCTGTCGAATCGCATTTGATACATAACCCTAGTTCTTGTTTCGGAAGAGGTTAGGGAAAATTGTCGTGCAACGCTGGGTTGCTCAGACGCCGAGGCAAATTGTGTAAGAACCATGTCCTTTCGTCCGTTGTAAAAGTACTTTTCCACTTCTGCAGTTTCTCGAACTTCACCACGAAATAGTCTTGGAGCAAAGTCCTCGATCGAATCGCGAGATTGACGAATCGCGAGTCTGTAGATTGCGTTCTTCATTCGTCTCGCGTTGTCCGTGTCGTCTCGAATGAAGACATAACCATCTGCGCCGTAGTAACGAATAGCGACATAGTCCTCGAATTGAATATTCTTTATTGCAGTTGACATTTTGTATTGATCGAAAATATCATGGGCGTAGGCTGCCATGTCTCGCTCACCAACATTTTCGGTTGGATAAAGTTTAGCAAACTTATTCCTCGCCTTCTCCTTGTTCTTGATTTTTTTCGGGGTGAATTCTTCTGCATTCTGGATTTCGCGGAATAGTTCCGGTTCGTCCATATCTATTGTTTGCAATCTCTCGATTTCGCTATCGAGAGTAGTGTCTGTCTTCCTTTCGGTGCAGAGGAAATTGATGCCTTCGCATAGTACAAGATTGTCGTTATTTATGACTGTCATTTCGAATGTTTCAGCTGATGATACTTCTTCTAAAGGTTTTTCGAAAGTAATACGCCTTTTGGCTACTTTCCAAGTTAGCGGATTCAATTCCTTGTAGACTCGCTGATTGTCCTTGGAGATGTGATCGAGTAAGTAGAGCGATTCCCTTGTTCTAATGCTTCTAAGTTCTGCAATTTGGTTTTTGTCCTCTAGTCTCAGGTATTTGAAACCGAAACCAGTGGAACCGTCGAAGGAATTAACGTAGACGTTCCTACCGTACTTGATACCAATTTGAAGAACGACATTGTTTAGGGTGACCAAAGCCTTAGCTACAATTACCTCTATTGACAGACTGGAGAACACAAAGTCCCGTCTTAGATAATTAATCACCGCTTTCATAGACAAGAGACCAGTCTTTCCTATCTTAAAAACAAGTTCAAAGCCTGGATCTAAAAGACGAATGACAGCAATACCTAGATGTTGGAAAAAATTCCGGTTAAAGATGGTCAGCAACTGTTCGGCACCTTCACTCGCATAGGAAACGAAATTACGCAAAATTGTCTGTATGGAGACTCTCAATACAAACGACTGCATTGCCGCCTGTAATGGTATTGCAATTACCTTCATCACCGTACTTGTCGTTCTTAGATACGTTGCTACTAAGGGGAACATCATCATACTGTCAATAACGCACGAAGTAAACGCTAATGATTTGTATTTATCAAAAACACTATCAATGCAATTATAAAACGGTATCAAGGACAGACCAAAGTTTGTCCACCATTCGACATTTGTCTCCTGATAGCCAGTTGTCTCCAAATATATACCAATTTCTGACGTTTGCTTCGAAGCCAAAATCTGCAGGTATGTCTCGAATGAATCAACCACACTCTTGTATTTATAGAAGAAGTGACTTTTGATGAACAGTCGAAATTTTATTCGCAGTTTTCGACGAAATTCCACCGGATTATCTGATTCTTTAATTAGCCGTAAATTGGCGTCTTCCTGTACAAGGGCGTAGTATTCGGTAGTGTCATTCTTCGGAAAGTAGCATTTGAAGGCAATGTTTGGATAAACTAATGTCTGTATCGGTGGTTTCGGGTAGTTAGACTCTGGAAAAGCTTGATAGAAACCGTTGTATATCTCCACATGTGCTTGATTCATTTGCTCTATAAACTCATCACCGAAAGCCTTCTTTAATTTTTGCATCTCAAATCGATAGCACTTTTGCTTTAGATTCTCGAGCTGTACCATGAAAAGTTCCCTTAGATCGGGTAACTTTATGGTTTGTGTTGAATTATAGCAGTAGTAGTCATTGTTATTATTCTTGTAATTCTCGATCATTTGGTCGAGTTCCACGGTTTGTAAACAGTGCTCCAAGATAAGCTCCCTCGCGATTGTGGTTCGATTCTTAAACTTGGAGACCGCTTCGTAGAATTCACTTTCCGCTGTTGGTTTCATTAATTCCTTCACTTTTTTTAATTGGAAGTCCAAATAAGCGAAGAGCTTTAGAAAAGCATGTGGCCAATGATTCCCGGTATTCATTATACTTCCAATTGTTTCCGTCATGTTGTCCCTTTGACTGTGAACATAGTAGAGAAATGCTGGAAGTGCAAAGACGGTTATTGCCGTGGCATTAATTTTTCTAGCCAATGTCATTTGCTCAATCAAGTGTCCCATTTCGACACACTCCTGGAACTGGATTTTCTGATACATCTCATGTTTCCATAAGTACATTTCGGTGGAATTTCCCTTAGAATAGAAACTAACACTCCTGCCATTCGATCTAAAAAATGTCAGACCAGCCTGTGCGTAGATGTAATCAACGGAAAAAATTTCCAAATTTTCCTCGTGTATCGGAAACAGGGGCATTATCACCTCCAGCATTATTTTCCTCGCTGCCAATGGTGTCAATTTTGATTTCGGTCCGTACTCATTGTCAAATTCCATTTCTCGTATTTTTAACCCCGATGCTTCAATTACACCAATGTAGGTCGGTTTTTCGATGCCAATTGTTACGTTCGCTAGGAAACCGTAAATATTTTTGTATTTTTGAAAAACAAGTGACTTGACAAAGTACTCGAGCATAGTGTTGACGAAAGTCTCGTCGAGAACTTCGTATGACTTTGAACCATAAAGATCCGTGCCAGCTAGTACTCTTCTTACAAGTTCTAATTTTTTCCCCAAATCTTCTTTATTCACTTCAAAATATTTATAGAGTGCATTGACGGTTGGAATATTTTTGTAAAGATCATTTTCGTTCAATTGACCCTCGACGTATAGAAAACTACTGATAATGTTGACGTACGTGTAGATTGGAATTAATTGGGCAAATTCCAGTGGACTTGTGAAGGTTGTTGTATTCATTATTATCTAAAAAAATGTTTTTTTCGTTAATTCTTGTATATTTCCTAATTGAATTGAAATTTAAATTAAATTATTGCCTTGTGAAAGTTAATTTTAATTCTTTTGTTTCAGGATGACTTTTGTACACTCAGATGCATTAATGCTGTCCTTACGCTTTAAAGAAATTTTGAAAAGTCGTGTCATTTCTATCAAATATTCTTAGTTTGTGACTTACGAATGTTCTCATATGTCATGAACTAAAAACATTTTGATAGAAATCATACGACTTTGCAAATTACCGTCAAACCGGAAGGACAGCATTAATGCATCTGAGTGTAAATAATTATAAGGTCCTCCAAATGATCTCAAGTGACGATGATTTTTTTTCGAACAAAAATCAGTGTTTGCAAATGTATAAGGAAACCATAAATTGAAATATAACCCATGACTAGATATCTAAATCTATCTTTTTTAGTTCTAAAAAAAATAGAAACAGGAAAATGTAAAATTTATAATTTTAATCAGTTTTAAAATCCAAATATCTATTTTTTGGTTAAGGAGATTTTTTTTAGAAATCATATTTTCCTATAACCATCGTAATACATGAAAGTTAAATTGTTTTTAAAAAATATTTGTATACGCACTTCGTTTTATCTCAGCCATTAAAAATTGACTTTTGTAAGTAGATAAAAAAGAGTTTTTCGCAAAATTAGTTTTTCTAAAAGAATTTTCTTTTAATTTACTTGTATTTTCATCATTATTTCATAATAATTTAATTTAATAATAATTTCTTGTCATAAAAGCAAACATTTAAGAATAAAAATATTAATGATATTGTATATATATTATTCAACTTATTAATTACTATTATTATTGTTGTAATCACTATTACTATAAATAATATCAAAACCAAATTTTAAAAATATAAATTAATACAAAACTGTGGCATTGGGCCCATTTTTTTTACTGTCCGTCAGTTTATCTTGATTGTATATAAAAAAAATGAAAAATTCGAATATAAAAAATATGTATACTTCATATGTTATTTAAATCTTACCAGTATTTTTGAAAAAATTTATTTTAATTCGTAAGTGAAAAATTTTTTTGTTTTACTGCGAATGTTTTATCACGTATTGTCAATATTTGTCAAGAACTATTCTTGACTAAAGTAAAATGAGTAGTCGTTGAAAGTTTAAATTGACGTTAATCTATATTTTATTATTTTTTTATTGTCCCCTTCTTTGAACAAATGCAATGTACATATTTTTATTATTTATACTAAAATTTGTATCGTTCTTTACGAATTTAATAATTTCATTATCCAAGAATTATTCGCAAAGTCAATTTTTATTTTCCAGTACAAACATTAATCAATGCTACTATTTTTTAACATTAATCTACATAATATGAACTAATACGGAAAATTTAACCTTATTAATTTACACCAAGAAACTAAAAACAACTACATTAATTATTTAATACTAAAAAAAATTAAATTTTATCTATTTTATTGTTTCAAAACTATTAAAAATTATATTTCATAGATAAGAATTCATTTCAATAATTTTAATTTTATTTATTTGAATTTTCAATTATTGGTGTGGGAATTTGACAAATAAATAATTATTCATTAATAAAGTTTCAAATCAGAAGGCTTCCCGACTATTCGGTGTTCGATAGGGTTATTTAAATAAATTAAATTAATTAATATTCCTTAGAAAAGTTTGATTTATTGTAGCCGTGTAAAAGGCATGCTACACAAGCGTGGTCCCAGACGCAACTGAACAGAAAAGCAGTGGTGCCAGACCAGAAAGGCGCGAACACTTATTCTTCCACTCACACATGATCAGTCTGTCGTAAGGAAGCAACGTCGGTAAATGCGCTTGCTACGATCCCCACATTGGAAAATAATTTAACGCCATCTACAAGTTATAATCGAACTGCAAAGTTATATATTCCGTCGGTAAAATCGCACACCAACACACAATCTGATTAAAAGAAATAAATTAAATTCAGATATATTGTGGACACTAATTACGTTCAGAATTATTTACTTGAATTAATAATTAAATCCAGCTTAAATAAATTTTTCGCTAATTTGTACATTCTCACAATTCGGTTTTCTCTCGAAAACGGATTGGCAGAAACTCACCGCCAATATGCGATTTCGCTATCTTCCAATTCTTTTTTTTTACTGGGACAGTGACTTCCAAGTTTATCACAATTAATTAATATTGTTAATTTGAACCTGATTTTTTATTTCTTCAAATCGTCGATATAAAAAACAGTTCCTGATTCCTTGAGTTTTTTAATTTCACTCATAACATTCTTTTGCCATTGCAATAAATTCATACTCTCATGATCGTGGGACATGATAACAGTCAAACCGGCTTTATGATTATTCTCCATTTTCCACCTGAGTTCATCAATTTTGAATTTCGTCCCCGGCAATAGAATAGTTTCGGCTTCATTGAGTACCATTATATTCTGCACTTGAGCTCGCAAATAGGGTCTGTTGAATCGCATTTGATACATAACCCTAGTTTTCGTTTCGGAAGAGGTTAGGGCAAATTGTCGTGCAACGCTCGGTTCCTCAGACGCCGAGGCAAATTGTCTAAGAACCATGTCCTTTCGTCCGTTGTAAAAGTACTTTTCCACTTCGGCTGTTTCTCGAACTTCACCGCGAAATAGTCTTGGAGCAAAGTCCTCGATTGAATCACGTGATTGACGAATCGCGAGTCTGTAGATTGCGTTCTTCATTCGTCTCGCGTTGTCCGTGTCGTCACGAATACAGACGTAGCCATCAGCGCCGTAGTAACGAACAGCGGCATAGTCTTCAAATTGAAGGTTCTTTATTGCAGTTGACCTTTTGTACTGATCGTAAATTTCGTAGGCAAACAGTGCCATATCCCGTTCGCCAGCATTTTGGCTCGGGTAGAGACTGGCGAACTTTATTCTCGCCTTCTCCTTGGACTTGATCTTCCTAGAGGTGAAATCTTCCGCATTTTGAAGTTCGTAGAAGAGTTCCGGCTCATCCATTCCCATTGCTTGCAATTTGGTGATTTCGGTTTTGCGATTAGTATCTTTTTGTTTGCCAAGGCAGAAATAATTGCCGCCTTCGCACATGACCTGATTGTCGTTATTTATGACTGTCATTTCAAATGTTTCGGATGATGATACTTCTTCCAACGGTTTCTGGAAAGTTACGTCCGTTTTCTCCACCTTCCAACTAAGTGGATTCAATTCATTGTAGATTCGCTGATTGTCTTTGGAGATGTGATCGAGAAGGTAGGGCGATTCCTTGGTTCCAATGCTCCTTAGTTCGGCAATTTGGTTTTTTTCTTCTAGCCAAAGGTACCTGATGCCAAAACCAGAGGTACCGTCCAAGGAGCTAACGTAGACGTTCCGGTTGTACTTGGTATCGATCTTGAGAACAACTCTGTTTAGTGTGTCCAAAGACTTTGCTAAAATGTCCTCAATTGACGAGGAGATCACAAATTTCTCTGTTAGGTGACTAAGCACCGATTCTATTGACGACAGACCCTTCTTTCCGATATTGACATTCAATTCAAAACCTGGATCAAGAAGACGATTTACATTAATATGTTGGAAAACCTCCTGATTAAAGATTCTCATCAACAGTTCGATACCCTCACTGGCATAGGATACGAAATTACGCAAAATTGCCTGTAAGGAGAGTTTCATCATCAAGGACTGCATTGTCGCCTGGAATGGTACTGCAATTACCTTCCCGATCGCATTTGCCGTTCGTAGATAGGTCGCTATCAAGGGGAACACCACCATACTGTCCATTACACACGAACTGTACGCGAATGATTGGTATTTATCAAAAACACTATAAATGCAATTATAAAACGGTAACAGGGACAGACCAAAATTCATCCACCATTCCACCCTCGTCTCTTGATAGCCAGTAATCTGCAAATATTTAACAATTTTTATTGCCTGATCATAAGCTACAAGGTGTACGTATGTTATGAATTTTTCCTCAACTTTTTTGTATTTATACGGAAAGAAGCTTTTGTAGAATCGTGGAAATGGTATTCCAAGTTTATGACGAAATTCGACAGGATTTTTCGATTCCGTAATTAGGCGAAGTTTGGCACCTTCCTTTACGAGGGCGTAATATTCGCTTGTATCATTCTTTGGAAAGTAGGATTTAAAGGCAATGTTCGGATAAGTCAACATTTGTTCCGATAGTGCTGGAACAAAACCCATAGAATGAGAAATATAGAAACCATTGTAAATCTCCACTTCCGCTTGATTCATTTTCATGATGAAATCATCACCGAAAGCCTCCATTAGTTTTTCCACTTCAAATCGAATGCACTTTCGCTTTAGATTCTCAACCTGTTGCATGAACGTATCCTTCAGATTGGGTAATTTTATGATATTTGTAAAATTATAGCAGTAGTAGTCATTGTCATTATTCTTGTAGTTCTCGATCATTTGGTCGAGTTCCACAGTTTGTAAACAGTACCTCAGGATAGTCTCCCTCGCAATAGTACTTCGATTCTTAAAATTGGAGACTGCTTGGTAGAACTCACTTTCCGCGGTTGGTTTTATTGATTGCTTCAATTTTTTCAATTCGGAATCTAAATAAGTGAAGAGTTGTAGAAAAGCTCGTAGCCAATGACTATATGAGTTCATTATACTCCAAATTGTTTCTTCCATGTCGTTCCTTTGATTATAAACGTAGTAGAGAAATGCTGGAAGTGCAAAAACGGTTATTGTCGAGGCATTTATTTTTCCAGCCAATGTCATTTGCTCAATCAAGTGTCCCATTTCGACGCACTCCTCAAACTGGATTTTCTGATACATCTCATGCTTCAATAAATACTCTTCGGTAGAATTGCCTTTGGAGTAGAAACCAACACTCCTGCCATTCGATCTAAAAAATGTCAGACCAGCCTGTGCGTAGATGTAATCAACGGAAAAAATTTCCAAATCTTTCTCCTGTTCCGGAAACAGGGACACTATCTCCTCCTGAATTATTTTCCTCACGGCCAATGGTGACAATTTCGATTTCGGTCCATACTCATTCTCAAATTCGAGTTTCTTAATTTTGAATGTTGCCATTTCAATTACAGACGTATAGGTCGGATTTTCGATGCTAAATGTTACGCTCGCTAGGAAACCGTAAATATTTTTGTATTTTTGAAAAACAAGTGACGTGACAAAGTACTCGAGCATAGTGTTGATGAAAGTTTCGTCAACATCTTCGTGTGGCTTTGAACCGTAGAAATCCGTACTCGCTAGTATTTTTCTAACCAATTGTAATTTTTTCCCCAAATCTTTTTTATTCTCTTCAAAATATTTATAGAGTGCATTGACTGTTGGAATATTTTTGTAAAGATCATTTTCGTCCAATTGACCCTCGACGAATAGAAAACTACTGATAATGTTGACGTACGTGTAGATTGGAATTAATTGGGCAAATTCCAGTGGACTTGTGAAGGTTGTTGTATTCATTACTATCTGAAAAAAAGTTTTTCCGTTAATTCTTGTATATTTATTAATTGAATTGAAATTTAAATTAAATTATTGCCTTGTTTATTTTTTATAATTATTAGAAAAAAAATTATTTTTTTATTTTCTGTTCTATTGATTATTATTGGAAACAAAGTCTTGCTGTTATAATTATTGACCGATAAAATGCTTGGATTACTGTGTTATTAATGGAAAGAAAACATGTTTTGAGTTCTACTTAATATTGATTGTTTATTGTTTTACACAACGATTTTACATTTATAACAAAATAAAAAAAGAAAAGATTGTTTTTCGCATTTTTAGGTTAACCGACACGACGCGGAGTCTTGAGAGAGAGACATAGAACAAGAATATAAAGGCGGACGCGCAATCGAACTCGCGCATGCGCTTTAAAACTGTAACACAACTATACCGCCAAAATTTAAAACTTTAAATTCTTAAATACAGACAAAATGAAATAACTTGATTTTAAACTGTTATTTTTTGGTTTTAATTCATAAAATTGAGTGCTAAAAATATTTTTTTTGTATTTAACTTAATTTTTGTGTAAAGTATTTAAAAAAAATTCAATTGTCTATTGTTTTTCAATGTTTGTTTTTTTAAATTACTAACATAAAATTGAAAAAGCAGTTGCGAGATCTAATTGTAGTTTCAAAAACATTCTCTGTTAAAAAATATATTCACAAACTCGAATTATAATTTTTATAAAAAATTAATTTAAAAAAATAAAAAAAGAATTGAAAAGCCTAGATTGTATTTTCAAACATATCTTTAGGGAAATTAGAAAATAAGAACATAAAATACGTATATTTTTATCTTACCATTTTTGGGTGACCTTCTATACTTGAATTCTTACTTCAAAGTTGAATTTAAATTTTTAATAATCATTTTTCTTCAAACACGTATACTATTGACGATGAATTCAATCGAATTGTCGATACAAGTTTGAAGACAATATTCTTTATAAAGGAAAATTGTTCTATGCTGTTATTTTTGGGTAAATAGAATTTACATATTCTAGTTTGTAATAAATTTCTTATCTTTCTAGTCGAATATAATTTACTATCGTGTTTTATAAATATTTTCAAACATTAATTTTATCATAAGCAGTAAAAATAATGACTTCTGAAAATAGATAAATTTTTTCGCAAAAATTACCTTTTTCTATCGCTATTTTTTTTAGAAATTGTTAATCAAAGATTGTTGAATATTTTTTTAAAGAAATTTTTACATCTACTTTTTAGTATGAAATTGTTTTAAGTAAAAAATTCGTCACATTTGAAACAGCTGTCGTCTATTTAATTTGTGATTTCGGTCAAATATATTTAAATAATTTAAATTACGATATAGAAATAAAAAAATTTTATTTCTTCAAATCCTCGACATAAAATACAGTTCCCGATTCCTTGAGGTTCTTAATTTCACTCATAACATTCTTTTGCCATTGCAATAAATTAATACTCTCATGATCGTGGGACATGATAACAGTCAAACCGGCTTTATGATTATTCTCCATTTTCCACCTGAGTTCATCAATTTTGAATTTCGTCCCTGGCAAAAGAATCGTTTCGGCTTCATTGAGTACCATTATTTCCTGCACTTTAGCTCGCAAATAGGGTCTGTCGAATCGCATTTGATACATAACCCTAGTTCTTGTTTCGGAAGAGGTTAGGGAAAATTGTCGTGCAACGCTCGGTTCCTCAGACGCTGAGGCAAATTGTCCAAGAACCATGTCCTTTCGTCCGTTGTAAAAGTACTTTTCCACTTCGGCAGTTTCTCGAACTTCACCACGAAATAGTCTTGGAGCAAAGTCCTCGATCGAATCACGTGATTGACGAATCGCGAGTCTGTAGATTGCGTTCTTCATTCGTCTCGCGATGTCCGTGTCGTCACGAATACAGACGTAGCCATCAGCGCCGTAGTAACGAATAGAGACATAGTCCTCGAATCGAAGGTTCTTTATTGCAGTTGACATTTTGTATTGATCGAAAATATCGTGGGCGTAGGCTGCCATGTCTCGCTCACCAACATTTTCGGTTGGATAAAGTTTAGCAAACTTATTCCTCGCCTTCTCCTTGTTCTTGATTTTTTTCGGGGCGAATTCTTCCGCATTCTGGAGTTCGTGGAACAGTTCCGGTTCGTCCATATCTATTGTTTGCAATCTCTCGATTTCGCTATCGAGAGTAGTGTCTGTCTTTCTTCCGACGCAGAGAAAATTGCCGCCTTCGCATAGCACAATATTGTCATCATTTATGACTGTCATTTCGAATGTTTTCGCGGATGATACTTCTTCGATTGGTTTTTGGAAAGTTATGTCCGTTTTGACCACCTTCCAATTGAGTGGATTCAATTCCTTGTAGATTCGCTGATTGTCCTTGGTGATGTGATCTAGAAGATAGGGAGACTCCTTTTTTCCAATGCTCCTTAGTTCGGCAATTTGGTTTTTGTTTTCTAGCCGAAAGTACCTGATGCCAAAACCAGAAGTGCCGTCCAAGGAGCTAACGTAGACGTTCCGGTTGTACTTGGTACCGATCTTGAAAACGACCTTGTTTAATGTGACCAAAGCCTTTGCTAAAATGACCTCAATCGACGAGGTGGACAACAGAAGTACCTGTGTTAGATGATTAAGCACAGATTTTATCGACAGCATACCCGTTTTTCCGATATTGAAGACCAGCTCAAAGCCCGGATCTAGAAGACCAATGACAGTGATACCTAGTTTTTTGAAAAACTTCCGATTGAAGACTTTTAGTAACTCTTCCGCACCCTCACTGGAAAAGGACAGGAAAGTCCGTAAAATTGTCTGTAAGGAGAATTTCAGAACAAACGACTGGATTGTCGCTTGTATGGGTAATGTCATTATCCTCCCGACAGCAGTTGCCGTTCGTACATACATCGATATCAAGGGGAACATCAAAAAAGTGTCAATTGCACACGAAGCATACGCAACCGTTTGGTATTTATCAAAAATACTATCAATGCAATTATAAAACGGTATCAAGGACAGACCGAAGTTTGTCCACCATTCGACATTTGTCTCCTGATAGCCAGTTGTCTCCAAATATTTACCAATTTTTGACGTTTGCTTCGAAGCCAAAATCTGCAGGTATGTCTCGAATGATTCAACCGCACTCTTGTATTTATAGAAGAAGTGACTTTTGATGAACGGTCGAAATTTTATTCGCAGTTTTCGACGAAATTCCACCGGATTATCTGATTCTTTAATTAGCCGTAACTTGGCGTCTTCCTGTACAAGGGCGTAGTATTCGGTAGTGTCATTCTTCGGAAAGTAGCACTTGAAGGCAATGTTTGGATAAGGCAAAGTCTGTAACGGTGGTTTCGCGAAGTTAGCCTCTGGAAAAGCTTTATAGAAACCATTGTAGATCTCCACATGTGCTTGATTCATGTCCCTCATGAAATCTTCACCAAAAGCCTTCTTTAATTTTTGCATCTCAAATCGATAGCATTTTTGCTTTAGATTCTCGAGCTGTACCATGAAAAGTTCCCTTAGATCGGGTAACTTTATGGTTTGTGTAGAATTATAGCAGTAGTAGTCATTGTTATTATTCTTGTAGTTCTCGATCATTTGGTCGAGTTCCACGATTTGTAAACAGTGCTTCAAGATAAGCTCCCTCGCGATTGTGGTTCGATTCTTAAATTTGGAGACCGCTTCGTAGAATTCACTTTCCGCGGTTGGTTTCATTAATTCCTTCACTTTTTTTAATTGGGAGTCCAAATAAACGAAGAGCTTTAGAAAAGCATGTGGCCAATGATTGCCGGTATTCATTATACTTCCAATTGTTTCCGTCATGTTGTTTCTTTGACTGTGAACATAGTAGAGAAATGCTGGAAGTGCAAAGACGGCTATTGCCGTGGAATTAACTTTCCTAGCCAATGTCATTTGCTCAATCAAGTGTCCCATTTCCAGACACTCCTGGAACTGGATTTTCTGATACATCTCATGTTTCCATAAGTACATTTCGGTGGAATTTCCCTTAGAATAGAAACTAACACTCCTGCCATTCGATCTAAAAAATGTCAGACCAGCCTGTGCGTAGATGTAATCAACGGAAAAAATTTCCAAATTTTCCTCGTGTATCGGAAAGAGGGGCATTATCACCTCCAGCATTATTTTCCTCGCTGCCAATGGTGTCAATTTTGATTTCGGTCCGTACTCATTGTCAAATTCCATTTCTCGAATTTTTAACCCCGAGGCTTCAATTACATCAATATAGGTCGGTTTTTCGATGCCAATTGTTACGTTCGCTAGGAAACCGTAAATATTTTTGTATTTTTGAAAAACAAGTGACTTGACAAAGTACTCGAGCATAGTGTTGATGAAAGTCTCGTCAAGAACTTCGTATGACTTTGAACCATAAAGATCCGTGGCAGCTAGTACTCTTCTTACCAGTTCTAATTTTTTCCCCAAATCTTTTGTATTCACTTCAAAATGTTTATAGAGTGCATTGACGGTTGGAATATTTTTGTAAAGATCATTTTCGTCCAATTGACCCTCGACGTATAGAAAACTACTGATAATGTTGACGTACGTGTAGATTGGAATTAATTGGGCAAATTCCAGTGGACTTGTGAAGGTTGTTGTATTCATTATTATCTAAAAGAAAATTTTGCTGTTAATTATCGCTTGATAATATAGTTGATAGAGAAATTCAGGTTTACCACGCACGGCAAGATTACTGTGTTATTAATGGAAAGAAAACATGTTTTGAGTTCTACTGAATATTGATTGTTTTACACAACCATTTTACATTTATAAAAAAGTAGATTAGAAAAGATTGTTTTTCGCATTTTTAGGTTAACCGACACGACGCGCAGTCTTGAGAGAGAGACATAGAACAAGAATATAAAGGCGGACGCGCAATCGAACTCGCGCATGCGCTTTAAAACTGTAACACAACTATACCGCGAAAATTTAAAACTTTAAATTCTTAAATACAGACAAAATGAAATCACTTGATTCTAAACTATTATTTTTTCGGTTTTAATTCATAAAATTGAAAAAGCAGTTTGAAAAATATCATCCATTAAGAAATTACATAGAGTTTTTACCATTAAATTAATGTAAAAAAAAACTCTTTCCACATTTCAAACATCTGTCGCCTATTTATACATTTGGTAATGTCATATTCAAATTTTTGTTATTCAGTATACGTGATTAATTTAGTCACAAGGTGAAAGATTCAATTGTTCGGAAAATTATAAATTCATCTGTATTTTCATCATTATTTCCCAATAATAATTTAATAATAATTGTCCAAAAATGGTAATTAGAAATAAACAATATAAATATTATAATAAAAATATTAATAAAGTATATTCATAAAATTATTAATTGTTAATATTATTTTAGTAATCATTACTATTATTATTATTATCAAATTTCAAAATAAATAAATACTATGAAAGTGGAATAAATTTTGTTTATATTACTGTTTTTAAATTTTGTTGTGAATTTAAAAAATTGAAAATTTGGAATATAAAAAATATATTTGTCTTACCGGTATTGTGAGATTTTTATATTTTGATTCTTAAGAGAAAATTTTGAATAATTTTTTTTTTCTTTTACTTTGACTATTTTTTATTCGGAAAATATATGTGAAATATGAACTACTCTCGATGGAAGTCAAACAAATTGTCGTTAAATAACGATATTATATTTTTATAACTATCGAAATTTGTTTTCTTATTCTTTGGAAACATGTAATTTACATATTTTCGTTATGTAATAAATTTCTTATCGTTCGCCATATAATATGAATGTCATATAGTTTTAGTTTTTTTTTAAGTTTTTTCACCTGAAAATATGCATTTTTTAGAAATTAAATTTAGAAATGTTAAATAACAATTTTAGAACAATTGTTAATAATAATGTCATATGTCACTGTAATTAATAACGATAATATATACTAATTGTAATAATAATAATAATAATAATTATGATAATAATAAATTTAATAATAATTACTTTTTACATATTTTATGTTTGAATTTTCCCGCACTAACCTAACATAACCTATATATTTCTCTTGGGTTGACTTATTAATGAAGAATAACCGAGAATTCGCATCTTGGATCTGAAAATTTAATTATTTTTTAATCATGAGACGGCCAACGCAGAATAGAATCTTTAACCGGAACTCCAATCGTAAGCGTAAGAATGAGTTAAAGAAGGATAAATAATATACCTATCCTTCTTTAACTCATTCTCACTCTTGAACGCTACTATGGCAACCTGCGTGCATAAGTTTTGCATGAGAAGGTCTGAACGCTCCCTTATTTCCATCTGAACCAACCAATCAATGTGATAAACTAAAAAATTTTCGTACTTAATTATAACCAATCAAAAATTGTCTAACGCGCGAAACTATAGTTCAGTGACTTTTTTCTTACGTTGGCAACAATGTTATTTCTAGATGATAAACAAACAACGCCATTTTATTCATTCTCTTTTGTCCAATCATTGGGAAAACATGCAATTATATTCTCTTTTTTTATTTGCGAGAAACAATAAACTGAGGTGAGAAGTCAAAACCATTTTTTCGGAGAATCTCGAGAGAAAATCGATTGGGAAAATACACAAACAATACGAACCCTCGAACTATATGTAAATGGAGGATTAATTTCAAGAATCCAGGTAATATTTTCTTTCTTAAAAAAAATATATATTTATCTATTTAGTTGCTATCTTTACAAATAAGGTACATAAAAATACATAACATTACATAAAATATTTAATACACTCAGATGCATTAATGCTGTCCTTCCGGTTTAACGGTATTTTGCAAAGTCTATGATTTCTATCAAAATGTTTTTAGTTCATGCCATATGAAAACATTCGTATGTCACGAACTAAGAATATTTGATAGAAATGACACGACTTTTCAAAATTTCTTTAAACCCGAAGGACAGCATTAATGCATCTGAGTGTACATAAATATTAATCGTTACCACGAATATAATAGTGAATCTTTTAACTTAAATTGCAGTTTTAAAAATATCTTCAGTAAAAGACAAAGATTTGCAGAAATGCATTTCAATGTCACGGATTGGGAAATGACTCAATGGCTGTAATGACGATTTTGATCATTGAATAAGAATTATCAATGTCAAGTTAAGGCCAATGGAGAATAGAATCTTTAACCGGAAGGGGTAAAATAATTTGACCCCAAAATGTTTTCATCGACAAAGTTTTGTATTTTTGAGTCCTGCTACCTCTACTTTATGTTTTTGAAGTCGCTATGAAACCGAAACTAAAGTTCATTTAACCCCATCACCTCAGGGTTTTGAGATAACCTCAAAATTTTTTTATTCCGGTTAAAGATTCAATTCTGCGTTTGGCCTTTAGAGAACGGATTTCTGCTCAATTTGATCAGGATTTTTGATAACATCAGCCTTGTTAGTATAAATTTCTCATGCCCTTAAATTTTTCACGTAAAAAACGGTTGACGACTCCATTAGTCGTTTAATTTCACGCATTACGTTCTTCTGCCAATTTAGCAAATCCATTGCCTCATAATCGTACGTAAGTTTAACGGTCAAACTCGTTCGTTTTCCATTCTTCATTCCCCAGGTCATGTCATTGATTTTGAATTTCGTACCCGGTAGGAGAATAGTCTCCTGTTCCATTTCGATCATATACCTCTCGACCTTTGCTCTCATATAGGGCCTCTCGAAATTCAGCTCATACACAACTCTCGTTTCACATGGAAACGAGCAAGTGAATGATTTCGCCACCATTGGATCTGTCGTGGTGGATGTGAAATGTGTAAATTCAAAATCACGTCTACCGTGATAGAAAACTTTCTCCACCTCATGAAGGAAGGAATTTTCACCGCGATACAATAGTGGGGCATAATTTTCAATTGAATCTTGCGATTGACGAATTGCCAATCTATAGAAGGCGTTCTTCATTCGTCTCGCGAGATCTGACTCGCCGCGCATTTCCTTGTAACCATCCAAGCCGTAGTAGCGAATAGCGAGAAAATCCTCAAAAGCAAGATCAGCGTGGATGTTTGATGATGTGTAGATCGGATAGATCTCCTCGGCGAATGACGATATTTGCATTGGATCGCTGACCGTTGGATAGAGTTTTTCAATTTGCTTCCTTGCTTGTTGGGGATTTTTCATTTTTTGGGATTTAAAGTTCTTTGCATTCTGTAGATAGTGGAATAATTCCGGTTCGTCCATTCCTAAAGTTCGTAGGCGATCAATTTCGACGTCTGGAGTTGTGCTCCTAACTTGCCCGACGCAGAGGAAGTTACCACCTTCGCACAAAATTAGATCATCATTATTGATGATGTTCAATTTGATGGTGTTCTCGTTCGACACCTCGAACTCCTTTTCTTTGAGAATAATATCCCCTGCTTCCGCTCTCCACTCGAGGGTGTCGACTTTTCGGTAGATTCGCACATTCTCAGGGGTTATGTGGTCGAGAAGGTAGGGCGAACTTTCCCCTTGGCTCACACTCCTAAGTTCGGCTGTTTCCTTCCCGAAGTTGAGGTAACGAAAACCGTAGCCCGATACCCCGTCTAGGGAATGAACATAAACGTTTCTTCCATACCTCTCCCCGACCTTGAACATTCCATTTAATTTTTCCATTCCTTTCTTTAAAATCGCCTCGATCGATGATGACGAGAATACAAATTTTTGTTTTAGGAGTTCAATCACCGTTTCCATGGACTTGAGACCCTTCGATCCGATCTTGTGGAGTATTTCAAAGCCCGGATCGAGAAGACGAAGGACATTCAAGCCTAGGTGTTTGTAAAAATTCCTGTTGAATATGCCCAAGAATTGTTTCAATCCAAATGTGGAGAATGTACGGAGGTTGTGTAAAACTGCTTGTAGGGAGAATTTCAACACTAACGATCGTAGTGATCCTTCTAGGGGTATTGCAATTACCTTTGCTAAGGTACTTGAGGTTCGTAGATAGTTGGATATTATCGGGATCATCAAGAAGACGTCGATAATGCAGGAGGTGTACGAGAATGGTTGCCAATTGTCAAAAATACTGTGAACACAATTATAGAATGGTAACAGGGATAAACCAAAGTTCTTCCACCATTCGATTCTTGTCTCTTGATAGCCAGTCCTCTCCAAGTAGTTGCTAATTTTTATTGCCTGCTCCGAAGCTAGACGTGATAGGAATTTTTCGAACTTTTCATCAATGGTTTTGTATTTATAGATGAAATGACTTTTTCGAAATACTTGAGGTGTTATATTTAGTTTTCGACGAAATTCGATAGGATTGATGGATTCCTTGATTAGACGAAGATGAACGTCTTCCTTTACAAGGGCGTAGTATTCGTAAGTGTCATTCTTTGGGAAGTAGCATTTGAAGGCAATGTTTGGATAAGCCAATGTCTGCATCGGTGGTTTCGGGAAGTTAGACTCTGGAAAAGCTTGATAGAAACCATTGTATATCTCCACATGGGCTTGATTCATTTGCTCTATAAACTCTTTGCCGAAAGATTGAATTAATTTTTTCATCTCAAATCGATAGCACTTTTGATGTAGATTCTCGAGCTGTAGCATGAACTGATCCTTCAGATCGGGTAACTTTATGGTTTGTGTTGAATTATAGCAGTAGTAGTCATCGTTATTATTCTTGTAGTTCTCGATCATTTGGTCGAGTTCCTCGATTTCTAAACAGTGCTCCAAGATATTCTCCCTTGCGATTGTGGAACGATTCTTAAAATTGGAGACCGCTTGGTAGAATTCACTTTCCGGGGTCGGGTTTAATTTGTGCTTCACCTTGTTCAATTCGGACTCCAAATACGTAAATAGTAGGTGAAAGGCTCCTGACCAATGTCTCCGGTTATTCATTATACTTCCAATTGTTTCCGTCATGTTGTTCCTTTGACTGTGAACATAGTAGAGAAATGCTGGAAGTGCAAAAACGGTTATTGACGAGACATCAATTTTTTTAGCCAATGTCATTTGTTCGACCAAATGTCCCATTTCCAGACACTCCTGGAACTGTATTTTCTGATACATCTCATGCTTCCATAGATACATTTCGGATCTGTTACCCTTCGAGTAGAAGATGACATTCTTGCCATTCGATCTCAAGAACGTCAGACCGGCCTGTGCGTAAATGTAATCAACGGAAAATATTTCCAAATCTTTCTCGTGTATCGGAAACAAGGGCATTATCACTTCCAGCATTATTTTCCTCGCTGCCAATGGTGAAAGTTTCGAATGTGGTCCGTACTCGTTCTCAAATCTCATGCTCTTTAGTTTGATTGCCGATTGTTCGATTACAGATATGTAGGTGAGATTTTTAACTTCAAGCGTCACGTTCGCTAGGAAACCGAAAATGTTGTGGTATTTTTGAAAAACAAGTGACTTGACAAAGTACTCGAGCATAGTGTTGATGAAAGTCTCGTCGAGATCTTCGTATGACTTCGAACCGTACAGATCTGTATTTGTTAGTACTCGTCTCACCAAATCTAATTTTTTTCCTAAATCTTCTTTATTTGCTTCAAAATATTTATAGAGAGCATTGACGGTTGGAATATTTTTGTAAAGATCATTTTCGTTCAATTGACCCTCGACGAATAGAAAACTACTGATAATGTTGACGTACGTGTAGATTGGAATTAATTGGGCAAATTCCAGTGGACTCGTGAATGTCGTTGTATTCATTATCTGAAAGAAAGTTTATCCGTTAGTTCTTGCATGTTTACTAATTGAAGTGGAATTTAAATTACAGCCTTGTTTAAATATTAATTTTATTTTTCTGTTTTAGGATGACTTTTGGGTCTTAGGTCTCATGACTGATCTATAGTGACTGATTTAAAAAAAAAATCTTATCTAGGAAATCTTTATCGCTTCCAGATTGTACCATGAAAAAAGCACTTCACAGTCAACTTTAGTCTCTGGGAAAAATACTTTTTCCGAACAAAAGTCAATTGCAAATGCAAAGGAAACCATAAATTGAAATATACACCATGACCAAATGTCTACCAACCGTTCTATTAAGGACAACAACTTTAAGCCCAAATTCGCACCAGCAATTAATACTATTCCTCGTTTTTAAAAATCCTAAACCTATTTTAGACCCATTAGCGCCTACGAAATCAGAAATAAATTTTCAATTCGAGTATCCAGGGAATCAGGGGTCGAAAATTAAAATCTTTAAATCAATATTTATATTACGATCATTCGGTATAGCAGTTATTTCTTTGAAAACTAACTTACCAGTATTTTTTACTAATGTGACAATATTTAAAATTGCATTCCTCGACCAACGAAAATTCTTTTTCACTACTCAACTATATTGCATTCCAATATAAAGAGTTAAGTTCTTCTTTTCAAATTTATACCTTTGGCGAAGTGACTTTTTCCTTTTTACTATTCACGTATTCCAAATAATATATAAATATATGCTTATCATTTTTGATAAATGGATATTATCTACCTATATACATTGTAGGAGTTCATTGTCACAACTAATGTTGAGCAATATGTGTATATAAACTTTGGAACAATGAAAATTTTCTATCAGTTTGTAATAAAAGAATGAAAACTTTAACCTTCAATGATATACAAAGTTAAATTTTTATTCAAAAATCTATTTCAAATGTAAAAAACTATTTTGAATGATATTTCAAAAAAAAAAACACGTGCCGGTGATATTGATATGCTATAGGAGAGAGGGATGTATTTCTCGAGGCAATTTTCAAGTTCATTTTATTAAATTAAATAGACATTGTGTTAAATATTTATATATTCTATTATAATACTTTATTTCGAAATTCGAATTTTTAATTTTCATCTTATTTAGAATTTTACAGTCACATGTAGTGACTTTTACATGAAAAGAGAATCAGTTTCACCAATTGGTCTAGCGTTGAGGTGACAAAATCTGGTAAAAAAAAATAAGTAAGGGATTCGAAATTTTTTAGGGGAATTAAATCAATATAATACTGAAATTATTGCTAGACGCTGAATTGGAGTCTAGTTTAGAGAGTCCTTAGCGTAGAAAACGGTTCCCGATTCCTTGAGACTTTTAATTTCGGCCATGACCTCCATTTGCCATAGGGCGATATCCTTAGGTTTTTGTTTCAATTTCACAGTCACAAAGTCTCGACCCCTTCCTTCAAATTCAACGTCCTTGATGATGAACCCAGTTCCTGGTAACAAAATCGATTCCTTCTCGTCTAGACGCGATAGACCGTCAACTTTTGCTCTTAGGTAGGGTTCGAAGAATTCCATTTCGTAGACAATTTGCCTGTAGGGATACTTGCGACCCGCTAGGAAAGAAACCGCAGTCGATAATTCCGTTGTCACTGATGTGAACCTGTCGAAAGTGAATTCATCCCCGGGAATAAATAGTTCGTCGACAATTTCCGATAATCTTGATTCGCCTCGGAATAATTTTTTCACGTAGCCATCTTCCGATTGTCTGATAGCTAATCTGTAGATGGAATTCTTCATTCTTTCCGCTTCGGGTGTATTGCCGGATATTCTCTTGTACCCCGTGCCACAGTAGTTTCGAAGTGCGACATAGTCCTCGAATCGTTGGTACTTGAAGACCTCCCTGGTGATGTAGTCGTTAGTGGCAATTCCCGTGAGGATGGGAATTAGCCTATTTTCCCTGGGGTAGATTTTTGTGATTCTTGCCTTAGCCTCAAGTTCGGTTAGTTGGGTAACGTCGAGCCTGTCCTGATGTATCAGTTCTTGGAAGACCTCAGGTTCTTCTATTCGGTTAGGCAGGGCCCATTGGGGTATTTCTGATTTCCAGTCGCTGATGAAGTCGCGTTCAGTTTTGCCTCCTATGGGAAAGACGTACTTTTGCAATTCCCTTCGAACTTGACTTTCCGGGATTCTTCCCCTGGCGAAATCGAGGGCTTCTTGTAGACGCTGCTTAGCGGACTTTGGATTGTTGTGGATCAAATTCGGTTGGTCCAGTAAGGAGTGTTCTTTCTCGACGAAGCTGAATTCAAAGACTTTGGACTCGGAGAGAATTACTCCGTCTTGATTCTCGAAGTAGTCGGGTCCTATTAGTCTTCCAGTGTCAAGGTCCATTTCTCTGTATTTTTTGACTTCGAATTTGTCAACTCCGAGGAATTCGTTGGTTATTTCGACCTCTTGTATTAGGGGCAGATCAGCGAGGGAAGGATGTATGGTTCTTATTTGCGGCAGTTCCCCCTGGAAATCTGATGGTACGTACTTGTAACCGTAACCAGTGTCCAGACTGTAGATGGTATTAACATAGACGTCCTTTTTGAATTTTCGACCAACGTTCCGAATGGGATGACTAATTGCGTACTTGGCCCGGAACAATTGACCTCGTAGATGGTGTCTAACGCGCCAGCTGGTAAATCGACTTTCCAATTGTCGAAATAGTGAGGAAATTGACCGAAGACCGCGGTGGCCGATCTTGAAGGCAAGCTCAAAACCCGGATCGATGAAGCGAAGAAGGGAAATACCGAAGTTTCCAAAGGGGATTAATTCTTGAAAACGAAGTTCGTTTAGTAGAGAACGACCAGTGATTCTCAGGAAGGAGCGGATCGTGGTTCTAACGGTTAGGGTCCTTAGGGTCGTTTCGGCAAACGAGAGTGCTGACCTACCGGCTAGTTGTGTTACCTTACTGACTAGAATCCCAACTTCTTGGACTAGTGGCACTAGGGAAAAGGCGTCCAAAGGGCAGACGAATTCAGCTTCCGATTTTCCTTCCCCAATGTCCTGAATGCAGGTGTAGAAGGGCAGGAGGGACAAACCGAAGTTCTCCCAAAATTCCCTTGGGGTTTCATCGTACCCTCTAGTCTTTAGGTCCTCGAGAAACTTTTTCCCCCTGGTATCGGCGATTCTGGTTAGCAGTGCTTCGAAAGGTTCGTCGACTTTTTTCAGAACGGTTGGAAAATTGTTCGAACGAAAAACCTGATTGCTGGATAGACCCAAAGTTTTTCGAAACAATTCCGGATCATCTGCTTCCTTGATTAGGGAAATGTTGAAACCCTGCCGAACAAGAGCGTAGTAGCTAAAGGTATCATTTTCCGGTTGATGGAACTGGAGCAAATCGTGTTTATCGTTGACTAGTTGAACCGAATCGGCAATTATTCCAAAACCCCCAGAATAGTAGTTTTGGGTCAACCCTTTTGTGACTTCGATCCTTTGGGTATTTGTAAGTCTTATGAAAGCTTCTCCAAAGACTTTTCGACTGTATTCAATTTCGTATCGTTGGTATTTTTCCGAAACATCAAGAACCGAGTTGTTGAACAACTGATTCAGGTCCTCAAGTGGCTTCCCATCGGTGGTGAACTTGCACCTGTAGCTCTTGGGGTTATTCTTGTAGTTCGTGATTTCGGATTCGATTTCGCCGTCTATCATTGATCGACAATTCATTTCGATTTCCTCCCTCGCCAAAGTGGATCGATTCTTGAAATTCGACAATGCCAATGAGAATTGATACCCTGGGTCCTGATTCGTCATCGAAAAGGCTTTGTCCAGGAAAGTAAACAGATCCCTAAAGGCAGCTTGCCAATGCTTTTCGCTTCCGACAATATCGACCGTGGCTAATGATCCGAATGTCTCCCTCCGTCGATGCACGTAATTAACCAACGCTGGTAAAGCGAATATCTTCAGTGCCGACTGATCCACTTTGTCAGCAATTACCAACTGCTCCACGAGGTGCGCAATTTCGACGTATTCTTGAAAAAGTTCTTCATCACTACCACCATCATCACTGCCTGCCAGTCCATTAAAAATCTTATCTAACGTTCCATTCGATTCGTTCCATTTCAGAAACATTTTTCCCGCCATCGCGTAAATGTAATCCAAGTCCGTAAATTTGCCATCACTCCTTTTCGAAATCGGAAATAAAGGTTCGATCAAAAATCGATAGATTGCCTTTGAGGCTTTTTGTGTCAACATCGACGAGTTTCCAAATTCGTTCTCAAATTTCATGGAAGCAAGTTCCTGGTTCATCCTCTCAGCTAGATTTCCAATTGTATCGTCCTTCATGCCTCGGATAGTTTCCACAATAAATCCAAAAACATTGATGTACTTGTCAAATACGAGATTATTAATAATATGTTGAAATAGAGTGTCGATAAAGTAGGAATCGGGTTGTTCGTGCTCTTGGGCTCCGTATAAATCACTGCCGTTTATCAGTGCCTTAGCCAAGTGGATCTTTCGTTGCTGAATTGCATGTTCGTCCCGTTCGTTGAGCAGTAAATAATCGTAGAGTGCATTGACAATTGGAATTCGTTTGTGTTGGTCATTTTTTGCGAGAAACTTGTTCGAATACAAAATATCGTTAAGAGTATTCAGATAGGTGAAGATTGAAATTACTTGAACCGTTTGGAGTGGGCTGACGAATTCGGAAATGTCCATTTTTTTAAAATCCGAAATCTGTTTAATTCAAACTCCTTCTAATTCGTATTCTATTTAATTCAAATTTCTTCTAATTTGAATTCTTTCCAAATCGAATTCCCTTCAATTTGAATTCAATCCAATTCAAATTCTTTCCAATTCGAATTTCTTCTAATCCGAAATCTGTTTAATTCAAATTCCTTCTAATTTGAATTCTTTCTAATTCGAATTTCTTTTAATTCGAATTTCTTTTAATTTGAATTATTTCTAATTCGAATTTCTTTTAATTCTAATTCGTTCTAATTCAAGTTTCTTTTAATTCGAATTATTTCTAATTCAAATTCCTTTAAATTCTAATTCTTTCAAATACGAATTCTTTCTAATTCCAATTCCTTCTAATTCAAATTATTTCCAATTCGAATTCCTTTCAATTAAAATTATTTATCAATTCGAGTTTCTTCAAATTCGTATTATTTCTAATTTAAATTCCTTCTAATTCAAATTATCTCCAATTCGAATTCTTTTCAATTAAAATTCTTTGAGTTTCTTCTAATTCGAATTATTTCTAATTCAAATTTTTTTAAATTCGAACTCTTTCTAATATGAATTCTTTCTAATTCGATTTTCTTTTAATTCAAATTCTTTCCACATTCGAATTCCTTCTAACTCAAATTGTTTCCAATTCGTATATTCTTCTAAATTCGAATTATTTTTCATTCGAATTTTTTCCAATTAAAATTCTTTTTAATTTGGATTTCTTCTAATTTCCATTCTTTTTCACGTATCAAATTTCTTCTAATTCAAATTCTTTCTAATTCCAGTTTTTTCTAAATTCACATTCTTCAGATTCAAATTCCTTCCAATTAAAATTCTTTCCAATTCGAGTTTCTTCTAATTCGAATTTTCTCGCAATAAAAATTATTTCACATTTACTATTTTTTAATATTTAAGAAAACTAATGTACAAAAGTTGAAGGAACTCGAGTTTTTATATATAGTTGACAAAAAATTGATACAATTGTACGCATAAATATTTTCTAATTTGCATGAACAAAAAAAAATATATTCCTTTGATTTCATTTATTTTCATTTTCAATATGATTGTTGGGAGTATTTTTTTTTCTTTAATTGTCTTCGATCAATGAAGAACTTTGCTTTTTCAGGCTTTTGTATTTGTTAAAGAATTGATTTCTTATCTCTTTTTATTTAAATGACACAGACGCTTTAGTATTTCAATATATATTATTATCAGTGTTATGAAAGTGAATAGAAATTTAATTAGAAATCATGAATTGACAATGGTTAATGTCTGTGAGTGGGTTCTTTTTTTTGCTGATTTTTTTTTTTTTTTTTTGAACAAAACAAAAAAAAAGTAAATTCACTGATAATAAAAATTGTTAAATTGAATGTAAAGAAAGGGAAATTGGAAAAAAATAACTCCGAGGTTATTGGCCGGAGATATTTTTAATTGATCACAAGGATTTTGTTTTCGGATTTAGTAAAATTTTGATTCGAAAAAAAATTGACAATGTTGGATTTTTTTAGAGATTTTTATTTTTTCGATTAGCTATATAGAAGTTTGTTCGTAACTTAATTGCTAGTTTAGAATTACAATTTTGATTCACAATCGGAATCTGGAAGAATTTTCACATTCATTCAAACACTCGAGACAATTATTTAGAGTAAAATGGGGAGTAGTCCCCTATTTAAACTTTAATGTGAGCCTTCACTGTGAAACAGGCTTTAACTTGACAAAAACATTAGGCTAAGTTCTCATGTACTTAGTATTGTAGACTGAGCCTAATGCTCAGGTCCCTTTCACCGTAAACGTCACTGTTACAATCCTTCACTGTGAAATGGGCTTTAAGTTACAAGAACATTATGCTCAGTTCAAATGTACTCGGTACTGTAGACTGAGCCTAATGTTCAGGTCCCTTAAGGTCCCTTTCACCTTAAAACGTGAAACATTGTGAAATAGGCTTTAAGTAACAAGAACATTTGGTTCAGTTTACATGTACTCGGCACTGTAGACTGAGCCTAATGTTTAGGTCCCTTAAGGTCCCTTTCACCTTGAAACGTGAAACACTGTGAAATAGGCTTCAAGTTACAAGAACATTAGGATCAATTCACATGTACTCGGTACTGTAAGCTAAGCCTAATGTTTCAGACCTCTTAGGGTGCCTCTCACAACTATTTGCCAATATCTTCAGGATAGAGAACAACGGGTTCCTTCTTCAATTTCTTGATCTCCTCCATAATTCCCTTCTGTCTCAATTCCTTTGGTTCATCGACATTCGTCATTTCAACCCTTATGCAATTTTGCTTAGCTCCCGATTCCGCTTCATCCACGTATCGCTCTATTTTATCAATATGAAACTTCGTACCAGGCAAGAGAATCGTCTCCTTCTCGTCTTGGACAAATAAATGTTCGACTCTTGCCCTAACTGTTGGATTATGAAATGTCATCACGTAGGTGACTCTCGTATTCACGGGATTCCCCCTCATGGAATAGGCAAGCGCCGTATTCATCTCAGTCGATGTGGATGTAAATCGATTGAACTCAAAGTCACCATTAGCTGACGATAGTTCCTTCTCGATTGCCTCGGGTAGTCGTCGTTCGCCACGGAATAGTTTTCCTGCATATTTCTCAGCAGGATCCTCCGATTGTCGAATGGCGAGTCTGTAAATTGCATTCTTCATTCGACTCGTCTCGATTGTTGTGTCGCCCATTTTTCTATAGCCACTGCCACCGTACCATCTCAAGGCATAGTAGTCCTCGAATCTTGCCGAGTTGAAGGCTTTCTTCTTGATGAAGTCCTCGAGTAGATTCTCGATCGGCAATTCCTTGGTTATGTCCGGATGATTAGCTAATGGATAGAGGATGTTTATTTTCTCCCTTGCTTCTTCGATGGTTAGAGTTGGTGTGTCGAGGGTTTCTTTGTATTTTAATTGAAAGAAGAGGTCGGGTTCTTGGAGTTTGTACTTCTCGGCCCAGAGTGGTGTTTTTAGTTGTGGATTGTTCATCCACTCGCGGACAAAATTCATCTCCATTGGTGCGTTCTGGGGGAAGTTGTAGTTACGAAGTTCGTTGGCGATTTCCCTCTCGGAGAGTCTACCTTTTCTTCGGGCAAAGTCGATGGCTTCTTGGAGTAGCTTTTTGGATCTTAGATTCTGGACGAGGTTCACCATTGGTTTGCCACCCTCCACAAGAGCCTCTACATCATTGCTGATGACGTTCAGTTCGAAGGACTTTTCGTCCGAGATGATGCCCTCTGCTTCCTGGAAGTATTCGTCTCCGATTATCGTCTCGTCCTGTAGGTTCAGCTTCTTGTAGGTGTCGTCCGTTTGGACCACTAGTGGATATTGTTCTTCGCCTGGGTGGATGGTTCTAACTTGAACCTTGTTCTCTCTAATTTTCTTTTCGCTCCCCTTTGGAATAGTTCTCCTCCGGGGAATGTACTTGTAACCATAGGCAACATCCTTGCTGTAAATACTCGTCACGTAGGTGTCCCTCCCGAAGGTCTTTAAATTCGGAGTCAAATAGTGACTTAACGTGTATTGCGCCCTGGTGATTCGGGACTTTATCGTTCGGGATATGGTGGCGAACTTCCGCTCCGCCTGGAGGACCAAACTCTTGATACTTCTCAAGCCCGAGTGTCCGATACTAAAGGCTAGTTCAAAGCCCGGATCGATGAACCTCAGGACTTCGAGTCCTAGCTTCTTGAAAGTCTCCTTAGTGAATAGCTCCTCGAAACGGGCGAATTCCTCAATTAACGACTTTCCGGTCACTCGCAACATTGTTCGGATCGAACTCCTCAGCATTATGGTCCTAAGAGTTGTTTCCGTCACCGAGAGTACTGACTTGGAAGCAATTTGCCCGAGTTTTGCGAACAGAAAACCGAATTCCTTAGCTATGGGCACGAGAAATACGGCGTCTAATGGACAGACGAATTGCGCTTCGGGAATATTTTCGGTTTTTATGTCCTGAACGCAGGTGTAGAAGGGGATTAGGGAGAGGCCAAAGTTAACCCACCATTCTTTGCGGGTCTGATCGAAACCCTCCGCTTCGAGTCTTCGTTGGAATGTCTTTTTCCGATCGTTCGCGATTCTGGACCAAAGGGTCCCGAAGGATTCGTCGATTTTCTTCAGAACTGTGGGGAAATTGTTCGAATGGAATACTTGACCCAAGGGTAGACCCAGAGTTTTTCGGAATAATTCCGGATTATCGGATTCTTTGAGTAGGGAAATGTTGAAACTGGAACGAACCAAGGCGTAGTAGGTGTAGGTATCAGTGTCGGGTTGATAGAACTGTAGCAAATCGTGGTCCTCGTCGATTAGTTGAGCTGACTCGGCGGCTATGCCAACACCACCAGAATAGTAGTATTGTATCAATCCTCTTGTGACTTCGATCCTTTTGGTGTTCATAAGATTTATGAAAGCGTCTCCAAATGATGTTCGACAGTATTCCTTCTCGTATTTCAGGTACTTTTCCGAAACATCAAGAACCGAGTGTTCGAACAACTGATTCAGGTCCTCCAGTGATTTCCCGTCGGCACTAAACTTGCATCTGTAGCTCTTGGGGTTATTCTTGTACCTTGTGATTTCGGGTTCTATGTCGGCGTCAGTTAGGGTACCACAGTTCATTTCGATCTGCTCCCTGGCCAAAGTGGTGCGATTCTTGAAATTCGATAAAGCCAGAGAGAACTGGTATCGATAGTCCCTCTCGTTGTTCATCGTCAGAAAGGCGTCGTTCAAAAATCTGAATAGTTTCCGATAGGCCTTCTGCCAATGAAAGGGACTTCCCATGAGTCCCTCAATAGTCACCTTCTCCAGAGCCTCTCCTTCGGTGCAAACGTAATTAATCATAGCCGGCAGGGCGAATATCTTCAAAGCCGACTTATCCACCTTCTCAGCCAGGACCATCTGCTCGACCCCGTGGGCAACTTCCACAAACTCTTGATACTCCCTCTCATCATCCTTCGTCTCATTACCATTCCCAAACATAGGGTCCACAATCTCTCCCATTTTGTCGAATTTCAAAAACATTTTCCCCGCCTGCGCGTAAATATAGTCCAGTGAGTTGATCCTGACGTCCAAATTCCTCGCTCTGGGAAACAAGGGTTCGATCAAATTCACATAAATTCGATCCACGACCCAATTTTCAATTCTAGAGTCCTCGCCATATTCGTTCTCGTAACTCAGGGACGCTAAGGTTTTCCTCATGTAATGCTCCAGGGATTTTAGTTCAACATCCTGCGGTCTCATTCGAATGATTTCGACAATAAATCCATAGACGTTGCTGAAGCGGGAGAAGACGAGGTTATCGACAATATGGTAAAACAGAGCGTTGGTAAAGTAGGGATCGGGTATTTCGTGTTGTTTGGCGCCGTATAAATCGGTTCCGTTTATCAATTTACGGGTGAGATGGTATTTTCGATGATTTAGACCGAATTCGTTGGTGAAATTGTCTTGATAAACATAGTGATACATGGCGTTGATGACTGGGATCCGTTTGTGTTGATCCTTTTGATTTAGGAAATTCTCCGCGTAGAGAAAATCGCTGAGTGTGTTTAGATAGTTGAATATCGAGAGGACGTGAACAGTCTGCAGGGGGCTGACAAATTCCAAAGTTTCCATTTTTGGAACGATAATTTTCCAAAGGGTTCTCTATAGATGACGCTATTTGTCAATTTTCCACCTCAGCTAGAAATTGAAAATTATTTTCGAATTCAGTTCCAAATTGGTTCAAAAATATTCTAGTCTTGTAAAAATAGTTTATAAATAAATAAACTTACCTTTCCCTGCAAAATTAATAAATATATTATGAAGAAAAATTAGAAAATTCTTTTTTCAAACTACTTCCACTGAATGTAAAACTTTTTTTCGTTGTATACTTATACGGAAAATAATCTTTAGAATTTTTTTTTATTTTTTTAGTTAAAGAAAAAGATTTCAAACGTGCTTTCTGATTGAATAACTCTTAATTAACATATAAATGAACAATGGCAAATGTGAAAAGTAGATTCAATGAAATACTCTATCTGATTCATTTTTAGTCGATTGTTCCCATTTTTTTTTATTTTTAAATAAAAATAAGCGGTTTAGTGTTATTGTTTGATGTTTTCTTTTCTCAAATTACATACAATGGCATTATCTTTCTTTTATTTTCATACAGACAATTATGCAAAATTTCTTTTTTAATGAGTTTATTTATGAAAAATTTATTTTTTGTGTGTTGAGAAACATTCTTTGCTTTTTTTAATAATAAAAAATAGATATTCTTCCACATTAGTAATTACATAATGATGCAAATAAGTTTAAAGGAGAAGAAGAAGAAGAATAGAAAATATTTTTTTGTGATTTGAAAATAAATATGAATTTTTAGTTTCTAAAAATAGAAATGAACATATGTTTTTATAAATTATTTGAAATAAATGTTTTCTTAAGAATCTAATTATTTTTTTGTAATTTTTATAAAGACTTGAAAACAATTTTATTTTTTTTTTGTAATCAATCTTTATATTGCTATCGACCTTTCGAATAACAACAAACAAAATATATTTAATTTTTGTGTTTTGAAAAAGTGCTTTTTGTTTAATTTATATATTAATATTATGTTTTATCATTAAACGACAAGGCGGAATAGATTCCGAAATGCATGAAATAGAAAAGAAGGAAAATATGTCTCTGTCCTTTTCTAACTCGAATTTTGCGTTCGCGAAGCAATTGTGCATGGACCTTTATGTTTCAAGTTTCATGTAACTTCCCATCCCTGAATACCTAACCTCTTTCAGAACAGTGTTTACGCCAAGGACAACGACGGTTATTGTCGTATATTGACACCTTCTGTTCATATAATGCTTATAGAAAAACAAATGCAAGATCATTCTTATTCAGTTTTTAGTGCAAGACAATTCTTATTCGATTTTCCGTGCAATAAAATGCTTATTCAAAATTCTATGCTAAAAAGTACAATCTGAATGTAGCTTACACTATGAGTTATTCATAAAATTTTCAATTCAATATAATTTTTAATTACAATTGCTTAAAAGATATTTCATAATTAGCACATTATACAATGAAGTGGATAAAATTTAGAAAAAAAAATTTTAATCGAAAAAAGTATATATAAACTTCGAGGAGGCCAACATAACCTCAATGTCAAGAACTTGTCAGAAAGCAAAACGTAGAATTCGACGGCTCCCGTTGATATGATCTTGTTTCAATTGTCAAAATAATAAAATCGTCTTTGGAGCTCAATTCAATTGTCAATTTAATATAATCTCGCAAAAGTTTCTGTGTAATAAAATCTTAATTCAGAGTAATTTTAAATTCACTTGAAAAATAAAATATTAATTCGTTTTTATTATTATTTAATGTTTTATAATGATTAAATAATGATTAATAAAATAAAATATAGAAAAATAAAATAAAATATAGAAAAATAAATTAAAATTATTAAAACTATTAAAAATATTAGAAAAATAATAAATTATAAACTATAAAATACTACTTCGTTTGTAATATTATTTCATACTTTTCAATAACTTATTTAATAATTCATTAAATGAAGAATAAATAATAAAATTAGACAAATCTAAATAATAATAAAAATAAACTAACTAATTTGAATTAATAAAAATCATTATTTAATAAAAAGTATGAAATAATATTGCATAAATAATAAAATTAAGAAAAACAAATTTACAAAGTATAATAAAAGTATAATTATCAATTCCGGTCGAAGTGGTTGGTCTGAAATGCATTAAAAACTATTTTTCTTAATTTTATATATTTTATTAATACAGAAAATATTTTTATAATTTTTTTATCTAAATTTTTATAATTTTATCAAACTTCGTGATGTATTATTAAAATTAACTAAAAAATTAAAAACTTACGAAGTTTGATAAACTTATTAAAATTCAGATTAAGAAAAATTATGAAAATTTGTATAATTTTATTATTTCATTTTTCATTTTATGAATTATTAAATGAATTATTGAAAGGTGTGAAATAATATTATAAACGAATTAAAATTTTATAGTTAATAATTTTAATTTATTTTTCTATATTTTATTTTACGAATCATTATTTAATCATTATTAAACATTAAATAATAATTAAATTATTAATAATTAATAAATCAACGGGAGCCGTCGAATTAATTATAACATATTGAGTTGGTTTAAAATTATTGGACAATTGACAAAATTTTAAACATTGTTTGCAAAAAATAATTTTTTATTTTTATTAACAGATTTACAAATACAGTGTAGTTGATGCTGAATTATTTTTAGGTTACGTTCGATGCTAAATTCTTGGAAGAGACTACCTCTTCCACGCATTACATCGAATTCTTGGAAGAGGCTACCTCTTCCACATTACATCGAATTCTTGGTTAGAGGCTACCTCTTCCAAGAATTCAGCATCGAACGCAATATACGAACATAATGATCTAGAATTATTGAGTGATGATAAATCATCACAACTCTTGCCAAGGTGATTACACCTTAGAGGAAAAGTCAGTGTTTGAAAGTTTTCGTATTTCTTCCAGAAGTCTCCGTTGGCGTTCAATTTTCGGCAACTTCCCCTCCACACAGGTCATGGCGACTTTGATGAAATCCTGCCGCACACCCGATTCAGTCACCTCCGACCATTTTTGGACATTGTCGATGTGGAATTTAGTGCCTGGCAGGAGAATCGTCTCCTTCTCGTTCAGGACAAAGAAGTCCTCCACCCTGGCTCTGAGGATCGGCTCCTCGAATTTCATATCGTAGAGGACTTGAGTGCTGCCCGAAGGTCCGACCTTTGAGTAACGAACAGCAGTGCCAGGATCACTGGACGTTGAGGTGAATCTGGTGAATTCGAAATTACCCCCCACGTCCGATAGTTCCTTCTCGATAGCCTCGGGAATTCTACCCTCACCACGATAGAGTCGTTCGGCGAATATTTCACCCGGCTCCTCTGATTGTCTAATCGCTAGACGATAGATTGCCTTCTTCATTCGTCTAGCCTCAGGACAGTCGTCCGACATTTTCCGATAGCCACTCGATCCGTAATTCCTCAGGGCGAAGTAGTCCTCGAGGGAGACTTGCTTGTAGGCCCCCTGCGCCTTGAAGTCGTGAAGAATTCTGTCGATCGGCAATTCCTGATAGAGCTTTTGATAATTGGTTGGGGAATACAGGTTCGTTAGTCTCTCTGTCGCTTCTTTCATCGTCAGATCCGGTGTGTCTAACCATTCCTTGTATTTCAGTTCGAAAAATGTATCAGCCTCGGGAATTTTGTACTGCTCGGCCCACTTTGGAGTTCGTAGTTCCGGATGATCGAGCCATTCCCGAACGAAGTTCAACTCCGTTCTTCCGCTCTCGGACGGGAAGGCGTACTTCTTCAGTTCCTTGATGACATCCCCCTCTGGTAGTCTGCTAGCGTATTCGGTGGCCGTTTTCAGTAGCTCTTGATTCGTCACCAATTTCCTGAGAACTTTGCCAACCTTCTCCAAGTTGCCATCCACGGTGTCAATTCCCCATGTTTCCAAGTCCGTACCCCTTCCCACCAACCACTCGTCCTGGATTACGAATTCCTCCCCAAATTCTTCGCCAGCAGGATTCACCCTCTTGTACAACTTCCCATTATCTTCTCCCCCCTTAAACACCACTGGAACTTCGGGTTCGAGGTCGGAAAGTTTCCTCAAATCCGCCGTATTGTGGTCCGATAACAGAATGTATTTATAGCCCTGACCGGATAGTTCCTCACCACCAGTGAACGTATTCACAAATACTGACCTCCCGGACCAAACGCCTACTTGTTTGGAACCAAAACCGTTTTGCGTGTACTTCAGCAGCTCCACGACCTTGTCGAACGAGTTCGAGGTTCTTTCCTCCAAGAGACGGATGAAATTCTCAACGGAACGGAAGCCACCCTTTCCGATAAGATAGACGAACTCAAAGCCCGGATCCAAAAGTCTGGCGACCGAGAGTCCTAGACTGTGGAATGTCTTCAATTCGAACAGAGCGATGAATTCCGTCACTTGCTTTGCTAGGAGACTTCCGCTAACCTTCAGAGTCGATCGCATCGTCGTCCTTAGCGCCAAGGTACTAAATGTCGTGTGTGACAGACTGATGAGGGACTTACTCACACTCGTTGCCATCTTACCGCCAACGTTCATAGCCGTACCCACGACAGGAATCAAAAGCAATGTGTCAATCGGACAGGCAATGCTGGCTGAAAGTTTCCTCCCCTCCTTGACACTGTTAACACAAGTGTAGAACGGTATCAGAGACAAACCAAAGTCCTTCCACATTTCCAGTCTTGTTCTATCATAACCTGACAATCGGAGATTTTCCCTAAAAGCGTTCGCTTTCCCCGTGGCTAATTTCGTCAGAAAGGAGTCAAATGTTTCGTTCCTCGTCTTCAACTCCTTGGAGAAGATACTATTTCGCAAACGTCCAAGTCTGCCAATTAGTCTCCTGCGCAGTAAATTTGGTCTTTCGGTGACTTCGAGAAGCGTCACTCGATAGCCGCTTCTCAGCAGTGCAAAGTAGAGAAAGGTTTCATTCTCCGGATAGTAGAACTCGAAGAAATCGTCTGTGGGTTTTATCAGCTCGGTGTGCGATTCATTGAAACCAATTGTCACGTAGAAGTACTTTTTAAAGACACCTTTGCTAATCACGACTGGATTTTGCTCCTTGGATAAGCCTCCAAACGCCTCACGACAAATTTCCACTTCGTAATTGTAATACCTGGCGGTTACGTTGTTGACAATTTGCTCATAACGTTCGTTTAGGTCAGCAAGTGAACTCCCATTCGAACAGTGATACTTTTCCGGTTTGTTCTTATACTCCTGGACTTTGGCCACAATTTCGTTTTCCTTCAGCAGAGGACAATTATTCTCCAGTATTTCCCTTGCCAATTTGGTTCGATTCCGATAATTCGACATAGACACGTAAAATTGATAACTCGCGTCCTGTTTCAATTTCTCCGCCTCTAGGAACGTTTGATTGAGGTAGGAGAACAAATTCCCGTAAATTGTCCCCCAAAAATCCGTCTTGGTGGCAATGTTCACAATGTCAGGGAACTCGAGTTTGGTTTTCTCTTTATAAACATGGAAAATAAGGGCTGGGAGGGAGAAGATTTTCAAAGCAGTCTTATTGAGTAGATTGCCCAGTACAAGTTGCTCCACAGCGTGAGCTAATTGAATGTACTCTTGTTCCAAACTTCCAATGTTTGAGTTTTCAATTTTCCCTTGGGTGCAAATTTTCGGCTCCGCTAGAAACGATCGTCCGGCCTGGGAATAGATGAAGTCGACTGACAGGATACTGGTGTCATTTTGAACGAAGGGGAAAAGGGGAAGGAGCAGATCATTAAAAATAGAGTCCACTGTGGATTCGTCAAGTTTCGAGGGGTCGTTGCTTTCGTTCTCGAATTCCATTCGTAGGAGGGAACTCTTGAGGTTGTTGGTGAGTGAAACTAATGATTCGTTCGAGGATCCACGAACCGTTTCGGCAATAAAGCCATAAATGTTGCCGTATTTTTGAAAAACAAGGGATTTCACGATGTACGTGAGGAGAGTGTTGACGAAATGCAAATCCGGTGTTTCGTTACTCTTACTTCCGTAGAGGTCACTTCCGTTTAGGATCCTACGAACTAATTCGGTTTTCCGCACGTTGGAAGTGTTCTCATCGTTGACATTGTCCTGTAGATAATGATAGAGGGAATTTACTATCGGAATTTGTTTATGCTGATCCTGCCTGCTGAGATAGTTGTCGGCGAAAAGAATATCGTTCAGTATGTTTAGATAGCTGTAGATGGAAATTAGTTGCACTGTTTCCAAAGGGTGCCTAAAGTTCTCCATTCTGCTCTAGTCCTTCAGGAAACCCTTCAGTAAATCCTTCAGTAAATCCTAATCAATTAAAAAGCAAACATTAAGAACAATTAACATAAAAAACAATTAGCCTCAGTGGATAATTACCCCGAAAAATTGGAGATGTCCGCTATTCTTTTTTTGTTGCGAAAAAAAGTTATGGTTCAGAAAAATTTCTACTTATTTATAACTCTATGTGCTTTGAAGATTTTTGGTTCTTTTCGCCAATTTATTCGCAAATCTAGACATAAATTAACTTCACGCTATTGTTACTGAAGTAATTATCATTAATATGCAGAATATTAAAGGCTTATTTACGTGATTAAAAAAGCCTAACTGTATTGATTCAATTGTCATTCATTTTATTCATGAACTCTGTGTATTTTCCCCATTAACATAAATTTAGAATTATCGAGGCAAAAGAAAGGAATTACAAATTCAATGGGTAGATATAAAAAGTGAATTAAATAGATTATTTTTTATTCCATTATATATATACAATTTGTTTCTAAGATTAGAATATTATTACAGATTGTTATCAGTCAAGGTTTAGTTTAATTCTCTTTCTAGTATCCCTATGAAGTTTTCTAATTTTTTTTTGCACATTCGTTCATTTCCAATACTCCCGAATGGGTACCCTAAATAATGTTCTTTCGTTAAAGACTAGTTTCTTGATAGTCTTGATGGAATTAGAAGTGCTAATTGTTCGTATAATGAATTGTGAAATACTTCTTGTTTGAAGATGTAGAAATGTGTTTCTAGATACAAAATATTTAGAAGATGTTGTAGCATTACTTGATACAAAGTATTTAGAAGATGTACCACAACTTTATGCAGAGTTTTTGAAAGATGTTGTAGGAAAATATTTAGCAGATGTTGCAGAATTTCTTGATACAAAGTATTTAGAAGATTTACCACAACTTTATGCAGAGTTTTTGAAAGATGTTGTAGGAAAATATTTAGCAGATGTTGCAGAATTGCTTGATACAAACTATTTAGAAGATGATGTACCACAACTTGATGCAGAATTTTTGGAAGATGTTGTAGCAAAATATTTAGAAGCTGTTGCAGCATTACTTGATACAAACTATTTAGAAGATGATGTACCACAACTTGATGCAGAATTTTTGGATGATGTAGCAAAATATTTAGAAGATGTTGCAGCATTACTTGATACAAACTATTTAGAAGATGATGTACCACAACTTGATACAAACTATTTAGAAGATGTTCCAGCACCACTTGATACAAAATATTTAGATGTTGCAACACTACTAGATGCAGAATTTTTAGAAGATGGTAAAGTACCTAATGTTGAATTATTTGTAACAAAATCTGTAATAGCAGCTCCTCATGTTCGTGTATTTTTAGATGCTGTATGCTGCTGAATTATTTAGAGACTCAAGAGAACCACTTGATGCAACATCTTTAGACGATGTAGCACTACAATTTTTATTAGTTGTCGAAGCACTTATTGATGCCTAATTCCTAGGAAATGTAGCATAACATGCTCCAGAATTATTAGCAGATGTAGAAAAGATTATTTGACGCTGAATGTTTAATAGATGAACTATAAACTGATGCAGTATTAAGGAGATGTAACAGGATTCTATGATGCAGAATTTTTAGGAAATGCTTTACAACTTGCTGCAGGAGATGTTGGAGCATCATTTGATGCAGTATTTTAGAAGATTTAGGGGTACCATTTGATGCAGTTTCTTTAGGAACAGTACAACAACTTCCAGAAGCATCATTGAAAGTTGTAGGGGTACCATTTGATGCAGTTTCTTTAGGAACAGTACAACAACTTTCAGAAGCATCATTAAAAGTTGTAGGGGTACCATTTGATGCAGTTTCTTTAAGAACAGTACGACAACTTCCAGAAGCATCATTAAAAGTTCTAGGGGTACCATTTGATGCAGTTTCTTTGGGAACAGTACGACAACATCCAGAAGCATCATTGAAAACTGTAGTATCACCAGTTGATGCCGTTTTAGTGGATTATCTAGTAGAAACCGTTGATGCAAAACTTTTAGATTTGTCACAACTTCCTGAAGGTTTATTAGAAGACGTAAGGGTACCATTTGAAGCAGCTTTTTTAGGAGCTTTTGCAATAGAATTGTTTGCAGATTTCGAAGCACGATGGTGAATTTTTGTGAGAAAACAACTTGATGCAGAATTGTTAGAAGACCCTCGAAATAATTGATTAATTCAATAATTAATTAGTCAACATAGAAAACCGTCTTCGTCTCCTTCAGTTTTCCAATTTCGTCCATAATTATTTTCTCCCATTCAAAATTCGTGCTAGTCCTCATGTACTCCAATTTAACTCTCATCACTTCCCCAACCAAAGTGTCATAATCTCTAAATTTTTTGACACTCTTCACGCGAAACTTCATTCCCGGTAGGAGTATCACCTCCCTTTCGGGTACTTCCGTCAGATATTTGACATCAACTCTTGGAAATGCTTCGGAAAAGTGAATTTCGTACAAAACTCTCTTCATTTCCTCATTTTCTATTCCATACACTTCTGTAAACATTTTCGCCACATCGATATCTTGGGATGTTGGGGTAAATCTCGTAAGAGTGAATTCGTAATTTTCCTCGTGGAGTAGTTCGCTAATTTCACTTTCTTTTCTCACCTCCCCTCTGAAGAGAAGTTTCTCATAATTTTTCCCCTCGCCATACGATTGTCGTAGTGCAAGTCTGTAGAAGGTGTTTTTTATTCTGTTGGTACGATCCGAGTTGATTGCCATTTGTCTGTAACCACTGCCAGAGTAGTCGCGAAGAGCGTAAAAATCCTCGAACTTCATCTCTCTGTAAATGCGTCTATCGTTAAAATCTTGAATCAAATGTTCGGTTGTTAGAAATTTGTTTGTGCCACCATCATTGAGGGTGTTGATCAAGTTAATTTTTCTCTTCGCCTCTGCCTCTGTTATTTTCGTGTCAATTGTTTCTTGAAATTTCAGTTCGTGGAATGTTGCAATTTCTTTTAGTTTGTATTCATTCGCCCAATTCGGTGGTTCACCATTCTTGATCCAATCGGTTACGAATTGCTCCGGAGTTTTTTTGTCGATAAGGAAATATTTTGATAGTTCGACTACAACTTCTTCTCGTTTGAGATTTGCCGAGAGTGCTAGTTGAATTGCATTCGATTCATGTTGACGTTTATCGGCCAACAATTCAGTTCTTGTACATTTTCTAGGGGACCTCTTTCTTCTTCCAGAGGATTCACAGATGAATTTTGTATTTGGATCGTCTTTCCAAATGGAGAGTTCTCTATTTTCCGGTTGGTGGGCTAAGTTTTCGTATTTTAGGTGTAGGTGCTTCTTCTTTATGTTTCCGGTTACAGAATTGATGGCTTGATAATATTTTTTATCGCTATCGAAGACGACGGGAATTTCGTTGTTGTATTCGTGAACTTTTCTCAATTCGACAAGACGATTGTTGGGGGGCAAGTAGATGAACTTATAACCGTAACCACTGTTCCCGTTGGGGGACATTGTTTTCACGTAGATATCCCTATTGTCAATGGTGTTAATTTTACGTACCGAGTTTTTTAGGGTACGTTCGCCCTCGAGGAGAATTTCTTTGACGATTGGGAATTTTGTCGAATACCCAAGAGCGTTGATTAAGGTGCCAATTGTTCCGAAACCTTCTCTTCCGATTGTGAAAATAAGTTCGAAACCCGGATCTATGGAGCGGAGGAAAGAGAGACCTAGGGTTTTGAATGTTTCTTTAGTGAACAATTGGGAAAAGCCAGAGGAACTAGAGAGTTTTAGCAAAGTTTGTTGCATCGAACTTCTTAGACCTAGCGAAACTAGTGCTTTTTCTGCAGCAAATAGTGTCGACCTGGTGGCTATTGTTGATAGTTTTTGGAGGAATATGCCAACTTCGCCTAGGAAGGGAAGAATAAATAATGTATCGAGTGAACAGGCCATTTCCACAGACTGTAAATTTTCGTTCTTCAGTTCTTTATGACACGTGTGAAAGGGTATGAAAGAGAGTCCAAATTCCGTCCACCATTCCCTTGATGTCTGATCGTAGGACTTTGTAAATAGAGTGTGATTTAAGTTCCTGGTTCTTTCCTCCGCTATTTTGTCTATTAACCTCTGAAACTTGTCCCCTTTGGTCTTCATGACATCCGGGAAGTAGTGATCCTTGAAATCCTGCATTTTTGAGAGTCCTAATTTTTGACGAAACGTGACTGAATTGCATTTGATTATTTGGGGTCCCATTGAGGAATTATTTGGTGTTCCAGAAGGAGCACCAGCTGATGAAGCATTTTCAGCAGATGTAGAAGCATTGTCCGATGCTGAAATCTTAGAAGTGATGCAATTTGATTCAAAATTATTAGGAGACGAAGAGTTAGATACACCACTTGATGATGAATTACCATTGGGAGTGTTCGATTCTTCGCAACCAACAACATTGTCACTTTCTTGAACCAAATACAAATCGTCCTCTCTCCTGACAAGAGCATAGTAAACAGTCGTTTCATTCTCGGGAAAGTGGAATCGAAACAAATCATCGGCAACATTAACCAATTGCGATTCACTAGCAGAAAGACCCAAGGATCCAAAGTAATAATTCACGATGAGACCTCTTGTCACTTCGACTCGGGTAGCGTCTAGCTTTTTAATTAGTTCTGGACCAAACGCATCCCTAATGGATCCCTTCTGATAGTTTAAATATTTTTCCCTAATCTTCTCAGCCTCCTGCTGGTAAATATCGTTCAAATTCTTCGCTTCGAATCTCAATGTCCCTAGGGTCCTGCACCTGTAATTTGAAAATATATACCCAATGACGTTTTGTTTCATATTCTTTTTTGCTAGGCATTCACTTCCAATCATCTTCCTAGCCAATGTTGTTCGTTTCTTGAAATTCGACAATGCCAAATAGAGCTGGTATCGATAGTCATCATTTCTGTCCGTTAAGGTTTTAGTAAGGTACGTAAAGAGTTTATCGTAGGCCTTCACTCCGAGATGATTGAAGTTCTCGGTTCTTTCCTCCGCTATTTTGTTTATTAACCTATCGAACTTTTCCCCTTTGGTCTTCACTACATCCGGGAAGTAGTGATCCTTGAAATCCTGCACACTTGAGAGTCCTAATTTTTCACGAAACGAGACTGAATTGCATTTGATTATTTGGGGTCCTGTTGAGAAAATATTTGTAGATGCAGATGCAAAATTATTAGGGGATTCAGTACTTTTTGGAGATGTTCCACAAATTGTTACAGCATTATTAGCCGATTTGAAATCATCAGTTGTAGGAGTTTTGGGAACTAGGAGAGCATCATTTAATGTTGCATCTGTAGGAGTGGGAAGAGCTTCTGTTGTAGCATCTTCAGTAGATAAACCACAATTTGCTGCAGAAGATGTAGCACTAAAATTAATAGAGCTTCCACTACTTGATGCTGAATTAGGAGCATCAATAAAACTACTCGATTCTTCGCAACCAACATTATCATTGTCACTTTCTTGAACCAAATACAAATCGTCCTCCCTCCTGACAAGAGCATAGTAAACAGTCGTTTCATTCTCGGGAAAGTGGAATCTAAACAAATCATTCGCATCATTTACCATTTGTGATTCACTAGTAGAAAGGTCCATAGTTCCAAAGTAATTATTCACTAATAAACCTCTAGTTATTTCGACATTGTCAGCGTCTAACTTTTCGATGAGTTTCGCACCAAAAGCATCTCTAATGGATCCTTTCTCGTATGCTAAATATTTATCAGCAATCTTGTTCACCTCTTGCTGGAAAATATGGTTTAAATCCTCCAAATTCTTGCCTAGAGTTCCTCGCTGATTCTCACCTTCTGTTCTACACTGGTAATCGTTGGGAGTATTCTTGTACCTTAGGACTTCTTGCTCCAAAATAGCCTCCTCTAACAGTAGACAATTACTTTTAATGATTTCTCTAGCCAATGTTGTTCGATTCTTGAAATTCGACACTGCCAAATAGAATTGGTATCGATAGTCATCATGTTTGGCCTTCTCCACTTCGGCGAAGGTTTTATTTAGGTGGGTGAAGAGCATTTCGTAGGCTTCCATTCCAAGGGTCGTATTTTTCACTATGTTTTCTGTGGTTAGAGACTTTATTTTCTCCTTCTCTTTGTAGACGTAATTCAGAAGTGCTGGCAGTGCAAAAACAGAGAGCACTGACTTTTCTATTTTTTCTGCTAATCCTAATAACTCGAGTGCCTGACCTATTGCAATGTATTCGTTGAATTCATCATCGGTGACGTCTGTGGTATCATCATCATCATCATCATCATCATCATCATTATCATCATCATTGTTATTGTTATTGTTGCTTTTAATATCGTTATTGTTGTCCCCATTGTTATTGTTGCTAATGTTACGGTTGTTGTTCTTCTTCTCAATTTCGACTCTCACTACTTTAGTCAAAGACGAAATTCCAACAGAACGAAGAAAAGTCAGACCAGCTTGAGCATAAATATAATCAACCGAAAGTATATCCATTTTACTGTCACGTTTTGGGAACAAAGGAAAAATGATATCCCGAAGAATGTGAAAAATTGCCAATGAAGTTAATTTTGAAAAAGAATTACCATCACCATTGGGAAATTGTGCATCAATAAGTGTTAGATGAATTTTTTGACATAAAACATCAACTCTAGTTGCATTTGTTTCGCGAATAATTTCCATCAGGAATCCATAAATATTTGTATATTTTTCAAAAACAATGGCAACTATTATCTCCTTAAAAAATTGTCGAACAAAATTCTCATCTATTATTTCATTTTCTTTGCCTCCATATAAATCACTGTCTCTTATTATTTCTCTTATCAAATATATTCTTTTGTCCGGATAATTATCGTTTGGCAATTCATTAATGTCAACAGACAAGTAATCAAATAGAGCATTAACAATTGGTATTGGTTTTAGTTTGTCTTCGGTCAATAAATAATTTTCGCGAAACAAAATTTCGCTCAATGTGTCTAGATAGTTGAATATCGAAATAGTTTGAATAATGTCGAGATAATTGAAATTAGTTACTTGCATTTTGATTTTTCTTTTACTCGACTTGTCTATGGGGAGAATTCACGTCAGATTCTGAAAATTAAAAAAAGTACATTAAAATTTGGAAAACAATTTGATTTTGAAATTTATGAGTTAACAACTTCTTACTTTGAATAAAATTTTTAATTCTTTTGATAAAGTTTTTTTTGACAAAGAGAAGAACGTACCTCGTTATAAAACAAGACCTTGTCATTTTCGATGAGAATGTAAAAAAGAATCGTGTAAATATATAGATTTGAATGTACACAATATATACAATGCGTTAGAAATTATTTGCTTATTGTAATTTATCTATAAACGATAATAATTGTTTGATATTAAAGCATTATTTAAAGTAGATTCTGAAAAAAAATTGTTTTTATTTGATTTATTTAATTTTTTTTATTGAAGAATTAAGCAATTGAATAATTATTGTTATTAATAATATGTATTCAGCTGTATGTTTATAAAAATTCTTATCGTCTAAGCATACTTTGAGAATTATTAAAGTTTTACTAAATTGTAAATTTATTATTTTTTTATACTTTCAAGCAATGAAATATTTTATGTATAAAGAGAGAAAAAATGGGAATTATATTGATGAATCACCTTTAGTCGACCTTCAAGCGTGCCGTTAAAAAATAATCAGGTAAACAAAATATTTGTCTCGTGCTATAGTTTTATGTTTTTTTTTAGTGGAAAAAGTTTTAGATGTGGGGAAAAAGAAGTATTGGAAGATAGAAGTAAATTTAGGTGTAGGAGAAGATTTGTACGGAGATTTATTTTTGGAAGTAGGAAAAGTACTGGGGAATAAGAAATTAGGATAAAAAATGAAAAAGAAAAATTGAGGATCCTAAAGAGATTGAGAATGTAAAGGTATATGAAGATGTTTGAAAGTAAAGATTAGAAGAGAAATATTTTGTGAAAGGTATTTTTGAGAAAGTTTATTTATTTACAGAATAAATACAGCATTAGATGATACAAAATATTTAGAAGATGTTGCAGCATTCCTTGATACAAAGTATTTAGAAGATGTACCACAACTTGATACAGAATCTTTAGAAGATGTTGTAGCAAAATATTTAGAAGCTGTTGCAGCATTACTTGATACAAAATATTTAGAAGATGATGCAGCACCACTTGATACAGAATATTTACATGTTGCAACACTAATTGTTGCATAATTTTTGGTAGATGTTGTAGCAAAATATTTAGAAGCTGTTCCAGAATGTTTTGATATAAAGTATTAAGAAGATCTACCACAACTTGATACAAAATATTTAGAAGATGTACTACAACATGATGCAGAACTTTCAGAAGATGTTGTAGCAACATATTTAGAAGTTGTTGCAGCATTACTTGATACAAAGTATTTAGAAGATGATATAGCACCACTTGTTACAAAAGTATTTAGAAGATGTACCACAACATGATGCAGAATTTTTGGAAGATGTTGCAGCAAAATATTTAGAAGCTGTTGCAGCATTACTTGTTACAAAGTATTTAGAAGATGTACCACAACTTGATACAGAATTTTTGGAAGATGTTGCAGCAAAATATTTAGAAGCTGTTGCAGCATTAATTGATACAAAGTATTTAAAAGATGATGCAGCACCACTTGATACAGAATATTTACATCTTGCAACACTAATTGATGCAGAATTTTTGGTAGATGTTGTAGCAAAATATTTAGAAGCTGTTCCAGCATTACTTGATACAAAGTATTTAGAAGATGATGCAGCACCACTTGATACAAAATATTTAGATGTTGCAACACTACTTGATGCAGAATTTTTAGGAAATGCTTTGCAACTTGCTGCAGGAGATGTTGGAGCATCATTTGATGCAGTATTTTTAGAAGATTTAGGGGTACCATTTGATGCAGTTGCTTTAGGAACAGTACAACAACTGTCAGAAGCATCATTAAAAGTCGTAGGGGTACCATTTAATGCAGCTTCTTTAGGAACAGTACAACAACTTCCAGATGCATCATTAAAAGTTGTAGGGATACCATTTGATGCAGTTTCTTTGGGAACAGTACAACAACTTCCAGAAGCATCATTAAAAGTTCTAGGGGTACCATTTGATGCAGTTTCTTTGGGAACAGTACAACAACTTCCAGAAGCATCATTAAAAGTTCTAGGGGTACCATTTGATGCAGTTTCTTTGGGAACAGTACAACAACTCCTATTCAACCAAATCTGTAGCATAAAACACCGTATCAGTCTCCATCAGTTTTTTAATCTCCCTCATCGCACTCTGCTGACTCCTAACAAGTGAATTCTTAGCCAAACTCAATTCAATATTCATATAGTTCTGCGAACCAAATTGCATCTCCCGCACACCTTTCGTCACTTTATCAATCCTAAACTCCATTCCCGGTAGCAGAATCGTCTCCTTCTCGTTCAGTACCATCAAATGCTCCACCCTAGCCCTCAAGTAAGGTTCCCTCATCCGAATCGTATAGATCGCCTTCGTGAAGGAAGGATTTACCGTTTCCGAATAAATATTCGCCGTCTGTAGATCAGTCGTCGTCGAGGTGAATCTATTTATCGAAATACTCTCCCTGCTCGGTCGAAAATCACTCTCGATTATTTCCGTACTCCTCTGCTCACCACGATACAATGTCTCCACACACTTTTCGGCCGGATCTTCCGATTGACGAACAGCCAATCTGTAGATGGCATTTTTCATTCTTCTCGCCTCGTGGGAATCCTCGGCCATTTTTCTATAGCCATTACCACCGTAGTTGCGTAGCGCATAGTAATCCTCGAAGTTGACATGTTTATAGGCTTGCCTCTTGATGAAATCGTCATAAACCTTGTCGATCGCCAATTCCTGATGGAGTTCCCGATATTCGCTGCGTGGATAAAGCTTTTCGAGTCTATACGAGGCTTCCTTGAACGTAAGTTTTGGAAAGTCCATAAATTGTCTAGTTGTCAACTTGTAGAAAAGCTCTGACTCCTCAATTTTTAGGGGTTCGGCCCATTTCGGGGGTTTTAGTTGAAAGTCCGATGTCCATTCCTTAACGAAGTTTAACTCCGTTTTTTCTCTTCTAGGGAATGTGTATTTTTTCAGTTCGAGTCCAATTTGCTTTTCACTGAGTCTTCCTTGTTTCACACCGTAGGTTATAGCCTCCGCTAGAAATTGCTTTTTAGATTTTAGATTCTGCACCGCTTTCGCTAGGACACTAGCACCTTCCGATAACACTTCACTACTCTGGCTAATTTTGGGTATTTGGAAGGTTTCCTCCTTGGAAACGATGAAACCCTCATGCTCCACGAAGTATTCCTCTCCGATCATTTCTCCGATTTCTTCAAGTTCGACTTTTTGGTATTGCTGAACACCAGATGATTCTCGGGGCAGGAGGGCAATCTCCTTTCTGGAGGGATAGACGGTTCGTAATTCGGCCATTTCGCCACTCGATAGGGGAATGTATTTGTAACCATAGCCGGAATTTCGACCCAGGGAATTGATGTACAATGGTTTTTGGAATAAGGTTCCGATTCTTTTTGGAAAATTAAGGAGGGCCTCTAGTGTTCTGTCGAGCATACGGCGAATATTTTGGAACGAGGCCAAGTGAAGGGTTTCTAACTTTAGGAGTGTTTTTCTGATCACGCTGAGACTTCCTCTTCCCAAATGGAAGAGGAGTTCGAAACCGGGATCGATGAACCTGAGGGCAGTGGTGGCGAGTTTTTGCAAAGCCTGCCTGGTGAAGATTTGGGTGAATTCCTTCAACTCCACGAGGAGAAGTTTACCAGTGATGCGTAGGGTGGTCTTTAGGGACGTTCTGAGGGTAATGGTCCTGATGGTCGTTTCGCTCAGGCTCACCACTGTCTTCAAGGCCATTGTGGACATCTTACTGGCTAGGGAACCGAGTTCTCCAACTAGAGGAATGAAGAACAGAACGTCCAATGGACAGAAGATACTAGCCTCCAGGATATTCTTTTCCTTGATGTCCTGAACGCAGGAGTAGAACGGTATCAATGAGAGACCAAAGTGGACCCACCATTCTGTCTTTGTTTCGTCGTATTCCACTTTCTTTAGGTTCTCTGCGAACTTTTTTGATCTATCCTCAGCTATTCGGGAGAGGAAGATCTCGAAGTGCTCATCACTCGTTTTCATCGTATCGGGAAAGTATTTATCCTTCAGAGTTTCGTCATCATCAAGACCTAATTTTTGACGGAATAGGATAGGATTACTGCTCTCTTCAATTACTGTCACGTTATAGTTGTTCCGAATTAGGGCAAAGTACAGAAAGGTCTCATTGTTTGGTAGGTAGAACTCGAATAAATCGTCTGAAGGTCTGATTAGCTGATGGGCGGAGAAATCGAACCCAAGGGGATAGTGAATCAATCCCTTGGTGATGATGACTTTTTCTCTATTCATCGTGTCGATGAAAGTTTTCCCAAAAGCCTCGCGACATGATTCGAACTCATACTTTTTGTACTTTTCCGTTATGTTGTTGATTAGGTGTTGGAAATTAAGATTTAGATTCCCAAGGGTCTTGCCATTTGTACAGTGATATGTTTCAGGATTGTTTTTGTAATTGCTGACCTGTTGGGTAATTTCGATTTCCGTTTGTGGTGGGCAATTGGTTGTGATTGTCTCCCTCGCGAGTGTTGTTCGATTCTTGATGCTGGAAAGTGCGAGGTAAAATTGATAGCGATAGTCTTCGTTTTGTACTTTTTCGATTTTCGAAAATGCCTCATTTAGACGGATGAATAGATTTTGAAATGCTTTGGTCCAAAGTTCCTGATTGTCGAAGAGTGTGGCGATAGGTTTTGAGGGTTGTAGAGTTCGCCTTTGATTGTAGACGTAATTTATGAATGCAGGAAGGGCGAAGATTTTCAGAACTGTTTGGTTGATTCTTTTTGCTAGGACCAGTTGTTCGATGGTGTGGGCAGTTTCGATGTATTCTTGAAATCTGTTTTCGTCATCGTCGTTAGTAGAATTGACATCATTAGGATCTTTAGCATTACCATCATTAGGATCCTTAGGATCCCTAGCATCTTTAGCATTACCATCATTAGGATCAGTAGCATTACCATCATTCGGATCCTTAGGATCCCTAGCATCTTTAGCATTACCATCATTAGGATCTCTAGCATTTTTATGGTTACCATCATCATCCTTAAACTTACCATCATAATCTTCATAGTTACCATCATTATAATCATCATAATCATCATCATAGTAATCATCATCGTAAACCGGACTCGCTGGACCATCCGTACTAGATGGCAGACCACCAACCCTTCTTCCATCATTCACCAATTTCTCCAAACTCCTCTGCTCAAAATTCGTCCCACCACCTGAATTCAGAAACATTTTCCCCGCTTGAGCGTAAATATAGTCCACTGACGTGACCCGAACCCAAGGATTTTTCGGTTTTGGAAACAACGGTTCCAAAATATCCCTAAAAATCCCGTCAATTGCTCTGGATTCCAAAGCAGATTGTTTCCCATCTTCGTTGTCGAATTTCAAAGCAAAAAGCGAACGTCTAAAGCGCTGCATCAAATACTGATGAGAATCGTCATTTACAAATGCCAGTATTTCGCCGATAAATCCATAAACACTGGTGAACTTCTCAAATACAAGTGAACTGACAATGTGCTCGAGTAATTTGTCGACAAAATGCAAATCCGGAATTTCATCTTCCTTGGCTCCGTAAAAATCGGTGTTGTTTAACAAACACTTCACTAAGTGGACTTTTCGATTTTCGTAATCAGCCAAGTGGGGTAAATTTATATCACTCGTGTCGTCTAGATATTTATAGAGAGCGTTGACAATTGGAATATGTTTGTACTGATCCCCCTCCTGCAGGTATTTGCCAATGAACAAAAAATCACTGAGGGTATTCACGTAACTGAATATTGAAATGATTTGCACCGTATCCAAAGGACTGACAAACGGGGCGACGTTCATTTCTGACACTTTCACTTCCTCCTAATACTGGAAAAAGAATAAATCGAAAATTAAAAAATATTCTTAAAAAGTAATTGTAAAAAATTGTTTTGAAAAGGAAATTTTCGTTCTGGAATAAGAAAATAAGTCTTACCTCTTTTTAGGGACGATGTTTTTTTTCCTTCTTAAGAAAAAATTGCAAGCAACACATTTATATTCCTTTCCCTTCTTCATTATTTAATAAATTCTTTTATTTTAAACGTCGATTTTTCAATATTACATTCTCTGTTTTTGTATTAGAATTGCTTGTTTCTTTTATTTCGAGAAATGTTTTTGTTTTCTTTAATTTGAAATATAGTAACAAAAAGGTTTAATACAATGTGAAAGTAAAAACATATTTTTCTTATCTTTTCGAATACTAAAATGAGTGTTTAACAGTATAAAATTGTTTTTCAATTGAAAGTAATGGGTAATTATTCAAATTGCTTTATTCTAATTTGCCAAATAAGTCTAAAAGTGTTGTAATAGCGTTAATTTAGTGTGATAATTATAATTTCATTGAGAGGCTAAATTTAGAATTTTGAAAAAAAGGTGTATGAATGGTGGAGAATTGGTTTTGATGGAAATGGTAATTAAAAGAAGAGAGAGAAAGAGAGAGAAACTTTTTGTATAGGTAACTTTATTCTTTTTAGCTGTCAAGAGGGAATTATAATTTTTTGTTTGACAATAAATAAAGCTGAATTATTATTGGATGAGGAAGAGTTACATAACACCAAATTTAAGAGAAATTATTACAGCATCAGTTGATACAAAATATTTAGAAGATGTTATAGCACCAGATGGTACAAAATATTTATAAGGTGATGTACCACAAGTTGATGCAGAATTTTTGGAAGATGTAGCAAAATATTTAGAAGATGTTGCAACATTACTAGATACAAAGTATTTAGATGATGTACCACAACATGATGCAGAATTTTTGGAAGATGTTGTAGCAAAATATTTAGTAGCTGTTCCAGCATTATTTGATACAAACTATTTAGAAGATGATGTACCACAAATTGATACAGAATTTTTAGAAGATGTTGTAGCAAAATATTTAGAAGCTGTTGCAGCATTACTTGATACAAACTATTTAGAAGATGATGTACCACAACTTGATGCAGAATTTTTGAAAGATGTAGCAAAGTATTTAGAAGATCTTGCAGCATTACTTGATATAAACTATTTAGAAGATGATGTAGCACCACTCGATACAAAATATTTAGATGTTGAAACACTACTTGATGCATAATTTTTGGTAGATGTTGTAGCAAAATATTTAGAAGCTGTTGCAACATTACTTGATACAAAGTATTTAGAAGATGATGCACTACAACTTGATGCAGAATTTTTGGAAGATGTAGCAAAAATATTTAGCTAATGTTGCAGCATTCTTTGATGCAAAGTATTTAGAAGATGTACCACAACTTGATACAGTATTTTTAGAAGATTTTGTAGCAAAATATTTAGAAGCTGTTGCAGCATTACTTAAAACAAACTGTTTAGAAGATGATGTAGCACCACTTGATACAAAATATTTAGATGTTGAAACACTACTTGATGCAGAAATTTTGGTAGATGTTGTAGCAAAATATTTAGAAGCTGTTGCAACATTACTTGATACAAAATATTTAGAAGATGATGCACCACAACTTGATGTAGAATTTTTGGATGATTTAGCAAAATATTTATAAGATGTTGCAGCATTACTTGATACAAACTATTTAGAAGATGATGTAACACCACTTGATACAAAATATTTAGATGTTGAAACACTACTTGATGCATAATTTTTGGTAGATGTTGTAGCAAAATATTTAGAAGCTATTGCAACATTACTTGATACAAAGTATTTAGAAGATGATGCACCACAACTTGATGTAGAATTTTTTTAGGGGTACCATTTGATGCAGTTTCTTTAGGAACAGTACAACAACTTTCAGAAGCATCATTAAAAGTTGTAGGGGTACCATTTGATGCAGTTTTGTTAGGAACAGTACGTGAACTTCCATAAGCATCATTAAATTGTAGATGTAGTACTATAGTCCGAATGCTTCTAAACCCTTTCAAACCTTTCAACATCTTCACTCCACATCTTCACTAAACATCACTTCTCTCATCAGCTACAATATCCTTCTTCAATTTCGCCAACTGCTCCATAGCATTCCTATAACTCTTATGCTTCGGCAGCTTCTCATGATTGAAAGACATTTGAACCACCAAAGTCTGAACGCCATCAATCCTCTCATACTCCCTTTTTTTAATATCAAACACCGAACCAGGAAGCAGTATACTCTCATACTCCTTTAAGAAACCAATCTCCTCGAAGTTTGCTCTCAAAAACGGTTCTGAAAACTCCATCTCATAGAGAACGTTAATTCTGTCTGTTCGATTCCGAAGAAATTTCTTCGCCACCTCTCTACTTGACGATGACGACGTAAAACGATTGAACACCATTTGTTTGTTCTCCGAGAAAAATAGACGATTCACTGCTTCTGGTGTTTTTGTCGTTCCACGAAATAGAGTCCACTCTTTGAATGGATTGTCCCCTTGGCGAATTGCAAGTCGATATATTGCTTCTCTCATGTATTTCGCCTCAAGTGTTGCACTTCCAATTCGTGTATATCCATTGCGCATGTAATGTTGCAATGCGATATAATCCTCAAAAGTCAGAGATTCATAAACACGATCTCTATTGAATGTTTGTATCAACATGAAGGAGGCTAAATTTGGAAAGAATTTCTTTTGACACTCACCCAGGGCAAGTGCTTCAATTCTCTCGAATGCTTCCTCTTTGTTAATCATTTCATCCAATTTGTCAGAATATCGTAAATTGGCAAACAGTTCAGGATTGTCGATCAGATATTCCTTGCTCCAATCAGGTAGCTCTTTGCTTCCACTAGAAATTGATTCCCACCAGTCCTGGACAAATTTCAGATGTAAATCACCATCGTCGGGAAATATAAAGTTTCTTAATTGTTCTCGTACAACGTCTTTCGTTAGGGTCGTTTTGTCCTCAACGAAATCCATAGCCGCGACTTCCATTAATTCCCTTCGTTCGAGCAAAATATTGCGTAAACAAAGAGACGAAGTTGGAGATCTTTTTGAACGATATTCCAAACAGTAACGAGTATCATGAAAACTTTCCACACGAAATTCAGTTTTATAGGGGTTATAATTTTCCGTCTTTAGATGAATGACTTTTTTTCTAACCTCACCGGTTTTTGGATCTAATGCCATACATAAGGTTTCATCCTCTTCATCTAAAATTTGAATCACTGGGAGTGTTGTGTCATATTCTCGAATGCTTCTCAACTGGAAGATTCGTTTGTCAGTTTGAAGAAATTTGTAACCATAGCCAGAGTTCAGGGAATTGATAAATACGTCCCTATTGAAGAGGGTTCCGATTTTTTTGACAGAATTTTTAATTTTATACTCCGTGGCTAACAGGTCCGTTAATATTGCTTCTAGGGAGGAGATGAACTTGCGAATGACAGTGACTAGAGTGATTAGTGACTTCATTCCGCTCTTGCCGATAGTGTAGATGAATTCAAAGCCCGGATCCAAGAAGCGAAATAGAGAGAGACCCAATTTTTTGTACGTCTCCATGGTGAAATGTTTGGAGAGATTTTCCATTTCGGTTGTAATGACTGGGCCTAATTTTAACAGCACTTCACGTACCGTCATCCTCTCGGCTAGGGAACTAAATGTTGTGCCTGCAGAATTCACCACTGCTTTAGTGACCGACGTGGAGAGCTTACTGAAAACTTTGGCGAAGTCTCTGACTACTGGTATTGCCGCTAGGGCATCTATGGAGCAGAATAATTCCGCTTCAAAGTAATTTTTCTCCACAAATGCATGTCTACAGGAGTAAAATGGAATTAGGGAGAGTCCAAATTCTTTCCACCATTCCTTTCGTGTTTGGTCATAGCCCTCGAGTGCGAGGGTTTTATTGAATAGTGTTGCCCTCTCTTCTGAAATTCGTGACAGAAATTTATCGAAACTTTCCCCCTTTTGCTTCTTCAGATAGGGGAAATTGTTGTCCCGCAATGTTTCCTCGGGACTTATTCCTAATCTTTGATAAAAGTCTTTAGAGTTGCAGTGGATTATGCTCGATTTTGGTGTTTGTCGTACTTGCACAATTACGGAATGTGAAGAATTTTCGAGTGATGAAGAAGCTGAAAATAAGGGAAAATTGTTAGAAGATGACGTAGCACCACTTGATACAAAATATTTAGATGTTGCAACACTACTTGATGCATAATTTTTGGTAGATGTTGTAGCAAAATATTTAGAAGCTGTTGCAGTACTCCTTGTTACAAAGTATTTAGAAAATGTACCACAACATGATGCAGAATTTTTAGAAGATGTAGCAAAATATTTAGAAGCTGTTGCAGCATTACTTGATACAAATTATTTAGAAGATGATGTACCACAACTTGATGCAGAATTTTTGAAAAATGTAGCAAAATATTTAGAAGATGTTGCAGTTTTTCTTGATACAAACTATTTAGAAGATGTTGCAGCACCAGTTGTTACAAAATATTTAAATGTTGCAACACTACTTGATGCATAATTTTTGGAAGATGTAGCAAAGTATTTAGAAGCTGTTGCAGCATTACTTGTTACAAAGTATTTAGAAGATGTACCACAACATAATGCCTAATTTTTGGGAGATGTTGTAGCAAAATATTTAGAAGCTCTTGCAGCATTACTTGATACAAACTATTCAGAAGATAATGTACCACAACTTGATACAAAATCATTAGGAGATGCTGCATCATAGGGTTTAAAACTACTGACAAATGTTGCAGTACAACATGACACAAAATCATTAGAATATCCTGCTGCATTTCCTTTTCTAGGAGCAATACTCAACTATAAAACTTACCAAAACCAGAATCACTAATCGGCTTACAATCAGCAGTCCCACCATCGTCCTTAACCAGCACCAGTAAATTGTTATCCTCCCTGATAACAGCATAGTAAACCGACGTTTCATTCCTCAAGTATCGAAATCTGAAGAAATCTTTAGATCCTTCAACCAACTGGTGTTCGTACACACCCCAACCGTCATAGACATAGTGAACTAAACCCATAAAAATTTCCACCTCATCCCCTTCTATAGCCTTTATGAGATCTTCGCCAAAAGCATTTCTAATGGATTCTTTCTCATACACCAAATATTTACTCGCTGCATTGTTAACCTGTTCACTGTAAATCTGATTCAAATTCTGCAATTTTTCCCCTTTCGTCCTATTGGCGTTCTTGCATCGATAATCATTGGGACTGTTCTTGTACCTAAGGACCTCTTGTTCTAGAAACTTTTCCTCAACACTTGGACACTTGCTTCTAATCATCTCCCTCGCCAGTAGTGTCCGATTTTGAAAATTCATCATCGACAAATAAAACTGTAGTCTATAATCATTGCTCTCGGCAGTTTTCACTTGATCGAATTTTGCACTTAGGTACTTGAAGAGCATTCTGTAGGCTTCGGACCCAAGGGTCGAGTTATTAACAACATTGGCCAATGTTCGATTCCTCAGGTCCTCCCTATGATTGTGGACATAATTAAGAAGAGCCGGAAGTGCAAAAATAGCGAGGGCGGATTTCTCCATTTGACCAATGATTACCAATTGTTCCACAGCGTGTGCTATTGCTACATAAGTGGAGAACTTTTCGTCCTCTTTGCCATCACTATTTTCCTCCAGGTTCGTTAAAAATCTTGTTCGGATCGAATGCACAAAAGTCGAACCCGCCGATCCGTAGATGTAATCAATCGAAGCTAAATTTGCCACCCCGTTGGATTTCGGAAGCACTGGATAAATGAATTCCTCAATAATTGTCCTCACCGCAAGAGCCTCCAATTTTGATTCGTAACCATTTTCGGTGAGGAATATTTCTTTGGATAATTTTGCAAAAATCTCTTCATGCAACGAAGTGATTGTTCCGTTCGTTGACTTACGAACAACGTCGATGAGGAATCCGTAAATATTTGTGTACCTTTCGAAAACGAGAGTGGTTATCAAATGGGTGTAGAGAGCGTCAATAAATATCTCGTCCAAAGTTTCATTTTCCCCAGTTCCATACAAATCCGTATTGGCAATTAATTTACGAGCCAGAAATTCTTTTCTTCCATTGATAATTTTGTTCGGATTTCTACTCGAGATCGTGGAATAATTGTAAATACTCGTGGGTGAGGGATCACTTTCTAAAAATTCGATAATTATTTCTTCCCCCTCTTGATTGTCGTTCAATAAATAGTTGAATAGAGAATTGACGATTGGTATCGGTTGATGTTCGTTTGCAGCGTTTAGAAAATTTCCAGCTAGCAGAAAATCGTTAAGAGTGTTCAAATAGGTAAGAAGTGAAATCGATTGTACAGCTTGTAGAGGACTAGTAAACATTTTCTATCTTTTGAATCTGAAAAGCACAAGCAGCACAATTAACAAGTGTCAATTCTTTTGTTTGGAAAAATTTACCTTATGGAAAAGTTGTATTTGAAAATATACCTTGTATAAATTTTTTGAAAAATTCTTCTTTTAATGTTGGAAATACTTGTGGCCTTTTATCGAAAAATTTTTACTGCTTACAACCGAACGATTAGTGTGGAAGTGAATTCAGGTGAAAGTAATGCCTCACGCATGTGACATTGATTATTGTTTAATAGTCATGAAGACTGTAAATTTGAACAAATGTTTCACTATCTTTTTTGTTGGCCAAACACACGGAACAAGGGCAATGTGGTAATTTTGAATTTTATTATTCTGGAAATATTACTTTCGTAATATTGAAGAGTTAAGGTAAAGATAAATTTATACTTTGGGAGAAAAATTCTGAAGGTGGAAATTTCTCTAAATAATTATTTTTTTAAAGTAATGTCTGACAAGTCTATTATTACGCTTCGTTTCCAATGGAACGGCAATTAATTTTTTTTTAATTGGCACTCATTGTTATGTAATGTAAGGATGTGATTTTATCATCCAAAAAACAAGTAAATAGGGATATAAGTAATTTTTAATATTCATGTATTTTTAATAGAAGAATATTAATGGAATTTTTAAGGAATAGTTTACAGGGTATTGCTTATGATTAATTGAATAATTGACCACTTTGGTAGATCTTGTTCTAGTGACGGGTTTTATCATTAGGGTTACCCAAACAGCAGGAAACAATGGATTCACAAAATTCAGAGAAGGTACCCCATGTGGTCAGACCTAAAGTGGTGGGTTTTATCCTTAAAGGGTTACCCAAACAGCAGGAAACAATGGATTCACAAAATTCAGAGAAGGTACCCCATGTGGTCAGACCTAAACTGGTGGGTTTTATCCTTAAACGGTTACCCAAACAGCAGGAAACAATGGATTCACAAAATTCAGAGAAGGTACCCCATGTGGTCAGACCAGAAGTGGTGGGTTTTGATCATTAAAGGGTTACCCAAACAGCAAGAAACAATGGATTCACAAAATTCAGAGAAGGTACCCCATGTGGTCAGACCAGAAGTGGAGAATCCCACCATCAGTTCTAGGACTGATGCTGAAGTAGACGTGGATTGTGGGAGCGCACAATTTCTTGCACTGTAACGGATGATCGTGGAAAGTCTAGATCCACAGAACATCATGGAAGAAGATTCCAAAGAAGATCAGGAGGAAGAAGACTTGTTGGGCTCAAAGGAATCTCAAACAGACTATAAACGACAGGTTGAAAACCCCACATGTCATTATGGAGGAAGCCAGAATGAATACAACGTTTATCAGCATTTGCAAAACAAATTTTTACATTAGATCCCAACCACTATTTCCATCACTGTTGAAAGTACCCCAAAGAATTATTACACAAGCTTTTCTCATTTACTTTATTCCAAACATATTGTTTGACAAACTGTTCCTTAAATAAAAAGGTTTCCTAGGAAAGGATCTAGGATAGGGTCTAGGATAGATTCTAGGAAAGGGTCTAGGATAGATTCTAGGAAAGGGTCTAGGATAGGATCTAGGAAAGAGTCTAGGATAGGGTCTAGAATAGGATCTAGGATATCATCCAGGATATCATCCAGGATAGGATCTAGGACAACTGAGTCCCTTAACTTAATTTTTATACTTTGGTTCTGGGAGATTACGAAAGAAATCCGCAGAATTCGCATAGGGATCCCGAATGACATCAGACTCGTACTCACTGGCACCGTCACTCCTCAAATTCTCCAAATGATCCATAATATCCTTGAGCCACTCCGACTTTGTTCGTGCAGTATGAAGATATTCCAATCTAACCCTTAGAATCTGGCGTTCATGTACTATTGCCGGTGAGACACTTTGAATTCGAAACAAACTCCCCGGCAGGAGAACAGTCTCCATCTCCGAATTACTGACAACGACTTTCTGTAAATTCGCCCTTAAATAGGGTTCGGAAAATTTCATCTCGTACAAAATTTTCACATTATTAGTCGAACCCATTTGAAATCTGATAGCAACCTCCTGGCACAATGATGTGGATGTAAAACGATTTAGTGTCACCATTCCGTCGCCTGTGAAAAAAAGTTTAGTGGCTACTTCCACTGGTCTAATTTCTCCACGATAGAGAGTTGTTGCATATTCCCTGAGTGGATCGTCGGCTTGCCTGATGGCGAGTCGAAGTAGTGCTTCCCTCATTTGTCGTGCTTCGATTGTACTCTGACCAATTCTCCGATAACCATTGCCCATGTAATTACGAATGGCGAGAAAGTCCTCAAAAGTTAGGGATTCGTGGGCTCTGGAGTATTCGTAGGATGTTTGGATCGCTGGTGCTTGTACGGACGCTGATGAATATTGATAGCGCTGTGAATAGAAGTCCTGAAAGCGGTTTATCACTTCGGACTTTGGAATTCTTTCCTTGTCCATAGTGTCAGAGTATCGTAAACGATGGTAGAGGTCAGAATTGTGGATTTCGTACTTTTTGCTCCAGTAGGGTAGACCAGGTTGTCCGGCTTTGATTCTTTCGAGCCAGTCCTTGACGAAGGTCAATTGCATACCACCATCCTCGTCGGGGAAGATGAATTTTCTCAATTGGGTCCGTACGACGTCTTCCGATAGTTCCGGGTGTTCTTTGACGAATTCCAAAGCTCGTTTCTCCACTGATTGCCGCTGGGTTCGTAGAATGTTTCTTAGGCAAAACGGTCTGAGAGGGGACCTCATGAGTCGACTACGCGAACATACGCGAGTATCGTGAAAACTTTGGATATAAAACTCTGACGTTAGATACCTAGTGTCTGTGAGTAGAGGCTGATCGTCAAGTTCCACAATCTGGTCGTTTGGTATTCCTGTATTTACATCGACCATTCTGTAAGTAATTTCGTCCCCTTTCTTCACGAACAGAACGGGTACTTCGCCCTCGATGTTTCGAACATTCCTCATTTGGGCTACCCGACCGTTGGGGAGTTGAATAAACTTGAAACCATAACCCTTAGGTAAGAATCCTTTGGTTAAGGAATTTACGAATACATTTAGATTTGAGTTGGTGTCGATCTTTTTTATCGACTTTTCCATTTTTGACCCGATGGTTGATAAATCTGTTAATACACCCTCTAGGGAAGGGGAATATGCTCGAAATTTAGTTATCAGATTGCTAATTGTCTTTAGGCCCCCCTTGCCAATTGTGTAAATGAGTTCGAAACCAGGATCCACGTAGCGAAGGAAGGACAGACCTAGGTTTCTGAATGTTTGCTGATTGAAGAAGGCAGTAAAGTGTTCCGCTTGTGTCAGGGCAACATTGCCTAGTTTCGCCAGAATTTCCCTCATGCTTGTTCTTAGACCCAGGGATCCAAAGGTCGTTCCTGCGGAATAGATGATGCTTCTAGTGAAAGTAGTGGTCAGTTTTGTTGCTAGGTATCCAACCTCGCCGAAAAATGGAATTGCAAATAGGACATCAAGTGGACAGGCTATTTCTGCTTCCTGAATGTTTGTCCGAATTCCATGAATACAGTTGTAGAGTGGAATTAACGAGAGTCCGAAATTTGTCCACCATTCTTTAGTCGTCTGTTCATAGCCATAGTCACTGAGACTTTTGTTGAAACGGATCGCTCTTTCTTCGCTGATTCGAGTCAGAAATGTCTCGAATTTCTCCGTCTTCTGCTTCTTTAGCTCTGGGAAGTTGATGTCGTGAAACTTCTCCCAAGGTGGGAGGTTTAATTTTTCACGAAAATCCTTTGGGTTGCAGTGGATTACACTGGATTGAAGGACATCAGTTGTAGTAGATTGGGAATTATTCCTGGACGACGTATCTGTAAGGGATAAAGAATTATTGGGAAATGTAACCTACTGAATAGGTGTTTTATTGGCAAAAACCACAAGGGACCCCTAACTCGTGTTCACTTGTTCTTGGGTATCACGGAGGGTAACAATTCTTTTGGACAGAGTAGATAGACGAGGAAGTACGAGCAGTGTTACAAGTCAAGCCAGCTGCATTTCTGTCTTTAGTAACTCATCTGATCTTGACATCGCAGGTTTTTATTAAAGAAGGACTGAAGGGTCTAAAATCGCTCATTCAGGAGATCAGGAAGGAACCTAAAGAAAGGGGATCCCCTTTGCAAGAGTTAGTATCAGATTTATTCCCACCATTTGATGGAGAATCATCAAGAGATTTACCATTGCAACCATCAGAAACTGCCTCATCCTCCTGGAACACCGTCAAATTGTCATCCTCCCTAACGATAGCGTAATAAATCGTCCTTCCATTCCCGACAAACTGGAATCTGAATAAATCCGCAGACTCCTTGATCAGCTGGCTTTCGATGACATTCGTCCCGTCATAGGTGTTTACAATCAAACCTTTCGAAATTTCCACCTCTTTGGCGTCCATGAACTCCTCTCCAAAAGCGTCTCTTAGGGATCCCAGTTCGTATTGCAGATATTTCTCCGCAACCTCATTAACCTTTTGCTGATAAATCCGATTCAGATCATCGAGTTTCGTTTCTATTGTCCCTTGGGTGTTGGCTTCGATCCTACATTCGAAATCCTTGGGATTGTTTTTGTACCTCAGGACCTCTTGGTCGAGATTCTCCATCTGGACTACTGGACATAGGCTTCTAATCATCTCCCTTGCCAGTGAGGTACGATTTTTGAATTTCGATCGTGCCGAGTAAAACTGTAAACGATAATCATCATTCCTGGCCTTATTGACTCTATCGAATGTTTCCTTCAGGTGGAAGAAGAGAATCCGTAGGGCTTTGCTGACATGTTTCGGATTATTGACAATCGCGACCGTTGGTTCAGTTTGTAAGATTTCAGTTCTTTTGGTGACGTAGTAAAAAAGAGCAGGTAGGGCAAACACTTGCAGTGCTCCTTCGTCAATTTCCTCTCCAATGGCCAATTGCTCGATTGCATGACCCAAAGTGACGTAACTATTAAAATCATCATTTCTTCCTGCTTCGAACTTCTTTGGAACAATCAACGACTGTCGCTTGATTGCTAATCGAAAAGCGGCTCCAGCTTGAGCGTAAATATAATCAATGGCCAGTAAATCGACGTCTTTACCAGCAATCGGAAATAACGGTTGAATGAAGTCTTGATAGATTTTAAAAACCGTCAGACCCTCCAATTGTGACTTTAAACCATTCTCACTGTGAAATTCTTCCTCGCAAAGTCTGGTGAGAATTTTCTCCTGCAGACTATTTATTCTCAAATCCCTCGTGTGACGGACAATTTCAATGAGGAATCCCTGAATATTTGTGTATTTTTCGAAAACAAGAGTCGTTATTAAGTGTCTAAAGAGGGCGTCAATGAATTCATCGTCCAATGTCTCGTTCTCCTTTGCTCCATAAAAATCCGTGTCTTCGATTAATTTACCAGCCAGATGCCTTTTTCGAAATTCAATATTTTCGTTTTTTATTTTTTTCATGTCATTGAAGAGGTATTTGTAGAGAGCATTTACGACTGGTATTGGTTGATATTGATTTGTTTTATTCAATAGATTCTCGACAAGCAAAACATCGCTGAGAGTATTTAAATAGGTGAATATCGACACCATTTGAACAGCTTGTAGGGGACTGGTAAAATTTCCCGTCTCCATTGTTTTCGAATTATTTATTCTTTTTTTCTTTTATTTTTTTATTTATCAGTTTCTTCATCGATATTATCGGTATCTTCGATTTAAAAAAAATCTGAGAAGAAAAATTTATATTTTTTTATTCTACTTTATTTATTTTAATATCTTTATTCTATTTTTTGATTTTATTTATTTTTTCAGTCCGGCTTTATTAGAAAAATTTAATTTGAATTTTTATTTTGATTTGTCAGTCCATTTAATTTTCTAATTTTCAATTCCTTTTTATTCTAAATATTCTTAATATCAATTTATTTTATTTTCACATTTTTTTTAAATTTCCATTCCTCTTAATTGCTTTTCAATTCATTCCTTTTTTCAATTCTTTTAAATTTCAATTGATTTCAATTCTATTTTATTTTAATTCTCTCTAATTTCAATTCCTATTCAATTTCAACCCTTTTTTATTTGAATTCTTCTGAAATTTAATTCAATTTTAAATTATTTTCGGTTCAATTCTATTCAACTTTAATTCTTTGTAATGTCAATTTTTTTTAATTTTAATTCTTTCTAATTTTATTTCTTTCTAGTATCTGAAAATAAGTGCGTAATAGAATATTAAAAATTTTAAAGAATAACCTGAAATATAAGAAATTTAAATTAAAACGAATTTTGACATTAAAAAAACTAAGATAGGAAAGAATTGAAATAAGAAAAAATAAATAATTTAAAAAATTGACATTACAGAGAATTAAAATTATTAAGAATTAGAATTAGAATGAATTGAAATTAGAAGGAATAAATAATTTAAAAAATTGACATTAGAGAGAATTAAAATTATTAAGAATTAGAATTAGAAAAAATTAAAATTATAAAGAATTGAAATTAGAAAGAATTAAAATTAGAACGAATTAAAATTTTGAAGAATTTAAATTAGAAGGAATTATTATTTTTAAAAATTGACATGAGAAAGAACTAAAATTGTAAAGAATCGAAATTAGAAAGGATTTAAATTATAAAGAATTGAAATTAGAAAGAATTAAAATTAGAACGAATTAAAATTTTGAAGAATTTAAATTAGAAGGAATTATTATTTTTAAAAATTGACATGAGAAAGAACTAAAATTGTAAAGAATCGAAATTAGAAAGAATTTAAATTAGAAAGAATTTAAATTAGAAAGAATTAATATTAGAACGAATTAAAATTATAAAGAATTGAAATTAGAAGGAATTATTATTTTTAAAAATTGACATGAGAAAGAACTAAAATTGTAAAGAATCGAAATTAGAAAGAATTTAAATTAGAAAGAATTAATATTAGAACGAATTAAAATTGTAAAGAATTGAAATTAGAATGAATTATTATTTTAAAAAATTGACACGAGAAAGAACTTAAATTAGAAAGAATTGAAATTCGAATGAATTAAAATTTTTAAGAATTGAAATTAGAAAGAATTAAAATTGCAAAGCATTGAAATTAGAAAGAATAAATAATTTATAAAATTGACATTAGAGAAAATTAAAATCATTTAGAATTGGAATTAGAAAAAATTGAAATTAGAAAAATTGAAATAAAAAATTTCTTCATTTTAAAATTTAATACTTATTAATTTTTATTTTTTTTAATCAATTCTTTCATTAACGTACCTTCTGTTCAATTGAGAATGCAAAAATTATTTTTGTATTTTGAAAAAATTAATTTTATACTTGTTATATAAAACTTGCAAAATTCAATTATATAAAATTAAACTAAAATTCCAGCATATTTATAATTTTTATAATTAGAATTTAAAAATTATAATTTGATTCCAAGAAAAAATTTACAATTGAATAGTTTTATTCAATGTCACTAGACAATAATTTTCTACTACATAAAGTCTAATTAGAATAATATTAATTTTATTTCAAATTTAAATTTTGTCAATAAAATATGTGAATTTTACAATTATTTTTAATTTTTTTTAATGAATATTCGACTTTTGTTTTGAAAACAAGTGTTTTTTTTAAAACTTTTTTCTGTTGCTTTTGTAAAAAAAATTTAATTTATTCAAATTAATTTCTCATCGAATAACAAACCAAAAAATTCGTAACTTTTTATTTTTTTTTCCAAAAAGAAATTGCAACATAAAATATTAGTCCAGTGTCGGGTCAATTATAAAGTTTGACGAGAAAAAAAAATTCGAAACTACAAAAATGTATTACAAATTTTTAATGATTAAAAAAAGGTGCGAAGAAAAGTCAAACACAATTTATGAAAATTATTTATTTTTTTAAAAAATATGTCTATACATTTATTATTAATTATTAACTAGTAACTAGCAATTAACTAGTAACTTCTTATTAGCTAGTTTTTGTAATTTTTGTATTTTTTACTAAAAAAAACTAGTCTTTTTAATAATTAACCAGTAACGAGTTAATTACTAGTTCTTAGTAAACGACTAGTTAATTACTAGTTACTAGGAAACTACTACTTAATTACTAATTACTAGGAAACTACTAGTTAATTACTAGTTAATTACTAGTTACTAGTAAACTACTAGTTAATTACTAGTTACTAGTTAATTACTAGTTACTAGTAAACTACTAGTTACTAGTAAACTACTAGTTAATTACTAGTTACTAGTAAACTACTAGTTATTTAGTAGTTACTAGTAAGCTACTAGTTAATTACTAGTCAGCAGTAAGCTACTAGTTAATTACTAGTTAAGAGTAAACTACTAGTTACTAGTAAACTACTAGTTAATTACTAGTTACTAGTAAACTACTAGTTAATTACTAGTTACTAGTAAACTACTAGTTAATTATTAGTTACTAGTAAACTACTAGTTAATTACTAGTTACTAGTAAATTACTAGTTAATTATTAGTTTTTAGTAAACTACTAGTTGATTACTAGTTTTAATTAAATTAGTAATTTCGAATTAACAAGTAATTAATAATAAATTAGTAATTTGAAATTAACTATTATTCGGTAATTAATCAGTGTCCCATTGTTTTCTTAAAAAAATCGAGGAAATCTTGAAAATTCGATGAACCATGATTTGGTGGATCAATTTCGTAATTGGTTGGTCCCTTTTTCTTCAAATTCTCCAATTCGTCCATTATCTTTTTATACCACATGTGCTTCGGCATATCGTCATGTTTAAATGTCAATTTAATTTCGAGAATATTCTCACCAAACATTGTCGTCACATGCACATCGTCAATGCGAAATCTACTACCCGGTAGAAGAACACTCTCCTCCTCTTGAAAATTGCTCACGACATTTTCAACCTTCGCCCTGAAGAAGGGCTGGGAAAATTCCATTTGATAGAGAATTCGCACAACATCGCGCTCCGTGTTGAATTGAAATTTATTCGCAATTCGTCGACTAGCCGACGCCGATGTGAAACGATTGAATTCAATTTCCTCTTTGCCGGAGAAGAATAATTTCTGAACAACTTCCGGCGATCGTGATTCACCACGATAGAGGGTTTTTGCATATTCCTGAATTGGATCGTCCGATTGTCGAATTGCGAGACGATAGAGTGCTTCGCGCATAAATTTCGCTTCGATTGTATTGCGACCAATGCGACGATAACCACTGCCCATGTAGTTTTTCAGCGCGAAATAGTCCTCGAATGTCACCGATTCAAAGGCCTTGTCGGATTCGTAGAATTTTGCGACAAATGGCGCTTGTCCAGCGGCTGATAAATGATTCTCTGGACTTGGAGGATAGATGTGATTCATTCTCTGCGAGGCTTCGATTTTGTTTATCGACCATTTGTCCATTGTGTCGGCGTAGCGTAATTTTTCAAAAGTCTCCGGATCATGGATTTCGTACTGTTTACTCCAGGCGGGTAGTTTCGTTTTTTCCCCATTGCGCAACATGTCCCGCCAATCGGTGACGAATTTCAGTTGGAGCTTCCCATCGCCAGGGAAGACGAACTTTCGCAATTGATCACGAACATCGATTTCGGATAATTCGGTGTGTTGACGGACGTAATCCATAGCGGCCCTCTCGACAATTTGCCGTCGATCTCGTAATACGTTTCGCAGGCAGAGTAATCTCTTTGGCGATCTCTTCCGACGTGGGAGACATTGTTGGGAGTCGTGAAAACTGTTGAGACGAAAACTCATCTCATTGGGAGAATCCGTTCGTCCAATTAGGGAAATATCACCGTCTAATGAATGCAGGACTTTTGGTTTCACATGACCAGTTTCGAGATTTATGGCCCTGAACGTTCCCTCTTGCTCCATTGGCACGACTGGAATTATTTCTCGATATTCGCCAACTTTTCTGAAGTGGATAACTTGGTTGTGGTGATGAACACTCCGATAGCCATAGCCAGACAATTCAGAGGAGTAGGAATTAACAACTATGTCCTTCTCCTGGAATTTATCCACCTTGAGGAACGGTTTTGATAACTTCGTTTCGGTTTTTGCCAACTTTTCGAAAACCTTTGTGGAGAGGCGGGAATTGGTGAGTTTGCCAACTAGTTTATTGAGAACACGCAGACCCCCTTTGCCAATTGAGTAAATAAGTTCGAAACCCGGATCTAGGTAGCGAAGAACGGACACACCAAGTTCCTTGATAGTCTCCTTGCTGAATAGCGCCGTGAAATGCTCCGCTTCCGTCAGGACCACACTCAGAATCTCCCTCATGGTCGTCCGTAAGGTTAGGGACCCAAGTGTCGTTCCTGCTGACAGGATGATCGATCTTGTGAAAGCTGTCGTCAGTTTCGTGGCTAGGTACCCTAGTTCCCCAACCAGAGGAAGTGCAAACAGGATATCCATCGAGCAGGCGAACTTTGCTTGGTCGAAATCTTCGGCTCTAATCGCATGGCTACAGGTGTAGAATGGAATTAGCGATAAACCAAAGTCCTTCCACCACTCCTTTCGTGTTTGGTCATATCCCTCCAGGGCGAGGGTTTTATTGAAGTTGCTGGTCCTTTCCATGGCAACCCTCGTCAGGAAAGTGTCGAAACTCTCCTCCTTCTGCTTCTTTAGTATCGGGAAGTAGTTGTCTTGAAACGATTGCCAGGATTGTAGGTTTAGCTTTTTGCGAAGTTCGACTGGATTGCAGTGGACAATGCTATTTGTGGAGGGTTTTTGATACTTTTCGGAGTCATTGGGAGAGGTCGATCCAGAAGGTCCAGAAGTATCAGGAGAGGTCGATCCACCAACTGTGGATTTATTAGAAGACGTTGATCCAGAAGTATCAGGAGAGATCGATCCACCAACTGTGGATTTATTAGAAGACGTTGGTCCAGAAGTATCAGGAGAGATCGATCCACCAATTGTAGATTTATTAGAAGACATTGATCCAGAAGATCCAGAAGTATCAGGAGAGATCGATCCACAAAGGTCAAAAGTATTAGGAGTCTTAAAATCATCAAATAAGGATTTATTAGGAGACATCAAACCACAATTAGCGTATTTATTAGGAGACATAGTACCACCACTAGTGGATTTATTGGCAGACGTAGATCCATTTGGAGACCCCGAACAACCTAAAATCGTCGTATCCTCCCGAAAAATCTTCAAATCATTGTCCTTCCTTAGGATCGCGTAGTAATTGGACTCTCCACTCCCAGTGAAGTGGAACCGAAACAAATCGTCCGCCTCCCCAAGCAACTGACTCTCATACACTTGGAAACCATCCACAAAGTATCTAATCAACCCCTTGGATATTTCCACCTTTCCCTTATCGATTTCTCCAATTACCTCCTCACCAAATGCGTCCCTAATCGACTCCCTCTCATATCTTAGATATTTCTCCGCAATCTGGTTAACCTCCTGCTGGTAAATAAGGTTCAAATCCTCCAATTTCTTCCCCTTACCATCGGCCCTACACTCATAATCATCAGGATTGTTCTTGTACTTCAAAACTTCTTGCTCCAAACAGTCCTCCTCCACTTGACATTGACTCCTAATCATCTCCCTAGCCAATGTTGTCCGATTTTTGAACTTCGACAAAGCGGAATGGAACTGGTATCGATAATCCCTCTGTTTCGCCTCTTCGACTCTGGTGAACGTCTCCCTAAGGTGTCCGAAGAATTCAGCAAAGATTTCCATCACCAGAGTGGAGTTATTCAAAATATTAGCCGTCGTTTGGTTTTTTATCTTCTCTGGTTCTTTGAGAACGTAGCGAAGAAAGGCCGGAAGGGCAAAAATACCAAGAGCTGCCCTCTCCATTCGTCCAGTTGCCACCAATTGTTCGACCGCGTGACCCAAGACAATGTTCTGACGAAATTCCTCATGGGGATCCTCTTTATCCACTTTCCGGGAAATATCTAGCAGGCTCTTTTCGAGGAAGACTGGCGTTTCGATCGACTGCTGAAAAACAGCTCCCGCCTGCGCGTAGACATAATCCATCGATAAAAGATTAATGTCCCCGGATTTGCTTTCCGGAAGTAACGGGAATATAAACTCCTGGAGAAGTTGCCAAATTACAAAGTCCTCCAACTTCCCCTCGACTCCATTTTCGGACAAAAACACCTCTTTTGATAATTTGACGATAATTCCCTCTCGTAACAATTCCACGTCCACACTCTCCAGTTGCCGAACAATGTCGATCAGGAATCCATAAATATTTGTGTACTTTTCGAAAACGAGGTTGGTGACCAAGTGCCGGAAGAGAGCGTCAATGAATGCCTCGTCCAGAATTTCGTTTTCCCCAGCTCCGTACAAATCCGTCCCTTCGATTAATTTACGAGCTAGGAATTCTTTCCGAAGACGAATAATTGCAGTACGATTTTCATTGTAATCGACAGTGGAGTAATTGTACTGTCTATAATTTCCGGATGCTTTTCTCCCTTCGTAGAAAAATTCGAAAGAAATTTGGCTCAGTCTGTCCTCTTGATAGTCATCCAAGAAATAATTGTACAGGGCATTTACGATCGGTATCGGTTGATACTGATTCGTCTCGTTCAGAAAGTTCCCACTGAACAAAAAATCACTCAAGGTATTCAAGTATGTAAATACCGAAATTGTCTGCACTGTCCTTAGGGGACTGGTAAAATTCCCAAGGTCCATCGTTACCTCTTCCTTCACCACCGGTTTTCAATTTTGAAAACCAACTTTCTAAAGTTTCGTACTTCCAATTATTTCCTTCCAAAAACACCGCTTCTTTTTATATCCCATATCTGTCAGGTTTTTTTTTTAATTAGAAACACTTGAATTAGCTGATTTCTAATTGAAAATAGCTAATTGTCTATAAATAAATAGCATACATTTTTTTTTCTTTTCGAAACGAGGCGAATGTGTTGAAACAAAATTAGCTGATTCCTGATTGACAATAGCTGATTGTCGCGAATGGAACATTTTTATGATAATTTTTTCCTTTCGAAACAAAGCGGAATTCATAATACATGATAGAAATTCACACTTGTCGATTAATTCCTTTCAAGAGAATTGTTTGCTTTAGTGAAAAAAACATGTATTGTGAAATATTATTTAATGACATGTGATTGAGATTACATTATCTTGAGAATGTGTGTATGGGCAAATAATTTAGGAATGAATGAAAAACATGTGTTAGAATATTGTATGACAAAAACCAACAGTTTGCACAATAGGTTTCAATAGTAAGGTAGTTTACAACCGGATTTTTCTGGGGTTCTCAATTTTTATTTTCTATCGATATAGTATTCGAAGTCACCGAATTTATAGGGATCCTTCTAGTAGGGTACGACTTCATTCTTTAATTTCAGTGATTTGTCCATTTATTTTTGGTAGCACTTGTGTTTTTTAGGAGCGTCATGTTTGAAAGTGAAATTTCTTGGATTTATTAGGAGATGAAGGACCAGGAGATCTAAAAGTATCGGAAGAGGTCGAGACACCAATTGTGGATTTATTGGGAGACGTCGACTTCTTGTTAACGAATTTATTAGCAGACGTGGAACCAACATAAGTTGATTTATTAGAAGACGTCTTATCACGAGGACGAAAGGTATTAGGAGCAACCCCCCAATTGTGGATTTATTGGTCCAAAAGTATCAGGAGAGGTCGATCCACCAATTTTTGATTTATTAGGAGACCTCGAATCATTAGCGGATTTATTAGAAGACGTTGAATCATCATACTAGATTTATTAGGAGACCTCGAATCATTAGCGGATTTATTAGAAGACGTTGAATCATCATACTAGATTTATTAGGAGACGTCTTATCACGAGGACCAATGGTATTAGGAGTCGTCGAACCTAAATTGAGGATTTATTGGTTCACAAGTATCAGGAGGGGTCGATCCACCAATTTTGGATTTATTAGGAGACCTCGCATCATCATTAGCGGATTTATTAGCAAACGGACAATTATGGTATTCGAAAGTATTAGGAGTCCTCAAACTGTTAATCATAGTTTTATTGGAGACCTCGAATCATTATTAGCAGATATCGTAGGAGACGTTGAACCATCATTAGGGGATGTATTAGGAGACGTCTTATCAAGAGGTCCAAAAGTAATAGGAGTCCTCGAAACCCTAATTTTGGATTTATTAGTCGAAAAGTATCAGGAGAGGTCGATCCACCAATTTTTGATTTATTAGGAGACCTCGCATCATCATTAGCGGATTTATTAGCAAACGGACAAATATGGTATTCGAAAGTATTAGGAGTCCTCAAACTGTTAATCATAGTTTTATTGGAGACCTCGAATCATTATTAGCAGATATCGTAGGAGACGTTGAACCATCATTAGGGGATGTATTAGGAGACGTCTTATCAAGAGGTCCAAAAGTATTAGGAGTTCTCGAAACCCTAATTTTGGATTTATTAGTCGAAAAGTATCAGGAGAGGTCGATCCACCAATTTTTGATTTATTAGGAGACCTCGAATCATTAGCGGATTTATTAGAAGACGCTGAATCATCATACTAGATTTATTAGGAGTCGTCTTATCACGAGGACCAAAGGTATTAGGAGTCCTCGAATCCAAATTGAGGTTTTATTAGTTTACAAGTATCAGGAGGGGTCGATCCACCAATTTTGGATTTATTAGAAGACCTCGAATCATCATTAGCGGATTTATTAGCAAACGGACAATTATGGTATTCGAAAGTATTAGGAGTCCTCAAACTATTAATCGTAGTTTTATTGAAGATCTCGAATCATTATTAGCGGATTTATTAGGAGACATCGAACCATCATCAGTGGATTTATTAGGAGACGTCTTATTAAGAGGTCCAAAAGGTATCAGGAGTCCTTAAACCCTCAATTGTGGATTTATTGGTCCAAAAGTATCAGGGGAGGTCGATCCACCAATTTTTGATTTATTAGGAGACCTCGAATTATTAGCGGATTTATAAGAAGACGTTGAATCATCATACTAGATTTATTAGGAGGCGTCTTATCACGAGGACCAAAGGTATTAGGAGTCCTCGAACCCAAATTGAGGATTTATTGGTTTACAAGTATCAGGAGGGGTCGATCCACAAATTATGGATCATCATTAGCGGATTGATTCCAAAAACCTTAAAAACTGCTCTTCCTAGGTGTCTTAATTTCATTCCCTATCGCTATAATACTCCAAATCACCCAAATTAGACGGATCCTTCTCGTACTGCACGACTTCCTCCTTCAATTTCTCCAGTTCGTCCATTATCTTCTTATACCACTCGTGTTTTTTCATAGCGTCATGTTTGAAAGTGAGTTTCACCTCCAAACACTCTTTACCATCAACCGTTACTTTCTTGACATCGTCGATCTGGAATTTACTACCCGGAAGGAGGACGGTCTCCTCCTCGTGAGTACTCTTCACGACATTCACCACCTTCGCCCTTAGGAATGGTTCACTGAATTTCATTTCGTAGAAAATGTTAATTCCCTCACGATGTCCATGGAATTGGAACATGTAGGCAATGTAGCGATTCGTTGACGTTGAAGTAAAACGATTCAGCTCCAACTCCTTCTTGCCGGAGAAGAATAATTTCTCAACGATATCCGCAGGTCTGGTTTCACCACGGTAGAGGGTTTTTGCGTACTCCTGAAATGGATCGTCCGATTGACGGATTGCTAGGCGATAGAATGCGGCTCGCATTTGTCTGGCTTCTAGGGAATCGACCCCAATTCGTTTGTAACCACTGCCCATGTACTCCCGAAGAGCGAAATAGTCCTCAAGGGTTACGGATTCATAGGCCTTGTCGGCGAGGAATAGTTTTCGGATAAAATCAGCATTGTTTGATAGACCTTCCGAGTTGGGAGAGAGGGTTTTTAGTCTTTCGATGGTTTCGGGGAGGGTCAACTGGTTTTTGTCCACTGTGTCCGAGTAGCGTAGTTTTTCGAATAGGGGAGCGTCGGCGAGTTCGTATTGTTTGCTCCAAGGTGGTAGGATCAGTTGGCCGTCTTTTTGGAGTTTGCTCCAGTCCCTGACGAAGTTCAGCTCGAAATCCCCGCTTTCTGGGAAGGCGAATTTTCGCAGGTTGGAGTGAACTTGGTCGGAGGGTAGGAGCGAGTTCTGTCGGGTGTACTCCACGACCTTTCGCTCCACGACTCGGCGATTCGCTCTTAGAACACTCCTTAGACACTGAATCGGTGATCTCTTGAGTCTACTACCCAGGCACTTGGCGCTATCATGAAAACTCTTCAAGCCCAAACCATTCGGCGAAGCCTGGCGATAGTTTTCCGGATTCTCGCCCTGAAGATGGAGAACCTTGGGTTTTATTTTTCCTGTTTCGGTATTCACTGCCCGGTAGGTGAGTCCAGTCTGGTCTCGGCTGATCACAACGGGAATCACGTCGCCATATTCGTCGATACTTCTGAACTGAACCAATTGGTTCTGCAGTTGAAGACTCCTATAGCCATAACCAGAGCCTTTTGAGGAGTAGGAATTAACCACTATGTCTTTTTCTAGGTACCTGTCGACTTTTAGGAGACTTTTCTCTACCGTCGTTTGGACCTCTAGCGCCCTTTGGATACCACCAACGGATTTTGTGTAACCTTTCAGTTTGTTGACTACGGTGCTAATTTTCTTCAGACTCCCTTTGCCGAGTGTGTAAGCGAGTTCAAAACCCGGATCCAGGTAGCGAAGGAAGGACACACCGAGGTTCTGGAAAGTCTTCTTGGTGAAGAGGGCAGTAAACTGTTCCGCTTCCGTGAGGACCACGCTTCCTAATTTCGCCAGGATTTCCCTAGTGGTCGTCCTTAGCGTCAGGGACCCAAGGGTCGTTCCAGCGGAGTGGATGACTGATCTAGTGAAAGCTGTCGTTAGTTTCGTGGCTAGGTACCCAACCTCCCCGACCAAGGGAAGAGCGAATAGGAGATCTATAGTGCAGGACACTTTTGCTTCCTCGAAATTATGATCCCTGATTCCACGTCCACAGGTGTAGAAAGGTATCAAAGAGAGTCCGAATTCCTTCCACCATTCCTTGCGCGTCTGATCGTAGCCTTCATTCAGGATACTAGTGTTAAAGTTTGTAGCTCTTCCCCTAGCGATTCGCCATAGAAACGTGTCGAACTTTTCCTCCTCCCGCTTCTTTAGATTCGGGAAATAGTTCTCCTGAAACTTCTGCGACACTTGAAGGCCTAGTTTTTCCCGAAACTCTTTGGAATTGCAGCGGATTATCGAGGTTTTAGGTGTTCTTCCAAAAGTCCCAGATCTGGACAACATGGAACCATCATTAGCGGATGGGGAACAACCGGAAATTGTCGTATCCTCCTGAATGATCTCCAAATCGTTGTCCTTCCTCAGGATCGCGTAGTAAACGATCTTCCCACTCTCTTTGAAGTAGAACCTAAACAGATCGTCCGAGTCCCTAAGTAGCGGACTTTCGTAGACATCAAAATCATCAACAAAGTAACGAAATAAACCGCTGGTGATTTTCACTCTAGCATCGTCCACACTCCTAATGATCTGCTCACCAAAAATCTCCCTAATCGATTCTCTCTCGTAGGTCAAGTATTTGTCGGCAATCTTGTTCACCTGCTGCTGATAAAGAAGGTTGATGTCGTCTAAGGTTTTCATCGTCTCCTTTCCTTTGTTTAAGGTCCTGCATTTGTAATCCTTGGGGTTATTCTTGTAGGTCAGGACTTCTTGGTCCAAAGACTGTTTCTTGACGAAAGGACATTGGTTTATTATCATCTCCTTCGCTAATGATGACCGGTGTTTGAAATTCATCAAAGCTAGTTGATACTGGAGACGGTAGTCGTCATTCTTGGCCTTCTCGACTTGTTGGAATTTGCTCCTGAGGTAGGCAAATAGCTCCTCGTAGGCACTGGAGCCAAGGGTCGAGTTTTTTAGGATGTCTTCCAGTGGTTGGTTTTTTAGGGTCCCGCGCTGATTGTGGACGTGGTTCAGGAGGGCCGGAAGGGCAAAGATGGCGAGGGCGGTTTTTTCCAGTTCACCGGCAATTACCATTTGTTCGATAGTGTGGCCCATGGTTACGTAATTGTAGAATCTGTCGTCGTCGTCTTCATCGTTCTCCTTATCATCATCATCATTAGCAGCTGTATCATCACCATTAGCAGCTGTACCATCACCATTAGCAACTGTATGATGACCATCAGCATCAGTAGCACTCCCATCAGCAGTAGCATCATCCCCATTAGCAAAAACATCATAACTCTCATCACTACCACCCACTCTCCGATTCCCATCATCAGTAAAACCATCGCCATCATCATTTAACGACTTTCCCACTTCTCCAAAGTCCAAATCCACAAAAAGCTTGTTCGCTGCCATCGAATGCAGAAACATGGAACCAGCCGAAGCGTAAATATAGTCCAGTGATTCTAAATTACTCCTCCTGGTGGATTGTGGAAGCAGTGGTTTGATGAACTCCTGGACAATCACCCTGATGGCAAAAACCTCCAACTTTGATTCGTAACCATTTTCAGCGACAAATACCTCTGTGGACAATTTTCTGTAAATCCGTTCGTATAATTCCTTTATGTCCCCATTCGTCGACTCAAGGACCAGCTCAATCAGGAATCCTTGAATATTTGTGTACTTTTGGAAAACAAGAGAGGCGATTAAGTGCCTAAAGAGGGCGTCAATGAATGCCTCGTCCAGAATTTCGTTTTCCCCAGCTCCATACAAATCCGTCCCTTCGATTAATTTACGAGCTAGGAATTTCTTCCGGAGTTGAATAATTGCCGTACGATTTTCATTATAATCGACTGTGGAATAATTGTATTTTTCGTAATTTCCGGATGCTTTTCTCCCTTCGTCCAAAAATTCCAAAGAAATTGGGCTCAGTCTGTCCTCTTGATAGTCATCCAAAAAATAATTGAACAGGGCGTTTACGATCGGTATCGGTTGATACTGATTCGTCTCGTTCAGAAAGTTCCCACTGAACAAAAAATCACTCAAGGTATTCAAATACGTGAATACCGAAATTGTCTGCACTGTCCATAGGGGACTGGTAAAATTCCCAACGTCCATCCTCCTTAATTCACGATTTTTTTATTTTGAGGTTATGTTCCTGTTGGAAAAAAGTTTTCGTTAGTATTTTTGCCCCTTTTTCGACATTTAAATCTACTTTATTTTGTAAAAACGTAAAAATATCAACTTTGCTTCTTCTTGCTGTAATAAAAGACTAGTTTTTAGTAGGAAAATGCGAAAAAAAACCAGAACTTGACGCCTGGGAGGCGAAAAACGCTTGTGCGCATGTCTTGAGTCGCCGTGACGGTTCTGCGCATGCGTCGACTTGCGCAGAAGCGAAACAAACGTTTTCGCGCGCACATTCGAATCCTACAACAACTCAGTGACAAGAATTATTATTTTTTACACTCCTAGTGTCAGATTTAAAATACCCAACCTTATTTTACTTAAAAACGACTTGGAATTTAGAAAAAAAAGAAATTCAAAAAGTTATTTTACTTTTTTCGGTATTTAATTAACATTTTGTCATTATTACCATTTTCCAAAGTTAGATTCGAAATCACCGACTCCACTTTAGTCGAAAACGAATACAATGATTAGTAGAGTAGAAAAAAAATTAAAATTTTGAAAATTAATTTTTTTTAAAAACCAAAAAAAATTTGTATTTAATGTAAGACTACAGAAGATCTTGAATCGTCTGGAAGATGCAAAAGAATCTTGTTTTGGCCATTCCATGTTGAAAAAGAGTCGAAAAAAGTGGTTTAAATCATTTTTATTGTATTTAATTAGTTAATATTGGGTTTTTAAGAATTTTTTCGATTCTTATGATAATAGATTTGAAAACCTCGACCCTATGTTAGTAGAAAACGACTACCATGACAATAGTGATTATTTTTTCAAAAAGAAAAATTAAAAATTTTGATTTTTTCAAATTTGAAAAATTTTTGAATTATCTGCTTATAGAGAAAAATTTTCATGATTCAGAGAATTAGTTGTTAATATTTAAATTCATAGAAAAAATTCTTCCTTCCCAAAAAAATTCAAAAATTTTTTCAAAAAAATCGTAAAATTAGATTAAAAAAAAGGAAAATTAGTGAAATTCTTACCTTGTTTTAGGAATTTTTTTTAGCGACGAAATAAAATTCCAATCCAATTCCAACTGAAGTGTTTTTCGTTCTTCTTTTAGCAAATTTCCCGAAAGAATTTTTTTCAAGTTCCAAATAAATTCACAATTTTTAATATTCTGCGCTTGCTTTATATGTAGAATTGCAAAATGTAATCAGTTTTCTGTTTATTTATTGTTTATTTCTTTAAATACAAGAAGAAAAAAAGTTACGTATATTTATTCAAGTTTTTGAATTGAATGTTGTTGAAAAAAATCTCCCCCCTCCCCCCCTAAAAAAAAGATAATTTTTTTTTTCAAATTTCTAAATCTTTTAGAAAATAAAAATTATTTAATATTCATCACATATGCTTTATTTCTCAATATGCATTACAAAGTAATCACAATATATATATATTTTTTTTTCTTAAAAAGAACATCTTTAATTTCATTAACTAATAATAAATGAATAAAAAAAAACGCATATGTCACATAATTTATATAATATAATTTTAATAAATTCTTTGGGATACTTTTTTCTTTTTTTTACAAAACAAAACTTGACGTCACAAAAATATATTTTTTTTGCGTTGATTTCTTTTTTTTCTTCTCTCTCGTTGTTTTTTTTTTTAAATCTTTCTATTGTTACAATTAATAAAAACTAGATTTTTTTTAATACTTTGGATCATTTGCCGGCAATGTCCGTTTGAGATTTCGTGTTTTTGATTTTCAAAAATAGAAGAGGGTATTTTTTTCTTCTTTTTTTTCATGAAGAATTAGAAGAAAATTGTGATAAAAATTTTCTAATAAGTTATTTCTTTTTTTTCCAGGAAATTTCAAATATTTACAGTTCTTTAATTTATGGAAAATTATTTAAATGGACGTTTATTTATTCACTAAATAGTAATAAATAGAGAAGGGAAAACGGCATATGTCACATAAATTAGTATAAAAAATTATTATTATTATTATTATTGGAAAATAAATTTACTTGTGAGAAAAAAAAATACCCTCTGTCTCTCTTTCTTGAAAGTCAATTTCTACAAACTTGTAAGTCGTTTATTAATTAATAATAATAATAAAACGAAATTATAAAAAAAATATTTTGTGCTACTTTCTTCCACCTGGGAAAAAGTTGAATTATTTCTATTATTACAATATAAGAAAAAAATAAAATTAGTCTACATTATTTGTCTTTGGATATTGTAACTGGAATAAAATTTACACAACCTTCTTTGCAAAATAGTCAGATTTAAAAAATTTTCATTAGCTAAATTTGCAGAATTAATTAATTAATTAATTTTTAATTATGTCAATTTAATCAATTTAATATTTAATCTTTTTATATTTTCAATTTGATCGATAAATTTTACACTTTTTTCAAATTAAAATCTGAATATACAAATTTTTACTCTTTATTAATTTGAATTGAAATTTAATTAAACTTAATTATTGTTTATAAATATAATAAGATTTTATTGAATTAATTCTAATGTTTTCATTTTTTTATTTTGAATTCAAATTTAAGTTTCTAGTTAGTTTTTTATTTTGAATTCAAATTTAAGTTTCTAGTTAGTTTTTCATTTTTTATTTTGAATTCAAAATTAAGTTTCTAGTTATTTTTTTATTTTGTATTTTGAATTCAAAATTAAGTTTCTAGTTAGTTTTTCATTTTTTATTTTGAATTCAAAATTAAGTTTCTAGTTAGTTTTTCATTTTTTAATTTTGAATTCAAATTTATGTTTCCAGCTAATTTTTAATTTTCTATTTTGAATTCAAATTTAACTTTCTAGATAATTTTTTATTTTCAATTGAAATAAAAATCTAATTGAATTTTAATAATCTATTTAAAAATTCAATATTCAAATTGAAATTAAGATTAAAGTTTAAAAATTTTAATTTTAAATTAGAATTTAAACTGAAATTTAATTAATTAATTAATTAACTAGTATTGAATCGATTTATCAATATTAATATTAATAAATCGATTTATCCTCCAAATCGTCATCAGTTGCATTCAAAATTCTTTCTTCGTCATTTGACGCATTATTGCTCGATCTATTCAGTCTACTTTTTATTTGCTTAAGCAGAGTGGGAATCAGAAGATTGTTGTAAAAGCACATTCCCAAAACGAGAACAGCGAAGCCGACCAGCTGTGTAAAAAAAAAGACAAGAATTAAATTATTTTCAACTATTTTTTTTCGAATAGAGTAAATTTAATTTTATAGTATTTATCAATTTCTTTCTAGCCAATTTTCGCAATTTTCTTATAACAACAATAACAACAACAATAATAATAATATTAATAATAATAATAATAATTGAATTACTTTCAGAAATTTTATACAGAAAATAATTGATTTTTTTTTAAACAATTTGGAAAATAATATTGAATTCTTTCGAAGAAATTTTACTTTTCATTTTATAAAATTTCTCCACAAAATACATTTAATTTTTAACAATATTCAATAAATGTTTTCGATTGAATACAATTATTTGAAAAAATTTCTAATAATAATTAAATTTCAAAGTAGAATTTTCTTATCTTGATAATAGAAATGTTTCATTTACAATTATTTTTTAAAAACAATTTTTGAAAATAAATAAACTGAATTCTTTCCAGATATTCAATTAAGATTGAATTTCCACAAAGAATTAACAAAAATTTAATTATTTTTTAAGTAAATACTAAATTGTGTTTTGAAAAGAATTGAATTTTTAAAACAATTTTGAAAATACTTGAATTCTTTTAATTAAAAATTTTACTGAAAATAATTGATAAAAAAAATATATATATGTTTGGAAACAATTTTATAATTTACCAAAATAATTCAATAATTATTTAAACAATTTTCAATATAATTGAATTTAATCGAAGAATTTAAAAAAATATATATTTACAAATAATTGAATTTTTTATCAAAAATTTTGTTTAAATGGAATTTTCGTACATTTTTTTTTAAATAATTCGAATTAATGAGAATAATTACCTGTAAATAGTGAAAAGCTTGCCAATGAAAAACTAGTGAGAATGCCCAAATAACAATTGTACAAATACTGCTTAAAATCATTCGTGTTGTGGCGCTTATTTCTTTCGTCACACTCAATCCAGAAAAATTAAATAGGCCTATTGTTAGCATTATACCTGGAAAAAAGTTGAAAAAGAAAAAAAATTATTTCAAATATATAATTTGAATTTTGTCAAAAATTAATTTTAATTACATAGATTTGTTTTATTCTATTTTATTTATTGGTAGAATAGAATAATTTTTTTCACTATTTTATTTATTATTATAGTTGAATAATTAATAATAATAAAAATAAAAATAATTTTAAAATAATAATAATAATAATAATAATAATAATAATAATAGTAAAAATAATAATAGTAATAACAATAATAATAAAAATAATAATAATAATAATAATAATAATTTTTTGTCACTATTTTTAATCTTTCATTAGTCAAATTTGTCTATTTAATGAGCAAAAAACGAAAAAAAAACAAATTCCGTACCTAGCATGGCAATTAAAAGTTGACCAGAGTTTCCGATTTGTATGAAAGCATCAATAGTTGCTTCCAAAGTTCCACGAGAATTGTCAGCGAATGGCGGCACTGCTTTTATAAAATTCAAAGGAATCATGACGAGAAGAAGTGCAATTAGGCCGAAAACTCCTGCGAAAAGAAAAGAGAGCAAACATTAAGTTTTTTTTTTTGCCAAACATCTGTAAGCAAGAATTTACAGAAATAATATTTTTTCTTGAATAATTAATAATAATAATAACAATAATAATAATAATAATAAATAATAAATAATTGAATAATTATATTCAGAATAAATATTGAAATAAAATTGTGGAGAGAAAAATTGAACATAAAAAAAAATTCGAAAGTAAATTTGAGGATAAAATTACAAAAATCAATTTAAGAATAAAATTACAAAAGTCAATTTAGCAAGAAAAAAAAATTACAAGAATAAAAAAAGAAACTGCTATAGAATAAAAAATAAAATTTCAAAAATAATTTAACTTAATAAAAATAATTAATAATAGTTCATAATAGTTAATATTTATTATTGATAATAATTAATAATAATAAATAATTATTATTATAATTAATAATTAAATAATTTTATTTTTAATAAATTTACCTTCCCAACCAATTGCTTGTAGTGCTGGAATATCATTACCACCGACGAACTTTTCTTCGTAAACCATTTGAATTGCAGTCATTACCTAAAAAAAATAATTCAATTCAATTTGTACTTTCAAATTAAAGAAATTATTTTTTTTTTTTTTGGTAAATTATATTTACTATTATAATATAATAATACTATTATTATTATATTCACTATATTGTAATTAAAGAAAAAGTTAGTTTTTACTGAAAACAATAATTATTATAATAAAAAAAATTCTATTTAATGAAAAAAATTGTATTTATTAAAATAAATTAATAAGAAAAATAGTTTTTAGTAAAAAAAAGAATTATTTTAGTTAGAAAAAATTGTTTTTAGTAAAAAAAATAGTTTTCAGAAAGAAAAACAATTTTTATTAAAAAAGAGCTTTTCTAGTAAAAAAAAACAATTTTTAGTAAAAAAAGAGCTTTTCTAGTTTAAAAAAACAATTTTTAGTTAAAAAAGAAATTTTTGTTAGTTAAAAAAAAGTTTTCAGTAAAAAAAGAGATTTTTTCAGTTGAAAAAACTAGTATTTAGTTAAAAAGAATTTTTTTTAATTAAAGAAAAAGTTTTCAGTAAAAAAAATGAATTTTTAGTAAAAAACCGTTTTTTTAGTTTTAAAAAATAGTTTTTAGTAAAAAAATTAGTTTTTATTTATTTATTTTCAGTAAATTTCAGTAAAAAGTACTTTTTTAGTTAAAAAAATAATAGTTTTCAGTAAAAAAAAAGTATTATTTTAGTTTAAAATAATTGTTTTTAGTAAAAAAAAAATAGTTTTCTGAAAGAATAACAATTTTTATTAAAAAATAACTTTTTTTAGTTTAAAATAAAACAATTGTTTAGTAAAAAAGAATTATTTTAGTTAAACAAAACAATTTTTCGTTAAAAAAGAGATTTTCTAGTTAAAAAAGAGATTTTTCTAGTTAAAAAAAAGTTTTCATTAAAAAAAGAGTGTTTTTCAGTTGGAAAAAATATTTTTCAGTAAATGAATTTTTTTCTAGTTAAAGAAAAAGAGTTTTCAGTCAAAAAAAATGAATTTTTAGTAAAAAAAAACCGTTTTTTAGTTTTTAGTAAAAAAAAGAATTGTTTTAAGAAAGAAAAACAATTTTTATTAAAACAGAGATTTTTTAGTTAAAAAAAAACAATTTTTTTAGTAAAAAAAACAATTTTTTAGTTAAAAAGGGGTTTTTTTAGTTAAAAAAAACTTTTCTGTAAAAACGATTTATTTCGTTAAACAAAAATAATATTTAGAATAAAAAATAGCTTTTTTAGTTAAACAAATAATTTTCTGCAGAAAAGAATTTGTTTTTGTTAACAAAATTTGTTTTCAGTAAAAAAAAATTATAATTTCTCTTTTTACTTTTTTCTTTCGTTTCGTTTTATTTTCCACTTCGACCAAAAAGTCTACTTTTCTTCTTAATTTTTTCTTTTTCGTTTTTCATTTCTCCCAATAAAAAAAAAATGCAGCCAAGGATTTATTTTTTCACATTTGAACCGTCAAATCTAGTCAAATATTTTATTCTTTTCCTGTTTTCCTTTTTATTTATTTATTTTCTTGAAGAGGGGAAATAAAAATTACCTGAGCGCAAAGAATAAGTAAATCCCCGGTAATAATTGAATTCGAGCCCATAGTTCGATCCTCATTGAGAACGTCGGTGATGCCAACAATGACAAGGCCAATGATAACGAGAATAATTCCACTCCATTCACGTGATCCTAATTTTCTATCTAAAAAGCCCATCGATAATATTCCAGTGAATACGATAACGGCGCCTCGTAGCATTTGAAAACTACTCGCATACGTCATTGTCAGGCCAATGTATCTCATTGATGTTGCAATAACATCGCACAATGCGGGAATCATCAGAATTATTGGATTCACATCACGATTTCCTCTTGTCAATGGATTTCTGTCAATTGATCCGTCCTGCAAAAACAAAATTTTCCCTTCAAATTCTTCCATTTTTTTTAAGAAAAAAAATTAAATTATTATTTTCAAGAAAAGAATAGAAAAAAAATGTTAACAAAATTTTTTTTACAAAAAAAGAAATTCTATTCAATAATTTTCTAAAATTTTAATAAATCTTTCTAAATAATTCAATTATTTTTCTTTTTATTAGTAAAATCTTAACAAAAAATCAATTTTAATATATTTCACGAAAGAATTGAATTATTTTCGAAAAATTTCCATAAAATTCTAAACAAGAATTTTTTAATTCTTTGAAAACTAATTCAATTATTGGCAAAATATTTATAAAAAAGAAACAAAAATTTCATTAAATTCTCAATTATTTCTATAAAATTCTTCATAACAATTTAATAGAATTTTTGTTATTTACGACAATAATTGAATTATTCTAAAGAATTTTAAATCTTAGGACAATTATAAAATTCTCGTAAAGAATTTTATTACCATTTTTGAAAATAATTGAATTATTCTCGAGAATTTTACAATTAATGAAAAAATTTGAATTTTTGGGAAGAATTTTATTATTTATGGAAATGAAATTTGAATTTTTGAGAAAAATATTGTAATTTATAAAAAAAATTGAATTTTTACTAAAGGATTTTATTATTTATGAAAATAATTGAATTTTTGAATTTTTTAAAAATAATTCAATGATTGTGAAAATATTTATAAAAAGAAAAAAAATTTCATTATTTTCGATTATTTCTATAAAATTCTTTATAACAATTTAATTATTTCTTAAAATTTGAACATTAATTTTTTCGAAACATTTCAATTATTTTTATAAATAGTAAAATTCTTTGGGCAATAATTCATTTATGTTGATAAATTGTAAAATCCTTGGCAGAAATTTTATTATTTTCAACATTTTTGATAAAATTCTTTGCAATTATTCGATGACTTTTCAATACATTAATTTTAAAATTGAAAATATTTGAAAAGAAAAATTATAACAAAAAAGTAAAGTTTTTTTTGCTTTTCTTTTTGGATAATTTCTTACCGATTTTCTATTCAAGTACCAACAACAAATTTTGTAGACAATTAAACACAAAGTTTCGCCGAGAAACATAAAAGATGCTTCCACAAAGGGATGATTGAATTTTCGTGTTTGTCCATCTTCTCCAGTTGCATCCGAACGATCAGCATATCTGCCAAGAAAAAAAAGGAAATCAGTTTTTTTATTTTGAGAAAAAAAAATTATTTAATTCTTTCTTCATTTTCTTCTCATAAATAAATTTTATCTCGAATTTTTCCAATAGAAAAATATTCAAAAATAAAATTATACTTTTCTATTTACAATTTTTGGAAATAATTTTTTTTCTCGTTAAATTGGTTTTTCAAAAATTCATTAATTTTCAAACAGTTTAAAAAAATTCATCAAAATTCAATTGAATTTTCTGCTAAAAATTTTAAAAAGCAAAAATTTCTTTTTATAGAATTTAAAAGACAATTTTTCAGAAATTAAAATAAAATTTCTTTTAAAGAATTTAACAAATATTCTAAAATTTTTCATTAAATTCTTCGCAAAATTTAGAATTTAAAAACTAATTTTTTCAGAATTTCAAATAAAATTTCTTTAAAGAATTTAACAAATATTCTAAAATTTTTCATTAAATTCTTCGCAAAATTTCAATTATTTAAAAAAAAAATCATTTATAAAAAAATTTCACCTAAAAATTGATTAAATTACATTTTTTTTAAATTTTACAGAAACTTTTTCAGAAAAATTCAATTATTTTCTGAAATTTCCAATAAATTCTGGAAAACAATTCAATTATTTTCATAAATATTAAAATTGTTGCCAACAATTTTAATTCTTTTTGTATAAATAATAAAATTATTCGCAAAATTTCAATTCTTTTTGTATAAATAATAAAATTCTTTAAAACGAATTTAATTATTTTCAAAAACTAAAATAAAAAAAAATTTTTAATTAAAATTAATTAATTTTTAAAAATTAAATTTTTCATAAGAAATTTGAATTATTTATTATAAATAATAAAATTGTTCGATTATATTTTAATTAACAATAAAACTCATCCAAGGAATTCAATTATTTTTTTAATTCAATTTTAGTAAAAATTTTTTCGAAAAAAGTAGAATTAATTTTTAGAAATAATTTTAATAATTTTTAATTAAATTTTTTTAAATTGAATATTATTTTTAAAAATTTTGATAAAAAAAATTCATCGAAAGAAATTCACATATTTTTATAGATTAATTAAATTCTTCTTCAAAAGGAATTCAGTATTATTTTCATTTTTCTTTACTACAATTTTTAATAAAGTTTCTCAAAAGAATAAATAAATAAATTTAAAAAAAAATTAAATATTTTATTAATTTTAATTAATGAGAAAAAATCCTGAAAATACTCACTTTACTGATAATGTGTGAAATGCTCCAGTGAAAACAATAATAATGACAAGAGTCTTTTGATAAAAGCTATAAGTCATATTTTAAAACTGCACATACATCAAATTCCTTCTCTATTCTCTCAAATCTTTATTATTTTTTTTTCTAATAAATTATAAAACTTGGCACTTCTTCTTCAAACAAAACGTCGTCATTGATAAAAAAAAAAATTTTTACACTGTCATTTCAACTTTCCACATATAAATAAGTTTTTTTCAATTCAACATATGCTTAAAACGTTTAAAAAATAGAAATTTATCTCTATTGTCGAATAAAATTTTCTATTTGTCGAGAAAAAATAAATCATGACTTGTTAAAAAAAAAAATGAGGCGAATAAAAACGTTAAGTTTCTATTAATTTACGTTGAAAATTATTAACAATATATATACTTTTTTGAATAGATATTAAAAATATAAAAAAGTTTTTTCTGTTTGCAATTGATTAGAATTTGAGATGGAAAATTTTTTTCAAAAAAAAGTGTTATTTCAAAACTATCGTCTATTGTATTGATTAAATTCTTTTTATAAGTTTAAGTAAAAACGTGACTTGAATTTATTTTCTCTTTAAATTTTTTTTTCAAATTGAAAATTCTGTGATAAGAAATAGCAGACGACAAGCGACAAGGTTATGTAAGGTCATAGAAAAAGTGCGTCTAAAGTTAAGATTGTTCTACGTTCTCCGGGATTTCTAAAGGTCGGTTCATAACACGAATTTGCGAAATGCAAAAACTTTCTATAGTAATCAATTTAAAATTTCCCGCCTCTTGAAAAGTTGGGAAGCTATCTGAACAAGTGTGTAAGCACCTTTAATTCCCAACTTTCGGAAAAAATTTTTTAAAAAATTGTTCGGGAAAAAGAAATTTGGTATTTTTCCGGATGGACGACAAACCCCAGGCGAATTTTTCCAGTTTTTGTCCAGAATATTCGAGGGAAAATACCATATTGAAACAAGAGGGGTTTTCACCCACGAGTGATCCAACCCTGTGTTTGTCGGACGCTAGAAAATTTTCCCCCCACGTGTTTCCCTCATCTGGCCGCGTGTTTAACGGCGCGTTTCGGCTTTTTTTTTGTCGTCGGCCTTTTCACAGTTTTTCCCGTATAACAAAGAAAATTCGAAAAATCAATGATTATTTGCCGTGAAAGTTGATTGTGTGCAATTGTCGTGAGATAATTTCTCTATCGCGCTTCAAAATAAAATCAAACAAAAGCAAAATAGAGTAATTTTGTAATTTTTGAAATTATGTTGAAAATCATGGGTTAACGTCCGTTTTTTTTTGTGTGTAAAAATCAAAAGAGAAAAAAAAAGCGGTAGTAATTTTTTCTTCTCTCTCTCTCTCTCTATATATGTAAAAGTTTCTTGTAGAGGATTTTTTTTGTGTATTGTGTGTTTGGTGTGTTTGTATATGTTTTGCAAATTGTTTTTGATTTGAACAAACAAACAAAAATGATGATGAACAATCAAGATGTACCGGATTCACAAAAATCAACGCAAAATACACAAGTTGGAGATATATTTTCACAAGATTTTTTGGATTCTCCGGTGTCATTGCTACCATGGGGAAGATTGTGTCCTAATAAAGCAAAATTTATCCCAGTCGGTAAGAATTAATTTCTCTCTCTCTCTCTCTCTCTCTGTATTTTTAAAAAGATGTTAATAATATTTCCTTCCTTTTCATTTCGTTTTTTCCCTCTTTAGAAAAAATTAAGAACAAAATTTCGTTCTAAAATGAGAAACTAATATTAGAAAATTGTTAGAATTTTTTTCTTTAATCTTTGATAATAGAAGGAGAAATTTTTATAAAAATTACTAATTAATGGAAATGAGAATGTAATTTTAAATTAGATAATTAGTTTAATGGTGAAATTTTCTTTAGAAATTTGAGGGAAAATAACGGAATCAAAACAAAAACAAAGTATGTTGACATTGATAGGAGAAGTTCTATTTTAAATGTTTACAAGACAAATTTCAATGATTTTCATTTCATTTCTGATTGCAATGGGAATAAAAATCTGTTTTTTTCCCCCCCCTCATTATTATTTAAAGTATTTATTATAGTTTATTTAAAATTTATTCCTCTTTTTTGTATTTTTAATTCTTTCTTATTTTAATTTACATACATTTTTTTGATATTTACTTTAGATTAATCTTTTTAATTTTATTTTTAGTCTTTTTAAATTTTATTTTCTACGAATAAAGGAAAATTTCAAAAATGTTTATTTTATCACCTTTTCATAAAAGTGCAAAATAATTAATTCTTTATTTTAATTTCACATTTTTCTTCTTCTCTTTTGACAATTTATATTAATAATAATAATAATAATTTTCATCAATAATTAAATAAAAACAGAATGAAAAAAGAAAAAAATGTATTTTTTTCATTTTATTTTCTAATTCCTTTATTATTTTAATTGAATTCTGTTTTTATTTAATTCCTTTGTTGTGTTAACCGAATTTTTTTTTAATTGAATTCTTTTATTTTTTTCTTATTAACTAATTTAATAGTTATTTTAATTATCAAATAATAATCAAATTAACTTAGTAACTGAATAGTTAATTTACTATTTGAATAATTAAATAAATAATTTATTATTTCATTTAATAACTAAATTTTTATTTTTCTAATTAAATAATTAACTTATTAATTCAATAGTTAATTTAGTTGATTAAATAATTCACTAATTCATTTAATAACTAAATTTTTATTTTTTTAATTAAATAATTAACTTATTAATTCAATAGTTAATTCAGTTGATTAAATAATTTACTAATTCATTTTATAACTAAATTTTTATTTTTCTAATTAAATAATTAACTTATTAATTCAATAGTTAATTTAGTTGATTAAATAATTTACTAATTCATTTTGTAACTAAATTTTTATTTTCCTATTTCAAAAATTAACCTATTAATTAAATATACTTAATTCAAATTTTTTTTCTTTTTACTCTGATTTCTGGATTTTCATTTTTTTTTTGTTTTGTTTAAAGAATTGATCGGAGATTCCTACACACTTGGAAGATCAATGAATTGTGAAATTAATGTAATGATGCTGGGTTTGGAAAAAAAAATTGTCGACTGCATTAGTAAGCAGCATTTTAAAATTACTAAGGAAAAAATAAAGAGCTCGAATAACATTGAGGACATCACTGTCGTCTATATTGAGGATTTATCGCAAAACGGCACCTACGTGAATAAAGTGAAAATTGGAAAAGGAAACAGAGTTATTCTTGAAAATCACGACGTTATTTCACTTGCGCAGGCAAAATTTGCAGGTATAGAAAAAATTTTCGTATTCAAAATCATGAAGATAAAAATTTTAAATTGCACAAATAAAAAAAAAATTATAAAAAGAAAAAATTGAAATAAATAAAATATAATATAAATAAATAAAGCAATCATTATTTTTTTTAATTCATTTAGTAAAAAATTTCCATAAAATTCAATTTCAACAAGACTTAAATTCTCGTGAAGAATTTTATTACAATTTTTGAAAATAATTGAATTATTCTTGAGAATTTTACAATTAATGAAAAAATTTGAATTTTTGGTGAAGAATTTTATTACTTAAGAAAATAATTGAAAATTATAAAAAATTTTTTGAAAAGAATTGAATTTTTCTGAAAAATTTCGTTGAAATATAAATTTCATAATTAAATTTTTTCATAAATTTCATGACAATTTAATTATTTCTCACAAATTTCAATATAAATTCTTCGAAACATTTCAATTATTTTTATAAATAGTAAATTTTTTTGCAATAATTCTTTTATGTTTCGATAAATATTAAAATCCTTTGCAGAAATTTAATTATTTTCAATAAAATTTAAATAGAATTTCTCGAAAGAATTTTAATCTTCAAATATTAACATGAAATTCATTTATTTTCCCAAAAATTTTTGATAAATTCTTCGGAACAATTCAATTATTTTGTTTTTTATAAATAGTAATAAAATTCTTCGCAATTAAATTCAATCTTTTTTTTTATAAATAGTAATAAAATTCTTCGCAATTTAATTCAATTATTTTTCATACAATTTTCATAACATTTCTTTACAAAATTCAACGGCTTTAAAAATTTCAAATTACAAATTTTTTTAAAGAAACTCCATTAGTTTAAAAAAAAACTTGAATGAAATTCTTCAAAAAGAAATTAATTAGGATTTTTTAAAATTTTAATAAATTCCTTCACGAGAATTTAATAATGAACAACATTTTCTGAAGGAATTCTATTATTATGATATCAAATTTTTTAAATAAAATTCTTTGCATTAAATTCTTTTTGAAGAATTTGATTAATTATGAAAATAATTCAATTTCTTTCGAAGAATTTGTTTAAATTATGAAAATAATTGAAATTTTTGTTATTTATGACAATAATTGAATTTTTTTTTGAAGAATTTTCATTCTTATAGGAAAATTATAAAATTCTTGTGAAGAATTTTATTAGGATTTTTGAAAATAATTTGAATTATTCTTGAGAATTTTACAATTAATGAAAAAATTTGAATTTTTGGGAAGAATTTTATTATTTATGGAAATGAAATTTGAATTTTTGGGTAGAATTTTGTAATTTATAAAAAAAAATTGAATTTTTACTAAAAGATTTTATTATTTATGAAAATAATTGAATTTTTGAGAAAAATATTGTAATTTATAAAAAAAAATTGAATTTTTACTATAAAATTTTATTATTTATGAAAATAATTGAATTTTTGAGAAAAATATTGTAATTTATAAAAAAAAAAATTGAATTTTTACTAAAAGATTTTATTATTTATAAAAATAATTGAAATATTAAGAACAATTTTGTAATTTATCAAAAAAAAATTGAATTTCGACTAAAAACTTTTATTATTTATGAAAATAATTGAATTTTTGTTATTTATGACAATAATTGAATTTTTCTAAAGAATTTTGAATCTTACGATAATAATGAATTTCTCGAAAGAATTTTAATCTTCAAATATTAACATAAAATTCATTTAGTTTCTAAAATTTTTTGATAAATTCTTCGGAACAATTCAATTATTTTTTGTAAATAGTAATAAAATTCTTCTTCTTCAAAAAGATTGCTTTCAAAATTTTTAATTAAAATTTTTTGAAGTAATTCCATTAGTTTAAAAAAAAATTCAAAGAAATTCTTCAAAAGAATGTAATTAGGATTTTTGAAAATTCTTCACGAAAATTACCTCATTACGAACTTTATTAATATAGATTATTATTTACTTTCATTTATTATTTATTATTATTATTATTTATTTATTTATTTATTTGTGTTTTATAATTTTTATTAGTTAAACAAGCCTCGGTTATTGACTTTTTCAATTTTTTTTCCACTATTTTCCAATAAAGCGAATTGTTTTGACTTATATTAAAAAAAAATACGACACTGAATTTAGTGTCTTTTTGAAACTGTTTTTATTTTTTTTTACCTTTTCGACTTATTTTCTATTTGTAATCGACTGAAGTGTTTTTTTACTTTTTTGCTCGTTAAACTCGATCCGAGGCTTGTTATTATTATTATTTTTATTTATTATTATTGTTAGAATTATTATTTGTTACGTTTTTAATAATGTGTGCTTTCTTTTTTTTTCTCCCCTATTGTTTGAATACAGTTTATATATTTATGAATATTCAGGCCTATGAGGGCAACGATTTGCCGCCTGAAATAAAATCAAAATATGCAATATCTCGAAAATTAGGATCAGGCGCCTGTGGCGAAGTGAAATTGGTTTTCGCTAAAATACCGTGTAAAATGTTTGCAATGAAAATACTTTCCAAGAAAGGATTGACATTAACAAGTGACCCTGATAAATTTATCGACGACAGGAAAATTCTGAACGAAGTGGAGATTTTAAAGAAATTGCGACACGTGAGTTTTTTTTTTAATTCCTTTACAAGGGAGAAATTCTTCTTCTTCTTCCTGTTTTTTTTCTTCTTCTTCTTTTTCCTCTTTTTCTTTTTCTATTTCTTTTTTTTCTCCTTTTTCCTTTTTTTGTTTCTCTTTTTTTGCTCTTCTTCTTCCTTTATTTCTTTTTCTATTTTTTTCTTTTTATTTTTCCTTTTCTTTTTCTTCTTCTTCCTCTTTTTCTTTTTTAGAAGTTTTTTTTTTTAAAGAAGAAAAATTTTCTCTATACAATAATTTACAAATATAATTTTAAATAATGATTGAAATTGCGATATTTAAAAATTTGTTTTTTTTTCCGCAGCCGTGTGTGATAAAAACGGAAGAAGTTTTTAATACGAAAAATTCGGTTTACATTGTTCTTGAATTAATGGAAGGCGGCGAACTTTTTGACAGAATTCGTCAAACGCAAACTGGTTTGTCCGATAGAAATGCAAAATTAATATTCTATCAGGTTGCATTGGCAGTGCAGTATTTACATTCTGAGGGTATAACGCATCGTGATTTAAAGGTGAGAATTCTCTTCTTCTCATTGCAATTTAATCCTTTTTTTCAATATTAAAAGAAATTGTAATTTTCTATTTTTTTATTCTGCTACTTTTTGTTTTTATTTTCTCTCTCGTCTTTATTTTTTTTATTGTTTCTTCTGTTTTTGTATTTGATTTTTTTCTATTATTTATATTTATTAACAATATTATTAAATCAGGGTTGCCACGCAACCTGGGAACCTGGAAAACCTGCGGAAATGTCAGGAAATTTTTCTAAAAATTGAAAAAACCTGGAAAAGTCCGGGAATTTTGATCGAAATCCTGGAAAATTTATATTTGAAATCTAATTTTACTGAAATATTTCAAAATCAATTTAATTTTTAAAAGAATTGGAATTATAATTTTTATAAGTAGATGAACTTGAAAACATTTTCATTTAGAATTTTGTAAAACTTCAATTTTAAATGAATTTCATTAAAAAAAATTTTAAAAACTAGATTTTCAACAAAAACAAACTTAATAACTAAAATTCTTCTAAAATTATTAGAATTTTTAAATATATATTTAATTGATTATTTAAAAATAACGGATTTATAGAAGAATTTTAGTTAAAACGCTAAAACAAAATTGAATTTTGTAGCAAATACGTATATTTTTGGAGAAATTCAATTATTTTTAGAAAAAATAAGATTCAATTATTTTTTTTTATCTTTTACTATTTATTCTTCAAAGAATTAAATTATTTTCAAAAATTCCAATGAAATTCTTTTGTGACAATTTAATTTTTTTCAAAATAATTTTAATAAAACTCTTCGTAGAAATTTAATTGATTTCGAAATTTTTTAAAAATTCAATTATTTTCAATGTTTGCTATTTGAATAAAATTTCACGAAACAATTCAATTATTTAAGCCGAATGTTTAATAAAATTAGTCTGAAGAATTCAATTATTTTCAAACGTAATATAATTCTTCGCAAGAATCCAATTTTGTTTGAAAATTTACAAAAATTCTCGTCAAACTTTAAATTGTTTTTATAAATAATAACATTTTCCCCCGAAATTTAATTTTTTTCTCAAATATTATTAATATTGTTGGCAGAATTTCAATTATTTTTAATATTCAAGATTTTCATGGTATTTCTTGAAAAAAGAAATTATTAAATTTTATTTTTAATTTGTCTCTTGACAATAAATAATAATATTAGTTATGTTTAATAATAAAAAACAAAATAATTAAATTTTGATTAAAATTCTTTATGAAAATTCAATTTTAAGAAATATTTCATTATTATTCAATAAATTCTTTATTTTTATAGTTAAATAATTAATTTTTTGTAGAATTTTCTAATAAATTCCGTTCAATTTAATTATTTGACTCTAAATAAAAATATTTGATTAAATAATTAAACTTTATCAACAAATTTTTTAAATAATAATTGAATGCTTTTGAAAAAGTTTTTTAAATAATTGCATTTTTTGAAAAATATGATGAAAATTTTTTATATTACAAGTAATTTAAATTCTGCCAAGAATATTATAAATATTTGTGAAAATAATTGAATTGCGAAGAATTGATTTATTTTCAAACGCAATATTTTTGCGATTTTCTTCACAAAAATTCAATTATGTTTGAAAATTTACAAAAATTCTCGTCAAACTTTAAATTGTCTTTATAAATAATAACATTTTTCACCGAAATTTAATTATTTTCCCAAATATTATTTATATTGTTGGCAGAATTTCAATTATTTTTAATATTCAAGATTTTCGTCGTATTTCTTGAAAAATGAAATCATTAATTTTTTTTTAATTTGTCTTTTGACAATAAATAATAATAATAAACATAATATTTAAATTCTGACAAAATTTGTTATAAAAATTTCAACGTTCAATTCAATTATTTAATAAATTATTTATTTTCATAGTTAAATAATTGATTTCTTGTTGAATTTTCTAATAAATATTGATTTAAACATAATTTTCAGTAAAAATTGTCAATTATAATTGAATATCATATTAAACAATATTTATTTATTTGAAAATTCTACTTGAATTCCCTTATTTCACTGTAAAAATAAACATTTTTTAAAAATAATTAAACTTTTTGAAAAATTGAATTTTCATGAAGAATCAAGAATTTTTTAAATAATAATTGAATTCTTCTAAAACATTTTAATACAAATTTTTTTTAAGTATTTGCATTTTTGGAGAAATTTGATAAAAATTTTGTATATATTAAAAACTATTGAAATTGTGATAGGAATTTTATTAAAATTTTTCAGAAAATAATTGAATTTCGGAGGAAATTTTTATTATACATTTCATTTATAAAGATTATTTAAGTTTTGACGCGGGAATTTTTGACAATTTTGAAACATAATTGAATTTTTATTATGTTACTTTTGAAAATAATCGAATTTTTGGGGTTTCGAATAATTTTCTTATGAATAATAAACATTGTTTTAAAAAAGTGGAAAAATTACTTTTTCTAAACTGGAAAACCGGGAAAAGTCAGGGAATTTGAAAAAGGTAGAAGCGTGGCAACCCTGTATTATTATTATTATTATTATTATTATTATTATTATATTTTTATTATTATTATTATTATTATTATTATTATTATTACTATTATTATTAAATAAATTGCTAATGAAATATTTATTAGTGATGAATGTTGAAAATTTACAGCCGGAAAATATTCTCCTGGCTTGCGACAAGGAAGTGACTTTAGTGAAAGTCAGCGATTTTGGACTATCGAAATTTGTCGACGCCGAAACAATGATGAAGACATTTTGCGGTACGATGATGTACGTTGCGCCGGAAATTTTATTGACACATGGACGTGGCGCGTACACGAATAAAGTTGACGTATGGAGTTTGGGTGTTATTCTTTACACTTGTCTCAGTGCATTAACGCCATTCAATAACAATAATCCGAGAATAAGTCTCTACGAGCAAATCACTCAAGGTTTATATAATTTTCCCCAATCGCGTTTTGAAAATGTTGATGACAAGGCAAAGGATCTAGTAAGATATTGTTTTTTTTTTCCGCCCCTATTCTTTTCAATTAATTTCATCATTTCACTTACACTATTCAATTATTTTGTTTTTTTTTCCAGATAAAGTGTATGATGACATTGGATCCAAAGAAACGATTATCAATCGATCAAGTGATAAAACATAAATGGCTGTGCGATTCAACAATGAGAACAACGGTTCTCGATTTGTTTCGAGTGTCAGGTGATAATCAAAATTATGCACCATTCTTGGAGAATCAAATGAAAAATATGAGACTGTCGGAGAGAAGACCAATAACACACGCTCCAACCTTTACACAAGTCGCGAAAAGACCAAGATACGACTTTTCCGATCCCAGGTTGTAAATAACAAAACAAAAAAAAAAAAGCCAAACAATATTTATTTTATAAATAATATTTATAAATATGTAAAATAGAGAAATTTTTCGAAAAACGAACAAAGAAACAAAAAAAAAAAAGAAGACGACTCTGAATTTAATATTCAGTCGAAACTAATGATCGTGATATTTAAAAAGATAAAAAAAATGAAACAAATACTGTGAGATTAATTAATAGAGTAAATGAAAAGTTTAACTTTTTAAAAAAAAAAATAGTTTAATTGTGCTATGTTCAAATATGTTTTCTTTTTGTCTCTCTCTGTCTTTCTATCTATTTTTATTTTTTCCTTAAATTTGTTACTATTTCAAAAGTAGAAATTAATTTTTGTTATTAAATCTACAGTTTGACCAAAGTCTCTGTCTAATAAAGAAAACATTTTGTAAATGAATTTTTTTCAAAAAAAAAAGAAGTCTTTTAAAGTGAAGAGAAAAAAAAATAAAGAACAAGTTATTTTTTTTATGTAAACGGTCAATTTTTTTTTGTAAAACAAAACCCTTTTTTCTTTTTGTTAAAGTAAAAACAGGAGAATTTTCGACAGAATTACTGAGAAAAAAAAACTGTATGAAAATTTCTCAAAACTTTAATGTACAAATTTTTTTAACTTTCTTTGATTTACAGAAGAGAGAATTTTTTTTTTGTAATAATTTTTATTGGCGCGAAATCGGTACGCAGGGATTTGGCAGCGGACTCTCGAGCTCTGGGGGCGGTTTCTTCTTTAATCCAGCCAAGTACATTTTTATGTGCGCCACAGCTTTTCCTGGATTAAGACCCTACGTGGAAAATAAGAGAGAGAGAGAGGAAAAAAAATAATTAATTAAATTCAAAGTAAATTTGAAAAGAAGAAAGAAAAAACGTTACTTTTGGACACGTTTTTGTGCAATTGAAAATTGTGTGACATCGAAATACGGAGAAATAGTCACGTAAATTCTTCAAACGTTGCTCGTGACACAAATCTCGTGAATCCATAATCCATCGGTAGGCCTGTAATTTTTTTTTTATTTTAATTACCACCTTAACTTTGCGATGGCAAAGATTTTTGCCTTCAAAATCTTTGCCTCATTGCAATTTTAGAAGTGAATTTTATTATTATTGTTAAAATTAATATTTTTTGAAATTCTTTTACTATTAGGTATTTTAAATTTCAATTTTTTTTACTATTAGGTATTTTAAATTTAAATTCTTCTACTATTAAGTATTTATTAATTTTGCTCTTCAATTTGAATTATTTTTACTATTGAGTAGTTTAAAATTTCATTGATTTCAACAATTACTTAATTATATTTGAATTTTCTCATGATTTCAGTGTCACCTGTAATAAAACTGCGGGTCCCAAATATTTATCCTCGTGCCACCAATACGGAGGACATGCGAAGGAACAACAACCGCACAATATACACTCGTAGAGTCCATCGAGTTTTTCTCTCTCCTTTTGTGTTTGCAAAATTTGCCTCTCGCCGAGAAAAGTCTCCTCGCCGGGTCTTTTTAATTGAGGCTCAATACTTTTGTACTGCTCTAAAAATCTCGTCATGTCGGGCACCAAGTCGCGTATCACGTACGTGTGCGGCAGGGGATAAATTATTAAAGGCTTCGTTACATCCTCGTTAATTTTTCTAAAACAAAAACAGATTTTATTTATTATTATTTATAAAAAATAATTGAAATTTTTGCGTAGAATTCGGGGTTGCCACAGGTCAGGGAAGTCAGGGAATTCAGAGAAAAGTCAGGAAAAGTAAAATTGAACAGGAAAGTCAGGGATAATCAGGGATTTTTAGTAAAAGTACTGGAAAAAATCGAATTTCAAAAATTCATGAAAAAACTTTAAATTTTGATGTTTTTTTTGCCTTGTAAACTATAAAAATAACCACGAATTTTAATACAAAACCGTGAAATTTGTCTATTTCAGACAATAATTTCTTTTTAAAGAACTATCATAAAATTATTACTTATAAATTATGTGTAATTAATAATTTTTACAATTTTCATAAATACTAGATTGATAAAAGAATTTTAGTTAAAAATACTAAAGAAATTAAATTTTGGAAAAGTTACAAATAATTACAGAAATTCAATTATTTTCAAAACTAATAAAATTTTTCGAAGAAATTCAATTATATTCAAAAATTAAAAAAAATTCTGGTCACTTCAATTATATCTTTAAAAATCAAAAAATTCTTCTCCAAAATTCAATTATGTTCCAAATTTTTTTTTAAAATTCTCGTAAAAATTTCAATTATCTTTATAAATGATACAATTCTTCTTCGAAATTCAATTATTTTTAAAAACTTTAATAAAATTCTTGGCAAAATTTCACAGGAATTCAATAATTTACCAAATTTTTGATAAATTTCTTTTAAATAAACCAATTATTTTCATAAATAATCAAATTTCTTCACCGAAATTCAATTATTTTTATAAATTTTAATTTAATTTTAAAAATTTAATTAGTTTCCAAATTTATTTAAAAAATTCAATTATGTTACAAATTCATTTAAAAATTTCAATTATTTTTCCAAATTTATATTAAAAATTCAATTATTGTCCAAATTTATTTCATAAATTCAATTATTTTTCAACTTTACTTTAAAAATTCAATTATTGTCCAAAGTTATTTAAAAAATTCAATTATTTACCAAATTTATTTTAAAAATTCAATTCTTTTCTAATTTTATTTTAAAAATTCAATTATTTTCTCAATTTATTTTAAAAGTTCAATTATTTTCTAAATCTACTTTAAAAATTCAATTATTGTTCAAATTTATTTTAAAAATTCAATTATTGTCCAAATTTATTTTAAAAATTCAATGATTTTTCCAAATTTATTTTAAAAATTCAATTATTTTACAAATTGATTTTAAAAATTCAATTATTTTCCAAATCTAGTTTAATAATTCAATTATTTTCTAAATTTACTTTAAAAGTTCAATTATTTTCTAATTTTATTTTAAAAATTCAATTATTTAATATAAAAAATTTCAAATAATTTTTCGAAAAATATCAATTATTTAAAATGAGTTTTTAAAATCAATTTGTAAAATAATTGAATTTTTAAAATAAATGTAACAAAGTTCTTTTCAAGAATTCAATTATTTTTAGAAATAGTAAAATTCTTCATCGAAATTCAATTATTTTTATAAACTTGAATAAAATTCGTTGGAAGAATTAAATTATTTTCAAAAGTAATAAAATTCTTCGCAGAAATTCATATATGTTCAAAAATTTTTGTCAAAATTTCAATTATCTTTATAAATAATAAAATTCTTCAACATTCATTTATTTAAAAAAAATTGTTAAATTCTGGTCAAAATTTAAATATAATTTAAAAACTTTAATAAAATTCTTGGCAAAATTTCACAGGAATTCAATAATTTATGAAATTTTGACTAAATTTCTTTGAAATAATTCAATTATTTTCATAAATAATAAAATTTTCACGTGAGTTTAATTATTTAATATACAAATTTTTACAAAATTTTTTGAAAAATATCAATTATTTACAAGAATATAATTATTTTCATAAATAATAAAATTCTCCACCGAAATTCAATTATTTTAGAAAAATTTTAATAACATATTTGGAAATTTTTTAAAAATTATTTTCATGAATAATAAAACTCATCGCAGGATTTTAATTAATTTTGGATACAATATTTTAATCAGATTCCTCGAAAAATGTAATTATTCTTAAAAATTCTATTAAAATTTGTCAAAAGAATTCAATTATTGAAAAATTTGTTGATAAAATTCTTTATGAGATTTCAATTTTAACAAACATTCAATTATTCAATAAATAATTTATTTTTCAATTTAAATAATTGAATTTTTTTAGAATTTTCTAACAAAAATTGATTAAAAAATGAAATTACCGAATAATCGATTTATTGTTTATGAAAATAATTGAATTATTGCAACGAATTTTTATTACAATTTTTTCAAATAATTGAATTTTTATGAGAAAATTTAATACTTTTAAAAATAATTGAATTCTTGCGAAGGATTTTATTAGGATTTTTGTAAATAATAAAATTTTTGTTGAAAAATTTCATGGTTATTTAAATTATAAGAAAACATGAAGAAGATGAATTATGTTTTGTAATAATATTCTTATAAATTGTTGAGTTTCGAAAAGTTCTGAATTTGAATGTTCTGAAGAATTTTAATTCCCGTGGAAAAGTAGTGATTAAATATTTATTTAAAAATTTAGTTATTGATGTTTTTGAATAATTTTATAATTAATGAAATTTGTAAATAAATTTAATAGAACATTGTTTTGAGTATCTAATAATTTTTAGAGTGAATCAGAATATTTTTTTCATGGTCAGGGAAAAAGTGAGAATTTTGTCTGGAAATCAGGGAAAAATAAAATTAAATATTTGTGGCAACCCTGAGAATGTAATCAAAATTTTTGAATAACACTTAAAATTCTTGAATAAATAATAAAATAGGTTTTATTTTGTATAACTTTCTTTAGTTTGAAAGCTGCTTTTTGCTACTTTTGTTTATTTATTATTTATTGGAAAATTCACCTTTTTCTCATTCGTTACTTGTTTATTTATTCAAGAATTTTTAGTTTCTTATTTATTTTGTCTGTTGGTTACTATTTTATTTAATAGAAAATTTAATTGTTTGTTTATTTATTTTTTGATTGAATTTTCTAAATTTTGGGTGAAAAAGGAAATTTTTTATTGAAAGAAGAAATTTGAAAATTGTAAATTGTAAATTGAAGATTGAAGATTGAAGATTGAAGATTGAAGATTAAAAATTGAAAATAGAAAATTAAAAAACTCACGTGATACAAGCGAGTGTATTGACGCCGTTGATGTTCATTGAACAACTTCCGCAAATTCCCTCGCGACACGATCTTCTAAATGCCAACGTTGTGTCTTGTTCCTTGATTGTTTGCAAAACATCGAGAACCATTGTTCCACATTTATTTAAATCGACTTTATATTCTTGAATGTAGGGCTTCTTCGTTGGATTGTCGGGATTCCAACGATAAATCTTCACTGTTTTCACTTTTGTTTCAGACGATTTTACCTTTTAATCGAAAATAATATAATTTTTCACTATTTCAAAATAATATTTACAGAATACTTTTTTTCACGAAAAATAATTTTTTTTCTATTTTCTGCGTATTTTAATATTGAGAAGAATTTTTTTCCCCAAATAATTTTTCACTATTTTCTATGTTTCAAAGGCAAAAAATATTATTATTTAAGAATTTTTTTCCAAATATTGTTTTCACTATTTTCTTTTTTTAATATTGAAGAATTTTTTCCCCAAATAATTATTCACTATTTTCTATTTTTAAAATACAAAAAATTATTATTAAAGAATTTTTTTCGAAAATATTTTTTTTCAATATTTTCTGTGTTTTAATTAAATAATTATTTTTTTTCAAATATTTTTTACTTCTTTTGTGTGTTTATTAATATAACAGAATTTTTTTTCTCAAATATTTTCCCCATTTTTTGTATTTTAGTTAAAGAATCTATTCTTGTAAATCTATTTTTTCTAGAACAAAAAATATTCTCTATTTTCTGTATTTCAATGTTGAAGAATTATTTTTTTCTAAATTAATTTTTCCTTTTCTCTTTACATTCTGTTCATTCAATTTTGGAAAATCTGATTTCTCCCCATTTTTCTCCACTGCAATTGCAAATTGTTTTTTTGAATTTTGCTGAATCCATTGATTTTCCTTTTTTCCGTTACCAATATTTAATCGCGTGCGAAAAAATCGATACATTTTTCAATAAAAAAAAAAAAATTCGCCTCTTTCATTTGCTCTGAAAATTCAAATTTTTTATTTATTTCTTTTTTTTAAATTATAACCAAAAAAATATTTTGATTCCCCCTTTTTTTTGCATTTTATAAAGTTTTATTTACCTTTTTTATCGGCAATTTTTTTTTGTATGTTTGGAAAAAATACTCAAGTTTTTTTTCTTTTTTGTTGGGAATTTTTTTATTTTCGAAACATTCGAAATGTCATTTTTTCGAAAAGTTGGTGATTTTTTATTTTCGATTTGGAGAAAACAAGTGACAATCATTTATTTGCAAAATTGACTAATTGTTTGTGTTAACAATTATTATTTGGAATTTTTTTTTACTGTAAAATTGTTGAAAAATTTTATTATTTATAATTTTTTATATTCATTATGGAAAAAAATATTGTTTCAGCCATTTTTAGAATAAAAAAACGAAGAATTAATTTTTTTTAATTAAAAGAGGAGGAAAATTGTTAATTTTGTTGAAAAAATATTTTTCGAACTAAAAATATTAATTTTTTTTTATAAATTTTGCAAAAAGAGGAAAAAAAGAATTTATTTAATTAATTTTTTAAATTAGAAATTTTATTCATTAAAGGAAAAAGAAAATTGTTAATTTTGAAAATAATATTTTTCGATCTAAAAATATTGATTTTTGTTAGAAATTTCGAAAAAAAAACCAAAATAAGAATTTATTTAGTTCATTTTTTTGAATAAAAAATTTTAAATTCATTAAAAGAGGGAAAAAATTGTTAATTTTGTTGTAAAAAATATTTTTTAAACTAAAAATATTAATTTTTATTAGAAATTTCGAAAAAAACCAAAATAAAAATTTATTTAGTTAATTTTTTTAAATAAAAAATTTTAAATTCATTAAAAGAGGGAGAAAATTGTTAATTTTGTTGTAAAAAATATTTTTTAAACTAAAAATATTAATTTTTATTAGAAATTTCGAAAAAAAACCAAAATAAAAATTTATTTAGTTAATTTTTTTTAATAAAAAATTTTAAATTCATTAAAAGAGAGGAAAAATTGTTAATTTTGTTGTAAAGAATATTTTTTGAACTAAAAATATTCATTTTTGTTAGAAATTTCGAAAAAAAGGGAAAGAAAAATTTTTTTCTAATAATAAAATTAAAAGAAGAGAAAATAATTATCAACTTTGTTATAAAAATATATTTTTTAAACTAAATGAAAATAAAATTGTTTATTTTTGTCATAAAAAATTTTTTTTGTTAATTATTCAACAAAATGCAAAAAAGAAAAATTTTTTCCCTAAATTTACATTAATTTAAAAAAAGTTAAATATTTTTTTCTAATAAATTAACAACAAAAAAATATTATTGTTTTCTAGAATAATTTTTTTTTCCATTCACTTCGTCAATATTACGGATAACCTTTAACATTTATTACACAAAGTTTGATAACCGAGAAATATTATTAAAATAATAATAATAAGAAGAAGAAAAAATTTTTTTAAAGAAAAATATGAATAAAAATTATTATTATAAATTATTTTAGTTAAATAAAAATATTAATAAAAATATGAATAAAAAATAAATTAAAACCTAAGAAAAAAAATTAATAAACAATTTTTCTTGATTACTTTCTTTGAGAAATTCGATAAATAAATTCCAAGTGTCATTTGAATTTACCAAAAAAATAAAAACAGTAAAGATTGTAAAATTATCAATATTTTTGCGATAAAGAAAAAATAATTACGAAATGATTATTTTTTTTTTTGTAACGTTCAAAGATCCCCCGCGGTGATTATTGATGAAAATCGATTGGCTTTCAAATATCACGTGACATTTAATTTAGAGAATATTCGAAATTTTATTGGACGCGCAGTAGTTGAACACAAAGAGAGAGAGAGAGAGAGTTGGAAGATTTTTTTGGACGCATGTGCGCGTGTTAAATTAAAGCAGACGATATAGAATATATAATATTTTCTACCGAGTCCGGTTTTTATTTCCCTTTTACCACCTGTTGATTTAATTTTTCAAATAATAATTATTCCTGAGTGAAATTTATTTCTAAAAATAGAAAAAATTGCATTCTTTGCTTCATTTTGGGTAAGTAATAATTTTGAATTTATTTTATAAAAACACTTTTCTTTTATAATATATAAATACAAGAATGAAATTTTTTCTTTCATCTTTTTTCCAAGGTCACGGGGAGATTTAATTTTAGTTGCGAGAAGAGATTCTCTCTAATCTTCTGATTAATATATTATTATTATTATTATTATTGAAGAGAAAAAAAACAATAGCAATTTTTTTACGGGAATTTATTTTTCTCTTATTTTTAATTATTACTGTCAATTATTAATTATTGAAAATATTAATATTATTACTATTATTATTATTATTATAATTATTATTATTATTATTATTATTATTATTATTATTATTATAATTATTAATTATTATTATTAATTATTTATTAATTATTTAGATTTATACAATCAATTATTAATAATAATTATAATTATTCAAATAATTTATTTCCTAGAATTTTTTATGTTAAATTTAATTTTAATTTTCCATTTTTTTAAATTAATTTTTGTTCACATCTTTGGTTGGCTAATTTTTTTTTTTTTTTTTTTTTTTGCAGCAATGTCACAAAAATCGATTTTGGTCATTGGAAGCGGTGGAAGAGAACATGCAATTTGTTGGAAACTTTCTCAATCGAAAGAGGTATTTTTATGTATTTAAATTTTTTGTTTTTAAATTTCTAAGAAAAAGGAAGAAATTATTTTTATTTTTTTAAAAAATATTTTATTTTATTTAATTAATTAATTAATTAATTTATTTAATTATTTTAATTATTTTAATTATTTTAATTTATTTATATTTTTAATTATTTTAATTTATTTCTATTTCTTTCTATTAATTACATATTTTTATTTCACATTTATTCTATTTTATTTACATTTTTTTTTTATTTCTTTATTTTATTTATTTATTTCAAAATAAAAAAAATTATTAATTGGAATTAAAAATAAATTTAAGGTGAAAAATGTATTCGTCGCTCCTGGAAATTGTGGAATGGCTTTGGAGCCAAAAGTTTCTTTGATTAAACTCGACATTAATGACAATAAGGTAATTTGTTTATTCAAAAATAACAATTATTATTTTTGAACTAAATTTCTCCCTTGTTTCTTTTCTATTTTACAGAAAAAGTAAAAAACATTAAATTCTTGCAAAAGAATTTTTCCAAAAGAGAAAAAAAAATTGAAAATAATTTAATTCTTTTGAAGAATTTCTTTGAATTTTTTTTTTGTTTCCGAGTAATGGATTTTTATTAATTATTTTTTAATTAAAAATTTTGAATGATATTGAATTTTACGAAGAATTTCTCCAAAGTTTTTTTTTTTAATAATTAAAATTCAAGAATTACTTTTTTTGAAATTTCTTTAAAAAAAAATTTTAGAAAATAAATTCTTCTCTGAATTTGATTACAATTTTAAAAAATAATTGAATTGTTGGAAAAATTTCCAGATTTTTTCCTTTTTTTTCTTTAATGTAATTTAAATTTTAGAAAGTAATTGAATTCTTTTGAAAAATTTACGAAAATAATTTAATTTCAGCGCAGAACTTTACTGAAGGTTTTGAAAAATAATTAAAATTCTTTCGAAGAATGTAAAAATAATAAAATAAATAATTTGCAGACTGTCGCCGAGTGGTGCAAGGAAAATGAAATAAATTTAGTCGTCGTTGGTCCCGAGGCTTATTTGGCAAATGGCTTAAGTGACGAATTGAAAAAGAACCAAATTCCATGCTTTGGACCGGAAAAATTGGGAGCACAAATCGAAACTGACAAAAATTGGGCCAAAGCATTTATGGATAGGCACAAAATTCCCACTGCAAATTGGAAAAGTTTCACCGATCCCGAAGAGGCGAAAAAATTCATCAAAACGTATTTAATAGTTTTTTTGTCAATTAATTTTCATTTTGAATTTAATTCTTATTAATTGTCAATTATAATTTGGTTAATTTTCTACTTTCCTCAACATAAATTTCACATTAATTCTTTATTTTTGAATTTTAATTCATTGTTTCAAAATATTTTAATTTTCAAACTTCCAATTAATTTAATTTCAATTTTGTAAATTTAAAGTGTAATTTCAATTTTGTAAATTCAAACGTTATTTCAATTTTGTAAATTTAAAAGTAATTTCAATTTTGTAAATTCCAATTAATTTCAATTTTTAATATAATTTTTTTTAAAGATTTTATTTTTAAAAAAAAGTTAATTTAATTTTCTTCAATTTAAGAGAAGAGAATTCTGTTTTTGAAATGAAAAAAAAACTCTCTCTTTTTTTTAAGAATGAAAAATTCTTTTCACTTTTTTGTGAATTAAAGGAAAATTTTTACTACTTTAGAAAAATAATTCTTTGATTTTTTTTAACTTCTATTAATTCTTCAGTTGATGAAAAAATAATTTTTGTTTTCCCTTTTTTCGAAGGGCAACTTTCAAGGCGCTGGTGGTAAAAGCTTCGGGCTTGGCTGCGGGAAAAGGTGTCGTCGTCGCGGAGAATAACGACGAGGCTTGTAAAGCAGTCGACGAAATTTTGGGAGAGAAAAAATTCGGCTCCGCTGGCGAGACGATTGTCGTCGAGGAACTTTTAGAGGGCGAGGAAGTTTCCTTGCTCGCCTTCACTGACGGTATTTTTTTCATTTTCTTCTTGCTCTCAAATTCCAATCATTTAACGCTAAAACAAAATTGAATTTTGCAGCAAATACGAATATTATTGGAGAAATTCAACTATTTTTTTGGTAAAAATAAAATTTAATTATTTTTTTTATCTTTTATTATTTATTCTTCAAAGAATTAAATTATTTTTAAAAATTCCAATGAAATTCCTTTTGTGACAATTTAATTTTTTTCACAAAATAATTTAAATACAACTCTTCGTAGAAATTTAATTGATTTCGAAATTTTTTTAAAATTCAATTATTTTCAACGTTTGCTATTTGAATAAAATTTCACGAAACAATTCAATTATTTAAGCCGAATGTTTAATAAAATTAGTCTGAAGAATTCAATTATTTTCAAACGTAATATAATTCTTTGCAAAAATCCAATTAGGTTTAAAAATTTACAAAAATTCTCGTCAAACTTTAAATTGTCTTTATAAATAATAACATTTTTCCCCGAAATTTAATTTTTTTCTCAAATATTATTAATATTGTTGGCAGAATTTCAATTATTTTTAATATTCAAGATTTTCATGGTATTTCTTGAAAAAGGAAATTATTAAATTTTATTTTTAATTTGTCTCTTGACAATAAATAATAATATTAGTTATGTTTAATAATAAAAAACAAAATAATTAAATTTTGTTTAAAATTCTGTATGAAAATTTAATTTTAAGAAATATTTCATTATTATTCAATAAAATCTTTATTTTTATTGTTAAATAATTAATTTCTTGTAGAATTTTCTAATAAATTCCGTTCAATTTAATTATTTGACTCTAAATAAAAATATTTGATTAAATAATTAAACTTTATCAACAAATTTTTTGAATAATAACTGAATGCTTTTGAAAAAGTTTTTTAAATAATTGCATTTTTTGAAAAATATGATGAAAATTTTTTATATTACAAGTAATTGAAATTCTGCCAAGAATATTATAAATATTTGTGAAAATAATTGAAATGCGAAGAATTGATTTGTTTTCAAACGCAATATTTTTGCGATTTTCTTCACAAAAATTCAATTATGTTTGAAAATTTACAAAAATTCTCGTCAAACTTTAAATTGTCTTTATAAATAATAACATTTTTCCCGAAATTTATTTATTTTCTCAAATATTATTAATATTGTTGGCAGAATTTCAATTATTTTTAATATTCAAGATTTTCGTCGTATTTCTTGAAAAATGAAATCATTAATTTTTTTTAAATTTGTCTTTTGACAATAAATAATAATAATAAACATAATAATTAAATTCTGACAAAATTTGTTATAAAAATTTCAACGTTCAATTCAATTATTTATTAAATTATTTATTTTTATAGTTAAATATTTGATTTCTTGTAGAATTTTCTAATAAATATTGATTTAAACATAATTTTCAGTAAAAATTGTCAATTATAATTGAATATCATATTAAACAATATTTATTTATTTGAAAATTCTACTTGAATTCCCTTATTTCACTGTAAAATTAAACATTTTTTAAAAATAATTAAACTTTTTGAAAAATTGAATTTTCATGAAGAATCAAGAATTTTTTAAATAATAATTGAATTCTTCTAAAACATTTTAATACAATTTTTTTTTAAGTATTTGCATTTTTCGAGAAATTTGATAAAAATTTTGTTATATTAAAAACTATTGAAATTGTGTAAAGAATTTTATTAAAATTTTTCAGAAAATAATTGAATTTCGGAGGAAATTTTTATCATACTTTTTATTTATAAAGATTATTTAAGTTTTGACGCGGGAATTTTTGACAATTTTGAAACCTAATTGGATTTTTATCATGTTACTTTTGAAAATAATCGATTTTTTGGGGTTTCGAATAATTTTCTTATGAATAATAAACGTTGTTTTAAAAAACTGGAAAAATTACTTTTTCCAAACTGGAAAATCTGGAAAAGTCAAGGAATTAGAAAAAAGTAGAAGCGTGGCAACCCTGATTTATTAAAATTATTTTTCTACTTTAATATTCTTTTAATTAAAATATTAATTTAAATTTTTTAAGTAACGTTGAAAAGAAAGTAAAATAGAAAAATTTAGAATAGAAAATGTTTATAAATGGAATTTTGTAATTATTCTAGGAAAAACGGTGGTCAATATGCTTCCCGCTCAGGATCACAAGAGAATTTTTGACAATGATCTTGGACCAAATACGGGTGGAGTGGGAGCTTATTGTCCTTGTCCTTTTTTGAACGAGAAACAACAGAGGGAAGTGAAGGAAAATATTTTGCAAAAAACAATCGACGGACTGCGAATGGAAAATATTCCATTTGTTGGTAATTTTTTTTTTCTTTCTGAATTGTTTATTATTTCTTTATTATATTCAAAAATATAAATTCTCTTTTTAGATTGTCCCTTAAAAGTGTGTGTGTTTTTTTTCTTATTTAAACCAAAGATAATGTTGTGAAAATATTTTATATCCTTTTTTTGGTCTTACGAAATTTTTGCAGGTGTTTTGTACGCCGGTCTCATGATTACGGAAAGTGGACCGAAAGTTTTGGAGTTCAATTGTCGATTTGGCGATCCAGAGACGCAAATTCTTCTGCCTTTGCTGAATTCCGATCTTTTCACAATTATGATGGTAAATATTTGTCATTTCTTTTGAAAAGAATATCTTTTTTTCTTTAATTTCTCTATTTTTCCTTATTTATGTTCTCCCTTTTTTTTGGAGCAAAATATACTTTTATTTTCTTATTTCATTTACAAAGTATTTGTTTTTTTTCAATTTTATTTTAAAAATTTTTAATTTTTCCATTTTTACTTAAGAAATAATTTTTTATTTCTCTATTTCTACTTGGAAAATAATTTTTCATTTCTCTATTTTATTTTTACATACGATTTTAGTTTAGAACGAAATAATTTTTATTTCCCTGATTTTATTTATAAATTTTTACTATTTTTATTTAAAAAAAAAGTATTTTTTCTTTCTCTAATTTTTTAATTTTTATTTATTTCTCTGTTCTCTTTGTTTTATTTATTTATTTATTTATTTTGCTAATTTCTCTTCGTTTTCCTGCGTTTAGTCCTGCTGCGAGGGAACTTTAGACGAAAATCTCGTTTCCTGGAGGAGAGATATTTTCGGCGTTGGCGTGATTCTTGCATCGAAAGGCTATCCAGAGTCGTCGTCAAAGGGCGAAATAATAACTGGCGTTGAAAATTCCAATTCCCAACGGGATTGTTTGATATTTCACAGTGGAACGAATTTATCACCGACTGGAGATTTACTCACGAATGGTGAATGCAAAATAAATTAATTATTAATTGACAAATTGGCAAATTAACAAATTGACGAATTGAGAAATTGACAAATTGACGAATTAACAAATTGACAAATTGAAAAATTAACAAACTAACAAATTAATTAATCTTTGAAACATTTTTTTAAATAATAACAATTCCAAATGAATAAAAAACGAAATGTATTAGTTTTTAGTTGAAATTAAAATATGAAAAAAAGGAATTAATTTTTTTTCTGTTTCTCAGGTGGTCGGGTGTTAATCGCCGCTTCTTTATCGTCGTCATTGGCTTCGGCCGCTGCAAAAGCAACGTCGATGGCGCGAAATATTTCCTTCGACGGGAAACAATTTCGAACGGACATTGCACACAAAGGAATCGCAAGGTGTTGAAAAGAAAATAATTCCATCTTTTTACTTCAAAGCATTTATTTCTTTTTCTTTTTAATTTTTCCCCCTATTTATTTTCTTTTCTATTTAATTTTTTCCCCTATTTATTTCTTTTCTGTTTAATTTTTTTCCCTATTTATTTCTTTTCTTTTCAATTTTTTTCTCTCTTTCTACTTCTATTTATTTTTTTTCATTTTTTTTATACATTTTCTTTTTTGTTAATAAAACAGAAAGAAAAGAAATTTCTAAATTCAATTTTTTCTGTTTTATAATATAATTATGTAAAGAAAGAAAAAATTTTCAGATCGATTCTCGAGCATGGAGAATTAACGTACAAAAGTAGTGGCGTGAATATTGAGGCTGGCGATTCATTCGTGGAGAATATCAAGAAAATGGTGAGCTCGACAAAAAGAACAGGATTGTTGGGAAGTATCGGAGGATTTGGCGGTTTATTCGACGCTAAAGTTGCCGGTTATCAGGAACCACTTCTAGTCTCTGGAACCGATGGCGTTGGAACTAAATTGAAAGTAAATATATAAATATTTCTATGGTAATTAATCAAAAAATTAGTTAAAAAAAATGTTAGTTAAAAAAACGTAAAATTTTTCAATTTTACGATTATTTTTCAATTCAGTTTTTTCTTGTGTTTTTTTTAAAGATAGCGTTCGAATGCGATAAGCACAATTCAGTGGGAATCGATTTGGTCGCAATGTGCGTGAACGATGTTCTTGCTCATGGAGCCGAGCCATTATTTTTCCTCGACTATTTCGCCTGCGGAAAATTGAATATCGAAAGAGCGGCGGAAGTTGTAAGTGGAATTGTCGAAGGCTGCAAACAAGCCGGCTGCGCATTGGTAATTTTTTTTTTTTACTTTAATTTGCAAAATTTCCCCAACTTTAAAAAAAAAAAAATTTCATCTTACAAAATTTTCTCTTCTCAAAAAACAAGAATTTATCGTATTTATAAAATTATTTTTTCCATTAAATAAGCAAAGTTAAAACGATTCTTTATTTTGAATAAAGAAACTAAAGTAGTTTACTAATTGTAAGTAGAGGAAAGAAAATTATTTTTTCTATTAAATAAGCAAAGATAAAAAGATTCTTTATTTTGAATAATGAAACTAAAGTAGTTTACTAATTGTAAGTAGAGTAAAGAAAATTATTTATTTAATAAAGAAAGTAAGAAAAATTATTTAGTGAATGAAATAAAGAGTGAAAATCGTCGAATTATTGCAAAGAATTTAATCAAAAAAATTAGATAATATAATAGAATTTCTCCTAAAAATATTACTAAATTCTTCTTTAAAAAAAAAAAAAAAAAAAAAATAGGTGGGAGGAGAAACTGCGGAGATGCCGGAAATGTACAAAGAGGGAGAATACGATTTGGCTGGATTCGCGGTGGGCGCTGTGGAGAAAAATCATTTAATGCCAAGAAGAAATGACATGAAGTCAAATGACATTGTTATTGGACTTCCGTCGAGTGGAATTCACAGCAATGGTTTTAGTCTCGTTAGAAAAATCATGAAACTAGCCGATAAATCCTACGACGATCAGACGCCGTTCTCGAATAAAACGTTTGGTAATAAAAAGGGGAAAACAAAATGAAAACTAATTTTTAATTTTCTATTTTTTTCATTTTAGTTTCTTTTCAATTTATTTTAAATTTCTCTTGAATTTCTTTGAATCACTTTTTAATTTCCTTTTTAATTTCTTTTGAATTTCTTTGAAACCCTTTTTTATTTTTATTCAATTTCTTTTGAATTTATTTCGAATTTCTTTAAATCACTTTTCAATTTCTTTTCAATTTATTTTGAATTTCTTTGAATCTCTTTTTAATTTATTTTCAATTTCTTTTCAATTTCTTTTTAGTTTCTTTTGAATTTCTTTGAATCTCTTTTTAATTTCTTTTCAATTTATATTAAATTTCTCTTGAATTTCTTTGAATCTCTTTTTAATTTCTTTTCAATTTCTTTTCAATTTCTTTGAAACACTTTTTTATTTCTTTTCAATTTCGTTTAAATTTATTTTGAATTTATTTTGAATTTATTTCGAATTTCTTTGAATCTCTTTTTAATTTCTTTGAATCTCTTTTTAATTTCTTTTCAATTTATTTTGAATTTCTTTTCAATTTCCTTTCAGTTTCTTTTGAATTTATTTGAATCTCTTTTTAATTTCTTTTCATTTTATTTTAAATTCTTTTGAATTTCTTTGAATCTCTTTTTAATATCTTTTCAATTTCTCTTGAATTTCTTTGAAACCCTTTTTTTATTTCATTTCAATTTCTTTTCAATTTATTTTGAATTTATTTCTAATTTCTTTGAATCTCTTTTTAATTTCTGTTCAATTTATTTTGAATTTAATTTGATTTTCTTTTGAATCTCTTTTGAATTTCTTTTTTAATTTCTTTATAATTTCTTATTTTTAATTTAAACTTTTTTTTGGCTTATTTAATTTTAAAAAGAATTCTCTTCTGTTTATAGGCGAAGAATTTTTAACGCCGACGAAAATTTACTCGAAGGGCGTTCTTCCTGCTTTGAGGACGAATTTAGTTAAGGGATTCGCTCACATTACTGGCGGAGGATTAACGGAAAATATTCCTCGCATTTTGCCAGAAAATATTGCCGTCTCGTTGAATGCGAAAAAATGGAAAATTCCATCTGTTTTTGGCTGGCTCGCCACTGTTGGTTAGTAAATGAGAATTTGTAATATTGTTTCCTAACTTTTTTAAAATCATTTTTCAATATTTTCAATATTTCCAATATTTCCTATATTTTCAATATTTTCAATATTAAAATTAATGTTAAAATTCGTTAAAAGAATTTAATTATTTTGGATAATATTTAAAATCTTCTCAATTCTTTCGATTCATTTTGTTCTTTTTTTGTTAATTACAAAAATGAAAAATTAATTAAGTTTGTTATTATAGAATGAAAAATTTGCTACTGTTTTCTCTGTTTCTTGTTTTAATTCTTGATTTTTATTCTTCTTGTCTTATTTTCTCGTTCAGGTGGCATCAATAAAGCGGAAATGTTACGAACATTTAATTGCGGAATTGGCGCTGTTCTGGTTTGCGCTCCAGAAGATGAGACAATGGTTCTTGAAAAATTAAAAGGCGAAAATCCCATTGTCATTGGAAAATTGACAAATATCAATGGTAATTAATTTTTTCTTATCATCTAAATTCTTCTTTTTCTTTTTAATCTCCTATACACGACGAATGCGAACATTTCCATTATTTAGTAAATTGATTTTATTGAATTCTTTCAAGAAATTTCATTGAGATTTTTTTTTTTAAATAATCGAATTTCATAAAGAAAATTTATTAAAATTGTATTTCATCAGAAAATGATTTAATTGCTCCGAAAAATACAATTACACACAATTTTTTGTTGTTGAAATAATTGAATTCTGTCGAAGAAATTATTTATTTTATTTATTTTATTTATTTTATTTATTTCCTCTTTTTCGTTTAAGAAATAAATTCTAATTTTTCAGATGACAATGTGACGAGAGTGGAAGTGAATAATTTCGAGGTGGCAATGGATCGTGAAATGAGGAAACACGTGAAGCCGCTTGTGGAGAAATTGTCGAAGCCATTGAAAAAAGTTGGCGTTTTAATATCGGGCAGTGGAACTAATCTTCAGGCATTAATTGACGCGACTTTGGATCCTTTGCAACATATTGGCGCCGAAATTGTCCTCGTTATTTCCAATAAGCCGGACGTTGAGGGCTTGAAACGCGCTCAAAAGTTTGGCATTCCCACCAAAGTTCGTCTCATTTTTTCTATTTTTAAATCCTTTTTTTTAATTTCTCTTATAATTAATTATAATTCTCTTAAATTTATCTAGATATTTTTTTTTGAAATAATTTTTAAACTCTATTTCTTCGTTATACTTAAAGTAATTATTGACTTTTTGTATTTTTATGGCACTGTTAACTTGAAAGTATCAAATGGCAACGAATTGATACAAAAAACGTGGATCAAATAGAAAATTGATCCAGATTTTTGGAATCAATTTGATACTTTCAAGGCAACTGTGGGATTTTTGTATTTTTATTAATTATTGATTTTTTATTTTAATAAAGAAGAGAAATATTTGATTACTATTTTGTTTTTTTCTTCACTAGGTCATAAAGCACACAAATTATCCGACGCGCGAGGAATTTGACGAGGCAATGGACGTGGAATTGCGAAATTGCGGAGTGGAAATTGTTTGTCTCGCTGGATTTATGAGAATTCTTTCGGCGAAATTCGTTCACAAATGGAAAGGAAAGCTGCTCAATGTTCATCCATCGCTTTTGCCATCTTTTAAGGGTTCACACGCGCACAAGGACGTTCTCGCTGCTGGGGTTCGAGTTTCCGGTTGTACCGTTCATTTTGTCGAGGCAAATATTTTTCCTTTTCAAAAATCAAAAAATTTGTTTGTTTCTTTTTTCTATTTTAGTTTTTTTTCCTTTTTTTCTATTTAAATTTCTATTTTATTTCAATTTTTCGCTATTCTTTTTTTCTGCTTTAATTTTTTCTCCTTTTTCTATTCACAGTTTGTTGTTTTAGTTTTTTCCTTTTTTTCTACTTAAATTTCTATTTTTATTCAATTTTTCGCGATTCTTTTATCTGCTTTAATTTTTTCTTTCTTTTCTATTCAAATTTTGTTATTTTTGTTTTATTTGTTTTTGTTTTTTCCTTTTTTTCTACTTAAATTTCTATTTTTATTCAATTGTTCGCGATTCTTTTATCTGCTTTAATTTTTTCTTTCTTTTCTATTCAAATTTTTTATTTTCATTTTATTTGTTTTTGTTTCTTGATTTTTTCTATTTAAATTTCTATTTTATTACAATTTTTCGTTATTCTTTTTTTCTGCTTTAATTTTTTCTTTCTCTTCTATTCAAATTTTGTTATTTTTGTTTTATTTACTTTTGTTTCTTCCTTTTTTCTATTTAAATTTCTATTTTATTTCAATTTTTCGCTATTCTTCTTTTCTACTTCAATTTTTTCTTTTTTTCAATTAAAATTTTGTTGCTTTTGTTTTGTTTGTTTGTATTTTTCCTTTTTTTCTCGTTAAATTTTTCGTTCTCTATTTTATTTCAATTTTTCCCTATTCTTTCTTTTCTGCTTTAATTTTTTCTTTTTTTTCTATTCAAAGTTTGTTTTTCTTTTTGTTTTTCCTTTTTTTCTCGTTAAACTTTTCGTTCCCTATTTTATTTCAATTTTCCCCTGATTCTTTCTTTTCTACTTTAATTTTTTCTTTTTTCAATTAAATTTTTTTTTTGCTTTTTCCTACTTTTTTTCTTTATTTACAATTTTTTTTGTCTCCAGGTGGACATTGATTCAGGGGCGATAATCGAGCAAGAGACAGTTCGCGTTTTACCGAATGACACTGAGGAAACTCTCCAGGAACGTGTGAAAAAAGTGGAGCATTTGGCTTTTCCAAAAGCGCTCAAACACCTCGCGACAGAAAGAATTTCCCTCAGAAACGATGGAACCTTAGAATGGAGGTTTTAAAATTAAAAAAAAAAAATAAGAAAGAATCAAACATTTCAATATCCAGAAATGTATTTTCTAATTTTGTACATTTTTTTTTATTATAATTATAAACACCAAGAAATATAAATAAATTCATAAAAAAATGAAAATCCCTTTTTTCTTCTCCGAATAAATTTTGTTTTCCATTATTTTCTTAATTATTTTCAGTTAAATTAATTATTTTAAAAAAAATTTTTAATTATAATGAAAATTTGTAATTTTTTTTTGCTCGTTTTTGAGTTTTTAAATTTCCCGCGGAATTTTGTGAGGCGATTGTAAATTTAAAGCTTAGTCCACAAGAGGAAATTCGATCTCTTTTTTTAATATTAAAAAAAAATTAAAATTAATTATTTTTTTTTAAATATAAATGACTATTTTTATAAATTTTTTCCAAGAAGACTAGTTTTCTTGATTTTTGTCATTTTTATTATTATTTATTATTTATATTATTTATTATTTATTATTATCATCTTCATTGAAATTAACAATTAAAGCCAAAATCCTTTGAAAAATGCTAATTTTTCGAATTTTAAAATTCCCGCGCATTTTTAAGTCAAAAACTAAAAGATTAAAGGTTTGTCCACAAGAGAAGTGGAAATTCGATCTCTCCTTTTTTTAAAAATATTATTAAAATTGAAATTAAAATAATTTTTTTTTACTAAAATCACTATTTTTACAAATTTCGTCATTAATCATCTTTATTTAAATTAACAATTAAAACCAAAATTGTCAAAATAATAATTAAAACGCAATGTTTCTATACTTTCTCTTTGAAAAAATGCCAATTTTTCGAATTTTAAATTTCCCGCGCATTTTTAAGTCGAAAACTAAAAATTTAAAGGCCTGTCCATAAGAGAACGGGAAATTTCGGTTTTTGTTGAAGAGAAAGAAAAAAGGGGGAGGAAAGAATGATGAAAAAAAAGAGAGGGGGAAAATTAGTTTGATTTTCCCGCTCATCTCGAATAGGGAATCGAATAAATAAAGGTGCCATCCACAAGGGCAGAAAAACGTTTCAAAATTCCGCCACGTTCACAATTGTCGTGTCGCGTGAAAAATCGGCCTTTAATTTCAACACATTCCCATCTCTGCTGCAAAAATTGCCACACTATGAATCGAACTTAATCCCTCACTTCTTTTTTTCACGGTTCAGTGCAAGCTTCACGTTGCTAAAATGCGCTGTCGCGTCCTTTGACACGGTTTAACCGAAACTTGAGAGACGGTTTTTAGCACATTTTTCTCTCATTTTTTTTCACTCTTCGAAATATGATTTCAATCAGCCGGGAATTAATTGTTACGCGAATCATTGTTATTTGGTGTTAATTTGTTCGAACGAGTTATTATTTTATTTATTTTTTTGTTTGAAAAGAGAAAAGGGAACTAATTTTCCAACGAAAGTGTACACTAAGAGCATCCCAATCGCGAGAGAGAATATATTTGCTTTATTGATATTTTGAGAAGTGCCACGGGCCTGGCGCGGTGTCTATGCATATCTCCAGGTAAATAAATATTATTTCTCCAAAATTTAATTTCCCATTAAATTATGCAAGTTAAGAATGTCTCTAATTGTCCATTAGTGTGGAAATTGTCAACATTTTGTGTTTTAAATTATATTTTTAGGGGTAAATTTTGTTTACATTTCTTGTTGAATGCGTGTGTGCGGGGTACGAACAACATAACCTAGAAGAAAAAAAAATTTTCACCTCTTATAATACGATGCTCTGGCATTTTTCATTTATTATAAATATTTTTTATAGTCGAAACTATTTTCGATTATTAAAAGTGAGAAATTTCGAGAATTTAAGCGTGAAGGAGAAATCTTTTTTTGTTTGTTTGTAGTTGGAAATATGTGAGAAAAAAAAATTGTTTTGTCTTTTTTGTTCGGGGAAAAGAATTTTTACTCTTTTTTTTCTTGAAGTATGGAAAATAATTAAATTCTAAATTTGACTATTTTTACATGTTTTTTTGTCGCAAATTTCGTGCTAATTCTTGATGTTTGTGTAATAATTTCTTTTTTTTAGTAATTTGAGATAATTTTTGTCATTGTTTTTTCATAATTATTCTCTTTTTTTTTTGTAAATATGTCGGATTTGTGTTTGTTCTTTTTTTTCTTTGCATTTTGTTTTGTTTTTCGATAAAAAAAAAAACATTATAAAGGGGAGAGAAAAATATAAATTTGGTGCAAATATTATCAATTGTGTAGTGATCTATTTTTTTTATGCAGTTGTGAACTTTAAAATCTATTTTTCCAAGGTCTTATAGTTAAAGAATTGCAAGAAAAAAAAATCGTTTTGCATTGAACTAGTTTAATTTATGGGTTTTATGAAAATTTCAAATTTTCACTTAAAATATTTTAGGAAAACAAAAAAAAATCGTATTTTTAGTAATTTTATTCTATGTTAAATTTTTTTTCAATATTTCTATTTAAATTTTTACATTTAAAAACTTGATGTATTAAAATAGTTTAATTCTTGCAACGAATTCGATGAAAAAAAAATGGAAATAATTCGATTCTTACAAAGAATTCGATGAAGAAAAATTGAAAATAATTCAATTTTCTCGATGAATTTTATTATTTATAAAAATAATGAATTTTTTTCGATTAATTATATTATTTATGAAAATAATTGAATTCCTATCGAAGAATTTTATTGTTTTTAAAAATAATTGACTTTTTTTTATAGAATTTTACTTGTTTATAAAAATAATTGAATTATTTACAGGAATTTTCAGAAATTTTAGAAAATCATTGAATACTTCATTAAATATTTGTGAAAAATTGAAAAAAAGTAATTAATTTCTTTATCAGAATTTTTTTTGTTTTTTGAAATTGTATTTAGAAAATAATTGAATTTTACTATTTCATAAAAATAATTGAACTATTTTAAAGCATTTTTCGAATTTTTCGAAATTATTAAATATTTTAAAATAAATAAATTAAATATTTATAAAAATAATTGAACTATTTCAAAGTCTTTATTAAAATTTTAGAAAATAATTGAATTTTTTAGTAAAAACTTATTAAAATTTAAAAGAAAAAGTAATTAATACCTTTCGTGAAATTTAAGTAAAATTTTATTTTGGAAAATAATTGAATTTTCGAAAATGAATTTTATTATATATATTTATAAAAAATCTATGGAATTCTGTCCAAGCATTTTTTAAATAAAATTTTCGAAAATGATGATAAAATTAAATAAATAAAGAAATATAAATAAGTAAAGAAATAAAAAACAAGTATTTCTATAATTTTTTCCAAATATTCTCGAATATTTTCAAGTTTCAAAAAAAAAAAATCGTTTTTTTACATTCTCATCATAAATGAGAAAGTCTTGTTTTTGAATAAATTTGGTTAAAATATTTTGGAGTTTTCTTTTATTTAACAAAATTAATTTTTAACTAAATTTTTACTCAAATATTTAATTTTTTTTTATTTATATCAATTTTGTTTAGTAAATTTTGATAAAAATATTTTCGAGTTTTCTTTTATTTAACAAAATTAATTTTTATGTAAATTTTACTGAAATATTTTCTTTTCTTTTTATTTATCTCAATTTTTTTCTTTGTAAAATTTGTTGAAATATTTTCAAATTCTTCTTTTTAATTAACAATATTGATTTTTAAGTAAATTTTTAATCAAATATTTTCATTTTTTTTTTATATCAATTTTTGGATTAAATTTTGTTAAAATATATTTTCGTGTTTTCTTTTATTAAACAAAATTAATTTTTTTGTAAATTTTACTCAAATGTTTTATTTTCTTTTTATTTGTGATATCAATTTTTTCTTGTCAATTTTGTTGAAATATTTTCAAATTTTTGTTTTATTTCAATTTTTTTGTACATTTTTTTAATTTTTATTTCTCAAATTTGTTAATTTTTGGTGTTTAAAAATTCTTTTTTGTTTGTAAAAATTTTTACTGAATTATAAATAGTTTCATGTTTGTAATAAATTTTGCTTAAAGTATTTTTATAATTCTTTTTGTTAGTAAAATTTTAGTCAATTTTACTTTAGTTTTTTTAATTTTACTTTTTTCAATGGTTGTTATTTATTTTATTATAATTATTATTTTTTTATTGTTTATTAATATTATTATTATTATTATTATTATTATTATTATTATTATTATTATTTAAATGGTAATATGTTTTTATCATTCCGTTCGTATTAGTTATTATAAAAATAAAAATTTAATTGACTCGTAAGGATCGTTCAATTTTTATTTTTATAATATTATTATTGTTTATTATTATTATTTGTTAGTAAAATTTACTAAATTTTACTTTAGTTTTTAATTTTACTTTTTTCAATGGTTGTTTTTTATTTTATTATTATTATTGTTTATTATTAAATATTTATTATTTATATTATTTATATCAAATTATTATTATTATTATTATTATTATTATTATTACTATTGTTATTGTTATTATTAAATTTTGTTTAAATGTGTTCGATTTTTCTTTCTTTTTTTCTTCATTTAAATTTTCCTCTTTTTTTTAAATAGAATTTTATTGTTTTATTTTTGCAGAGTTTGGACGGTATTCTAGACCATCGTCGAGATAGGAAAACTCTTTAAATCAGTGTCGATTTAACAGCAGAGGCACCATGACTGAAATTGTTTACCCTCAGGGGTGCAGGCCCGTCACTGAAGATTTGGGTCCTGATGAATTAATTCGACGACTCAAGGTTCGTTAATTATTTTTTATTTTTATTATATTTATACTTTTTCTTATTCAACGTGATTTCATTTTTCTTATTTCTTTATTTTCGTTATATTTTTTTAATTATTCTTTTCTCTTTCTTTTTATTTTTCTTTCTTCTTCTCCTCTTTCTTTAAGTCCTTTCGTTTTTCCTTCTTTAATGATTTTTTTTCTCAATGAAATTTTCTTAAAAAAATGTTTTTCTTTTCTTTTTCAACGTAATTTTATGTTTCTTATTTCGTCAATTTTTTTATTTCTTCTTTTCTCTTCCTTTTTATTTTAATTTTTTTTTCTTCTTCTCTTTCTTTACGTCCTTTCGTTTTTCCTTCTTTAATGATTTTTTTTTCTCAAAGAAATTTTCTTAAAAAAATGTTTTTCTTTTCTTTTTCAAAGTAATTTCATTTTTCCTATTTTTTTTATTTTTCTTTCTTTAAGTCTTTTCGTTTTTCTTTCTTTAAGTTCTTTCGTTTTTCTTTCTTTGAGTTCCTTCGTTTTTCTTTCTTTAAGTCCTTTCGTTTTTCTTTCTTTAGTGTTTTTTCTGTTTCTTAAAGAAATTTTCTTTAAAAAAATGTTTTTCTCATTTCTCTGCAGACTTTAGCGCACACATTGCAAGCAATGGGCCAGGACGAGGGAATGTATCAGCAATACATCCCATTGGCACTTCATTTGGCAGAGGAACATTTCCTGATGCATCCAAGTAAAGACGTTCAGCTTTTAATTGCCTGCTGCATTGCCGATGTTCTTCGAGTTTACGCTCCCGAAGCTCCATACAAAGATGCTGATCAGGTAATTTTCCTTTTTTTTTACCACTCACTTTTAATTTCGCTTTTTTCCTTTTCAGTAGAATTTTTAAGTTATTTTTTTCTTCTTCTTTTGGTAAATAATCGAAAAAAGAATTGAATTTAACTGTTTTTCTTTTCTCATTTTCCATTGCAGGTGAAGACAATTTTTCTGTTCCTCATCAAGCAGTTGGCTGGCTTGAAGGATCCAAAGGATCCGGCCTTTAAACGATATTTCTACCTTTTGGAAAATTTGGCCTACGTCAAGTCCTTCAATATGTGCTTCGAACTTGAGGATTGTCAGGAAATATTTTGCGCCTTATTTTCCCTCATGTTCAAAATTGTCAAGTGAGTTTTCTCCCTGATGTTTTTTTTTTTTAATTTTTTCCCCTAGGAAAAAAAGGGAGTAATTTTCGTTTCTCTAAGACAGAGAGTTAGTTTTTTTTCTATTTAAAATAAGTTTTTTTGTTAAAAAGAGATTTTTTGATCTAAAAAATTTTCTCTCTTCTTTCTTCAGTGACGAGCACTCGGGAAAGGTGAAAAGTTTCATGTTGGACGTTTTGTGTCCACTGATCACAGAATCCGATATTGTCAGCAATGAATTGCTCGATATTATTTTATTGAATATCGTCGAGCCGAATAAGACCCAGAGGAAGAATGCCTATCTCCTCGCTAAGGAACTTGTCGTCAAATGTAGCGATACTCTCGAACCTTATATTCAAGCGGTAAGTTTCTTACAATTCTTTTGTTTTTAAAATCAAATTAATTTATTCATTACTAGCAACAATCTGATGCTGACTTTTTATGAGAAGTTTCTAAAAAAAAAAATCTTTCCACAAGAGGAAAAACAAATGAGTTTGTAAAAAGAATATTGATTTTTTTGAGAGTTAAAATAATTTGGTAATTTTTCCAGTTCTTCAATCACGTCCTAATTCTGGGCAAAGAGGAGAAAAATCTGCAGATTGCAAAGAAGGTTTATGACTTAATTTACGAATTAAATCACATTTGTCCGAGTGTATTGCTCTCGGTTTTGCCGCAATTGGAATGTAAATTGAAATCGGCGTCGGAGAATGAAAGATTGGGCGCCGTTGCATTATTGGCGCGCATGTTCTCGGAGAAGGGCTCACAATTGGCCATTCAGCATGCCCAATTGTGGCGCGCATTTCTCGGCAGATTCAATGACATTAGCGTGTCAATTCGCATCAAGTGCGTTCAATATTCAATGCATTTTCTCTTGAATCATCCCGAATTGAGGAAGGACATCACTAATACTTTGAAATTGCGACAGCACGACGCCGATGAGAATGTGCGCTACGAAGTTGTCATGGCAATTGTCACCACTGCCAAGCGTGACTTTGAAGTTGTTTCCGATAGTGAGGATTTACTTGAATTCGTCAAGGAGCGCACTCTCGACAAGAAGGTTAATTTGCTCTTCTACTTTTTTTATTTTTCTGTATTTTTGTCTTTTTTGTACTTTTCTGTATTTTTTCTACTTCTCTGTATTTTTGTTCTTTTCCGCATTTTTCTCCGAACTGTTTGCACCTTTTTTTTGCTCACCAATATTTTTCGTTTGCGCCTCCAGTTCAAAATAAGAAAAGAGGCGATGTCGGGCCTGGCGAACATCTACAAGAAACACTTGGACGACGCCGACGTGCCGCAGGCGACGAAAAAGGCGGTGACTTGGATCAAGGACAAAATTCTGCACGGCTACTATATGCCGGGCATGGAGGATCGATTGCTGGTCGAAAGGTTACTGAACATTTGCTTAGTGCCTTACACACTTCCGCCTGAGGAGCGAATGAAGAAACTTTATCACTTGCTTGGAACAATTGACGATCACGCTTCCAAGGCATTCGTCGAACTACAAAAACATCAATTGGCGTAAGTTCCTTTTCATTCTTTCTTTCTTTCTTTCTTTCTTCAGGGTTGGCCACGCAACCTGGAAACCTGGAAAACCTGCGGAAATGTTAGGGAATTTTTCTAAAAATTGAAAAACCTGGAAAAGTCCTTGGAATTTTCATCGAAATCCTGGAAAATTTCTATTTGAAATCTAATTTTACTGAAATATTTCATAATTAATTTAATTTTAGAAGAATTGCGATTATAATTTTTATGAGTAGATGAACTTGAAAACATTTTCATTTAGAATTTTGTAAAACTTCAATTTTAAATGAATTTCATTGAAAAAAATTTTAAAACCTAGATTTTAAAAAAAAAAAAAACTTAATAACTAAAATTCTTCTAAAATTATTAAAAATTTTTAATATATATTTAATTGATTATTTAAAAATAACGGATTTATAGAAGAATTTTAATTAAAACGCTAAAACAAAATTGAATTTTGTAGCAAATACGAATATTTTTGGAGAAATTCAACTATTTTTTTTTTGGAAAAAATAAAATTCAATTATTTTTTTTATCTTTTATTATTTATTCTTCAAAGAATTAAATTATTATCAAAAATTCTAATGAAATTCTTTTGTGATAATTTAATTTTTTTCAAAATAATTTTAATAAAACTCTTCGTAGAAATTTAATTGAATTCGAAATTTTTTTAAATTCAATTATTTTCAATGTTTGCTATTTGAATAAAATTTCACGAAACAATTCAATTATTTAAACCGAATGTTTAATAAAATTAGTATGAAGAATTCAATTATTTTTAAACGTAATATAATTCTTCTAAAAAATCCAATTATGTTTGAAAATTTACAAAAATTCTTGTCAAACTTTAAATTGTCTTTATAAATAATAACATTTTTCTCCGAAATTTAATTATTTTCTCAAATATTATTAATATTGTTGGCAGAATTTCAATTATTTTTAATATTTAAGATTTTCATGGTATTTCTTGAAAAAGGAAATTATTAAATTTTATTTTTAATTTGTCTCTTGACAATAAATAATAATATTAGTTATGTTTAATAATAAAAAACAAAATAATTAAATTTTGATAAAATTCTCTATGAAAATTCAATTTTAAGAAACATTCCATTATTATTCAATAAAATCTTTATTTTTATAGTTAAATAATTAATTTCTTGTAGAATTTTCTAATAAATTCAATTCAATTTAATTATTTGACTCTAAATAAAAATATTTGATTAAATAATTAAACTTTATCAACAAATTTTTAAAATAATAATTGAATGCTTTTGAAAAAGTTTTTTAAATAATTGCATTTTTTGAAAAATATGATGAAAATTTTTTATATTACAAGTAATTAAAATTCTGCCAAGAATATTATAAATATTTGTGAAAATAATTGAATTGCGAAGAATTCGATTATTTTCAAACGCAATAAATAATTCTTCACAAAAATTCAATTATGTTTGAAAATTTACAAAAATTCTCGTCAAACTTTAAATTGTCTTTATAAATAATAACATTTTTCTCCGAAATTTAATTATTTTCCCAAATATTATTTATATTGTTGGCAGAATTTCAATTATTTTTAAGATTCAAGATTTTCGTCGTATTTCTTGAAAAATGAAATTAATTTTTTTTTAATTTGTCTCTTGACAATAAATAATAATAATAAACATAATAATTAAATTCTGACAAAATTTGTTATAAAAATTTCAACGTTCAATTCAATTATTTAATAAATTATTTATTTTTATAGTTAAATAATTGATTTCTTGTGGAATTTTCTAATAAATATTGATTTAAAAATAAATTTCAGTAAAAATTTTCGATTGTAATTGAATATCGTATTAAAAAATATTTATTTATTTGAAAATTCTACTAGAATTCCCTTATTTCACTGTGAAAATAAACATTTTTTTAAATAATTGAACTTTTTGAAAAATTGAATTTTCACGAAGAATCAAGAATTTTTTAAATAATTAATTGAATTCTTCTAAAACATTTTAATACAAATTTTTTTTAAGTATTTGCATTTTTCGAGAAATTTGATAAAAATTTTGTTATATTAAAAACTCTTGAAATTGTGATAAGAATTTTATTAAAATTTTTCAGAAAATAAGTGAATTTCGGAGGAAATTTTTATTATACATTTCATTTATAAAGATTATTTAAATTTTGACGCGGGAATTTTGGACAATTTTGAAACATAATTGGTTTTTTATTATGTTACTTTTGAAAATAATCGAATTCTCGAGGTTTCGAATAATTTTCTTATTAATAATAAACGTTGTTTTAAAAATCTGGAAAAATTCCTTTTTCTAACCTGGAAAACCTGGAAAAGTCGGGGAATTTGAAAAAGGTAGAAGCGTGGCAACCCTGATAATTCTTTCAACTATTTTTTTTCTTTATTCTGCTTTTCATTTTTCGAAATATTTTTCTTTTCCTTAATTTTCAATTTTTAATTTTAATTTTAAGTTTTAATTTTAAGTTTTAATTTTAATTTTTAATTTTAAGTTTTAATTTTAAATTTTAATTTTAAATTTTAATTTTAATTTTAATTTTAATTTTAATTTTAATTTAATTTTAATTTTAATTTTTAAGTTTAACTTTAATTTTTAATTTTCAAATCGATATATTTTTTCGGTTTTCTTGTCAACAGTGTGAGAAGATCAGTGGTCGAGTGGATTGAAATAATAAAGAAGCCAGACGCCTCGACGGAGTTGACAAATAAAATTCTGCAGATCTCCCGCTTTCTGCCGGATCCAATGAAGGTGCAGGAGTTTTTGCAAAAATTTAGCGCGCACATGAAGAAGGATGGGCAATTATTGCAGGGACTGGAGACAATTGTCCAGCCGAATGTCTCGTGTAAGGAGTGCGCCGAGACAACGAGCGCTGTTCTCAAGAAATTGGGACAGCCGGTCATGACAAATTTGTATTATAATACAATTAAAATGCTTCTCGAGAGGGTCAGTTCGGTGATGATCGACGAGGAGGCAATTAGGGTCAGTATTTTTTTTTTATTTTCTATTTCTTCTACAATACAGTCTTTCTTTTTTTGTAACGTTTCTGCATTTTTTTTCTACTTCAAGCCTCGGATTGTAAATAGAAAAGTGGTAGAAATTCGTTTATAAACTTCATGTCTAAATCGATTATTTTTTTTCTTCAATAAAATTGTTTTCTTTTTTCTGAACATTATTTTTTATAATTTTTATATTTTTATTCATTTATTCATTAATTAATGTATTTTTTCCCCCCTTGAATTTCGACAGGTTTTAATTCAATACGTTCTGGATTGTCTGAAAGGGGGAAATGTAATCGAGGACATTGGACTGAATCCAAACAATGCTGGAGAGAAAGGCCTCAGATTATTAGTGGTAATTTGTTTGTTTTCTTCAAAAATACTAATTAATGACAAGTGGAAAAAATGAAATTGAAAGAAACAAAAGATTAAAAGTTTGAGGGGAAACTGAAAATGAAATTTTCCTTTTAAAATAGATATAAAAAGAAAAGAAGAAGAAGAATAAGAATAAATTAAAGTCTAATTCTTTTTTTGCAGATGCTGTCATTTGCTTTTGGTCCGCACTTTATGCACAATGATATTTTAATGCAATTGGTGCAATTTTTGGATTTGGAGGACGAAATGGTCGCGCCGCTTGTACTTTCAATTTTCACATTCCTCGGTAAATATCGACCATTGTGCGATGTTGCGCCCGAAATAATGAATCTAATGGCGCCAATTTGTAAGAATTTCTCCGAAACTGGAACGCCAAAACAAGCGAAGCAAGCGATACGTTGTCTATTTGTGAATATGCCAAACATTCACGACACAATATTCCCCGAAATTATTGAGAGAATTAAGAACACATTGTCGCCAAATTCTGAATTTTATCGCACATCGATAGTCACACTCGGTCACATTGCTTACAATTTGCCCGAGAAATATCAAGCTCAAATCAAGAGTTTAGTGTCGAGGAAGGTGAGATTTCTTTTTTTTGTTCACAATTTACTTATGCAGAGAGATTTTCTTTAATTGTAAACATTTCTTTTTAAAAATGTAAAAAATGTTTATTTAAATGTAAAATTTTCTTTTAAATGTAAATTTTCCTTTAAAAATGTAAAATCTCTTTTGAAAATGTGAAATTTTCCTTTAAAAATGTAAAATCTCTTTTAAAAATGTGAAATTCTCTTATAAAAGTGTAATTTTTTGTCGCAAAAAAGATTGTGAAGGAGCTGCTGGTGAAGGACGTGAATGAGCCGACAACGGACGCGATAGACGGCGATTGGTGTCGGGAGGAGCAATTGCCAGAGGAGACACGCTGCCGATTAGAGGGACTCAAGTGCATGGCGCGCTGGCTCTTGGGACTGAAGACGGACGTTCTCTCGGCGCAAAAGACTTTTCGAATGCTGAATGCATTTATCGTGAATAAAGGCGATCTTCTGCAGCAGGGACGATTGAGTAAGGCCGAAATGAGTTGGCTACGTCTTCAGGCTGGCTGTTCAATGTTGAAAATTTGCGAACAAAAAGGCGTCGGCGATCAATTCACCGCTGAACAATTTTATAATCTCTCTCAACTCATGGTGGTGAGTTTGTTTTCTTCTACTTTTTTCCCCCCTTTCTGTATTTTTTCTTTTTGGTCCCGTTTTTCAATTTTTTCTTCATGCACTTTCGTTCTCTAAATTCTAAATTCTAAATTCTAAATTCTAAATTCTAAATTCTAAATTCTAAATTCTAAATTCTAAATTTTCTCCATGATGAGTTTTATTATTTATAAAATTTTGACGAGAAATTAAGAAAAAAAAGTGAATTTCTGCAGAAAATTTTATTATTTTTGAAAATAAATGAATTTTAGAGACGAATTTTATTATTTATAAAGATAATTGAAATTTGAGAGGCATTTTATTAAAGTTATTTTTGAATAATTGAATTTTGGAAAAGAATGTTATTATTGATAAAAAAAAATTGAAATTTTGAACAGATTTTGTAAAAAAAAAAAATGTTAAAAATTTCCTAATTAAAATTTTGCCATGCATTTTATTAAATTTTATTTAATATTACTCCAGATTGTTTAATTGTCCGTATTCTAAGGAAATGCGACTTTTTTGTGAAAAGATGCGACTAATCGACTTTTTCGAGATTTTTTTTAGTAAAATGCGACGGAAATTTTTAAATTTTTCGGAAAATTAAAGTTAAAGGAAAAAGTTTTAGTGAAAAAAATGTCCTGTTAAGTTTATTTACAGATTTCTTTCAAAAACATAAAAAAAATGAATAACTTCTTTTTTAAATAAATATTTAATTATTATTTTTCCATACGAATTCAAATTCTTCAAAATACCGAGTGAGAAAATCAATATTTTATATTATAAGATTTTATAAAAAGAAAAGAATTTGAAAATAATTGAATTTCTAGAATGAATTTTTTTATTCATAAAGATAATTGAAAATTTGATAATAATTTTATTAAAATTCTTTCCAAATAATGGAATTTCAGAGAAGAATTTTATTATTTATAAAGAT